>VXAV01006254.1:65160-81245 GCA_013399715.1 Alectura lathami
AAGGAATTAAAGTGTTGAGACTCTTAGATACTTTTTATTCATCTAGTCTAGAGCCTCTGCACTCATAAATCTGTGCTATATTTTATGGGCCTGAAGTGGTTCTTTGGTTAAATATAAATATTAAGACTCTTTCAAAAAATCATTGATAGTATAAAAGAAAGCTGGTTAGGTACAGAGTAGAAAAATAAACAACCCAAAGCTTCCATTGAGATTATGCAAATTTTGCACACTAGGATCTTGTAGTTACTAAGACATTTGTATATTTTTCAGTTATAAAATACTGATTATTTTTTATTTTACTCAAAATTGTGTTTGCTATTTCATTAGGTAAAAAAAGCAGCAACTGTAGATGAAATATAGTGCAACACTGCAGTTGTCATGGCAGGAGTAGAGATGGCCTCAGGTAAGTCTTTTGCTGAACTGTTTGTGTTGATCCGTCTCACTGTAGTAATGGCCAAGTTCAAATAATTATGTAACTCCTTTGAAACTACAAAATGTAAGATTCAAACACCCTTAGGAAATCAGCCAGTCTCTAAAGACGAGGTACCAGAGGCTAAAGCATGTGGAATGTGGTCATGCTATATAACTTGATAGGACTGAGGCTAACACAGGCATAGATGGATCACTCAGTCTGCAGTGATTCCTTGTAAATCACTATGAAAAATAGACTGACTCTGCCAGTTCATAAATTCAAGACAAGAATCTATTTCCATAAGGTCCAGGCAGACAGACAGTGTTAGGGATGCAAACATGCCACCATCACATGCAGTAGTTAATGTCTTAGCATTTTAACAAATTGAGCCACTTCACTGGCCTATTTATCAGTTCAAGCTATTTAGAAATGTTGCTACCATATGTTGTCCATTGAAATGAACGCTAAACACTGCATTTATAAATGGTAATTTATGACTCATAAACATCTCTGCTATTAGAGTCATTCTGCCACTGTGAATGGAATTGATAGCAGTTTCTGCTCTTCATGTTTTGTTGTTTTTTTTCACTCCCCTCATTTCAGAGATATTGTTGATATTAAAGCTTTAGTGCCTCATAGAGGATGCTATTTAAGTACTGCATCTATCAGAAAGAGGTTATTTTTTCACATGCTCTCCACTCAGTAAATTGATTTCAGCTTCCAATGTAACTTTTAGGTAACTCAAATATTGAAATAAATCTTTGGAGGAGGTAAAGTGTTCAAAGAATTTTCAGTGCTCATAAAACTGCTTTTAAAAAATGAATAAGCAAATAAATAATCCCTTTGTTTTCCTTCTCCTCCCACCTAAGCCATTTTTACCTAGATACAGAGAAGTTGATCTTGCAGTTACATCTGCTTAACCCCCTCATGTAAAAATGCAAGTGCTCAACCAGATTTGCCTAAACAGTTTTGCTTCTTCTCAGCTCTGCCTTTAATTTTGGTCCCAAATCTTGACAGAATCTTTTAAATATACCTTACAAAAATGTTACCTAGGCGCTTACTTGTAAATGCAACTTGCAAGATAAAGAGACACGTATTAGATGTTAACAAAAACTGTGTATTTATCAGATAGGGTTATTTGTGCTATACATGTTGACTGCAAGTACCAAGATGACTTTTAAGATTAGATTTCCAGAGAGTGCCTTTGGAACATCTGTTAAGATGGTAGTCATCCTGAAGTTTATGCATCTAAAGTTACTTAACAAATAGTCTGTGAATATAGTGTCCAACCATAGAAAGACAGGTTACTTAATCTTGTCTGCATACACGACATGAATTTCTATCAAGAAAAGACTAAAGAATAAGCTATATGAGCTAATTTAGACCCGATATTTGATTTTTAACTAGCTCAAATTAGTTGGTGGAATTTCAACAAAAGAAAAAGCTCTTTTATGTGTCTACTGCATCTGTACAAATACCCATAACCACCCAAGAAAATTAGATCTGTGTCCAGAAAAGACTGTCTCAAAATGCATAATCAATTTGCAGACAAATACAATATATATGAACACACATGCACAGCTGACTCCTCATTTCAAAATTTTTCCCCAAATATATGAATGGTTTCTTTAAGTTTGTCTGTCACCTAAACTGAAGAATAACAGAATCACAGAATCATAGAATCATAGAATCATAGAATGTCTTGGATTGGAAGGGATCTTAAAAATCACCTAGTTTAATCCTTCTGCTATATGCTGATTGACACCCACTACATCAGACTACCCATGGCCCCATCCAAGCAGGGGTTGAACACCTTCAGGGATGGGGCATCCACAACTTCTCTGGACAACCTGTTCCTGTGGGTCAACACCCTCTGAGTGAAAAATTTCCCCCTAGTTTCTAATCTGAATCTCCCCTCTTTTACATTAAAACAAAACAAAAAGTTTTTCCTTGTCCTATTACTATCAGACCATGTAAAAATTTGATTAGAATCTCCCTTTAAATACTGAAAGGCTGTAAGATGGTCTCCTCAGAGCCTTCTCCAAGCTGAACAAGCCCAGCCCTTCAGCCTTTCTACATACAAGAGGTGCTCCAAACCTCTGATCATCTTCGTGGCCTCCTCTGGACTGGTTTCAACTGCTCCATATATTTCTTGTGCTGGGAGCCCCAGGTGTGGACACAGAACTCCAGATGGGTCCTAATGACAGCAGAGTAGAATGGAACACTCACCTGTCTTGCCCTGCTGGCCACTCTTTTTTTGATGCAGCCCAGGATACAGTTTGCCTTTCAGGGCTGCAAGAGCGCACTGCCCTCTCATGTCCAACTTCTCGTCCACAAAACTCCCAGATCCTTCTCTGCAGGGCTACTTCCAAGAAGTTCTTCTCCCAGTCTGTACACATACCTGGGATTGCCCCAACCCAAGTGCAACCTCTTGCACTTTTCAAGCCTGTCCAGGTCCCTCTGGATGGCATCCATTCCCTCTGTTGTATCAACTGCACCACTCAGCATGGTGTCATCAGCAAACTTGCTGAGGGTGCACTTGATTCCTTCATCTATGACTAGGTTGTTGAAGAGTACCGGTCCGAAAACCAGTCCTTGGCAGACACCACTCATCACCAGCCTCCACCTGGACATGGAACTGTTGACCACAACACTTTGGCTGTGACCACAAAAATCAATTATTTATCTAGTGAACAGTTCACCCTTCAATTCCACATCTCTCCAGTTTAGAGATAAGGATATGGTGCAAGATCATGTCAAACGCCTTGCACAAGTCCAGGTAGACGACATCCGTCGCCCTCTCTTGGTCCACCGATGCCGTCACTCCATCACAGAAGGCCACCAGATTGGTCAGACACGACCTGCCCTTGGTGAAGCCGTGCTGGCTGTCTCGGATCACCTCCTCATCTCACATGCGTCTTAGCATCTCCTCCAGGAGGACCCGTTCCTTGATCTTCCCAGGCACAGACATGAAGTTCACTGGCCTGTAGTTCCCTGGGTCTTCCTTTCTCCCTTTCTTAAAAATGGGAGTGATGTTTTCCTTTTTTCAGTCACCAGGGACCTCGCCTGACAGCCACGACTTTTCAAATATGATGGACAGCGGTTCGGCAACCACATCAGCCAACTCCTTCAAGACCCTGGGATGCATCCTGTGCAGCCCCATGGACTTGTACACATTGATTCTCATGAAGAAGTCTCAGACTTGCTCTGCTCTTGCACTGGGAGATGTTTTGCTCCCCTGACACCTGCCATGTACCATTGTGATTACATCAATAGCTAGTTTTGTGAGATCCCCGATGTAGGCACACTCCACTACTCGGATGTAAACTGTTCTGATCTAGTTCTGAAATGCGTATTTTGTACAGCTCTCATTCCTTATGGGATTTTGCCTCTGACCAAGCAATACGAGTGCAAGACATCCAACCAAAAGTATTTTATGGGGATTACTTACAAAGCATTTCTATAGAACTACTCATGTAAATCTTTATTTATTTATTTATTTATTTTTTATTTTATTTGGCTAGCTAATGGCAGGATGATTTACTATGGATAACAATAGATTAGGACTTTTATATTCTTTTTCAAATGTGGCCTTTTTGGCTATAAGCAAGTCATTTAGTTCACTCTATTTAATTCAGCTTTGGCACAAAGACAACAGTGTGTACTTATCTCAGATATACAGCGATAAAAACATCTATATCTGAGTGTGACATACTTGATTCCTGTGATTGTCATCGTCAAAGAAAAGTATGGGTAGATAGTCATTAAACACAGAACAATCAGAATATTATGTCATGTATTCCAAGTTCTCAGTTTTAGAATTTTGGTGATGTTATCTCCAAAACACCCATATTGGCCACTTGAAAACTCTTACTGTGTCTAAAGTAATCCCTTCAAATAGTCTTATTTGCGCAAAAGAAATTAAAAAATAAGCAGACCTGATCTAAACTAGACTGAAAAACAGTCTTCATTAAAAACAGGATGTGTGGAACAGGTAAGGCAAAAGGCAGCTATTAAGAGGATATGTTATCAGTGGCGATAATGACTAATAAGTCATACACTAACAATTATAAGGAAGTGTCTTCAAAGTATCTTCTACAAGCCTTAATTAGACCTAGAAATTAGAACACTTCTTCAAATCACAAAACATTTTATCAGTTGCACACAAAGAAATGAAATGACTTGCTCAACACATTGACTTTAGGGTGACAAAATCCAGTGCAGGAGACAAGGCAGGAGCTCTCTCCACCAATTTTAACAAGCATTTTGGGAGATTGTATGCTGTGCTTCTGGCCTGTACTGTGATTATTATGGCTTTTACAGCTGTCATGGAGTCCTGTCTAGTCAGCAAATGAGAGAGAGCATTGAAGGAAATAGAATTGGTATCATTCAGTTTTATTTCCTCTTTTTAAGCGTTTTTAATTGTTCATTGTACAGTCAAAATGCCAGTTTTTTTTTGTTTGTTTCTTTGTTTGTTTTCCAGTTTTTCATAAAATCTTTGCAATCTTGCTCCCATTTCAAAATAAATGATGTTTTCAGGAGATTGAAAAAAAATCTGATATTCCAACAGAAATGTTTCTTTTTGAGTCTATGCTTTATTTATTTTTTATTAAAAATAATATCCATTTGTTTGTTTGTTTTAATGCTTATTAAATGCCAAAACAATTCATCTATTTATTTTGCTAAAGCTAAGCTAAATCTGGGATTGAAAGCTTGGCTTTTGGAAGTGTAGGTCACTGACTTTTCTGGCTAAAGTAAAAATCACATCCATAAACTCAGCACTTCTGACTCATGAAAACAGAAATGTTTGACTTTGTTTTAGTAACTCAATTACAATATTTGCATCCACTGACTGAAAAAGAAAAGTCCCTTGAAAAAAAAAAAAAAAAAAGCTGGGTGTCTGGTCTCTTATGTATTGCTAAATTTAAGCATAAATCTTTTACTGTTGTTATGACATTCATTCAAAATCAATAAAATTAAAATAAACAGATGGCAAAAGTTAAACAATATTTTCTGGCAAATGAATTGTTTTTCAGCTGAACAGAAAAAGTTGAGATGTTATTTATATTGCTTCTAACTTGGATCCAGTCTTAGAAAGTTTCTGTGCTGCAATTGCCTTCTTCTGCAGTACTTTCCAATTCTGAATTACTGTGCATGGGGAGAAAAGGACATTATTTTACTGTTGGATTGGGGTAAAATGCTGAAATATAATAATTTTAATGTGTTTTGTGATTTTTTAAAACTGAATATTTTATGCTTATTCTTCCAGTGGCAATGTCACTGACATGGTTTTCCATAAGTATTTCATATCATGACGTCATGTAATAAGCTGACACAGTTGGGAGGGCAGCTGTGGGGTAACCACAGACACAAAATGCTCCTGTCCCTTCCCACATGGTTTCTGGGTTCTGGAAAACTGTGAATCTTTCCTTTTGCCTCCAATTGTCATTATGGGCTGGAGTCAGAAGACTCCCCCTTTTCCTTATACATATATTTTCAATTTTGTCAGATTTATTGCTCTCAATTCTTTTCATGCTGTGTTATGTCATATGCCTTTACCATTTTAAGTAAAATAGTTTTCTCTTACCTCAATTGAGTGCCTCCTCCTTTCTCACTCCACTACCCCACCTCTGTGAGAGGAAGGGTGAGAGAGGGGGCTAGACACTGTTGTGGGACAATCTTTAATTAACCCAAAACTGTTACATAAAAAAAAAAATACAGGAATAAATTAGAGATTAGATTATCAAAATGATCTTGTTTCATCCTGAACCAGGTGGCAAAGGATTGAACATAGCCTGTGATTTATTTTTAATGTTCAGAAAGGATGAGGTTAACTGCACTCTAACCTATCTATTCCTAAACCAAAACCAAAGGGAGTTTAAGCCAACTAACACGGCCATCCAGGTTTGGAGAATGATCTTCTCTTTTACAAGATAGAAAGCAGAAAAAAACAAAACTGGTTCACAGAAGGACCTAGGCAATGATGGGAACAAAATAAAACCAAAAAACAAAGGAAAATAATTAGTATTTTCAGAACAATATGAAGGTGGCTCCTGGGCTGCATCAAGAGAGGGGTGGCCAGCAGGGAGAGGGAGGTGATCGTCCCCCTCTGCTCTGCCCTTGTGAGGCCTCACCTGGAGTGCTGTGTCCAGGCCTGGGGCCACCAGTACAGAGGGGATGTGGAGCTGTTGGAGCAGGTCCAGAGGAGGGCCACCAAAATGATCAGAGGGCTGGAGCACCTCTCCTGTGAGGAAAGGTTGAGGGAGTTGGGACTGTTCAGCTTGGAAAAGAGAAGGCTCCGGGGAGACCTCATTGCGGCCTTCCAATACTTGAAAGGAGCTTACAGGCAGGAGGGGGACCGAATTTTTACACGGGTGGATAATGGTAGGACAAGGGGGAATGGGCTAACACTGAAAGAGGGGAGGTTTAGGTTGGACATCAGGAAGAAATTCTTCCCTGAGAGAGTGGTGAGGCGCTGGCACAGGCTGCCCAGAGAAGTTGTGGATGCCCCATCCCTGGCTGTGTCCAAGGCCAGGCTGGATGGTTTCCTGGGCAGTTTGATCCAGTGAGCTGGTGGCTGGCAGCCCTGTCCACAGCAGGGGGGTTGGAACTAGATGATCTCTGAGATCCCTTCCAACCCAAGCCATTCTATGATTCTGTGATTCTATGATTCTATGGATAAAAGCTGAATCTGATCCTAAAAAAAAAAAAATAAAAAAGAAAGAAATAGAAAATGACTTGTCTGGAATACATTATTGATGAGTTTTTTTTTTAAACCAATTGTCCTGTTTTCAGCTGGGACAGAGTTGATTTTCTTCATAGCGTGTGGTATGAAGCTATGTTTTGGTTTTAGCAGAGAAGCAACGTTGGTAACACACTGATGTTTACCTGTTGGTGAGCAGTGCTGCACAGAGCCAAGGAAGTTTCAGTTTCTCAGCTTCTTGTCCTGTTCTGCCAGAGAGGGAGGACAAGGGGGCAAAAGGATCTGGGAGGGCACAGAATCAGGGCAGCTGGGTTAAACCACAAAACTAATGTTCCTAAAAATGTTTATCTAATCTAATGATGAATGTAAGCTTCGGGCCAGTTACTGAGAAGACATTTCCACCAAACTGACTCTGGAAACGGTAAAATCTGCTCAGAAAAGAAAGAACCTACTCTAACCTGTATTATAACATTTTTCCAGAATGTTATTTCCAACTCCATAGAGAATCTCTGTGGTGCTGACAACATGTAGTCTTCTAAATACAGAATTACAAACTTAATTGTAATTTTGTTTCTGCTTGCTTGTCTTTTTTTTTTTTTTTTTTTTTTTTTTTTTTTTTAATATCAGCAGGATGCTGATACAGTATTGGCTTTGTTTCCACAACCAACAGAATAAAATCCTTCTTTTACCATTTATGTGAACAATTGTGTAAACAGAAATCTGTAATTTTCTTTCTGCTATTGATATTAATTTCACAATACAGCTGTTCACTGTAACAGTTTTACAAAATGCAAACAAACCACGGCAGACAGAAAATTATAGAAAACATATCACTAAAACTTTTCAAGTTAGTATTTCTCAGAGATGTCTGAACTTGAAATTATGAATTTTTGAAAGCCAAAGTTGTTTTTCAAGGTTGTATCAAATACTGCAATCCTGAAGGTAAAGGCCTGTCCCACCTGACACTAATTTGTTTTGGAGGTAAACACTGTCTTTCCAGCATTTTATTTGTTTCACTCTGAAGCACCTTTTACTAATCATAAACGTAGTAATTTTTGTCCATTTGTCTGTTGTTGTTAACCGTGACAAGGGAAGATCAAGTCCTTACTGACAGTTTCCTCAACATACCAAACTCTGTAAAAAATCTTCATTGCTCAGAATTGCTGAGCTAGATATTTGTGTTTCATAACCATATTTTTTTTCCCAGTATTGAGCTGACATCAATTTTTAGCACCAAGAGAACCCCGTAACAAAGACTTCTTCATCTTAACTATAGGTTGTGCAAAGACCAAATAGCTCTTATTTCCTTTGAAACCTTCCCTCTGTCAGAGTCCTTTTGGTGCTCTTCTTACAGTAGAAGACACAGTCTTAGTCTCTCACCACTTTCCCTCTCTATGCTGCTCATAGCTATATAGACCTTTGTGGTAATTCCCTTCATCTTCCTCTTTTCAGGCTAAAGCCTCCCAGATTTTTCAGTGACTTCACATATGAAAACCATTCTCCACCTTCCATATGTTTATCCACTGTTTTCTGACTGTCCTTGACTGAGACACAGAGTAATCAGATTTCAGGGCACACAGGCAATGCCACTAATCCAGCACAGCAATTCCCAGGGGCCTTTCCAGTCTAGTCAAACCCTGCCAGTTCATTCCTGACAGCTGAGAGGATTTTCATTGCAGATGTTTTCAGTTTAGGGTTTGTTATTATACCCAGTGGAAAACCATTTCATAGACAAGTATGTCCCTGCATTAGAACTTTCTTCCCAAAATTTCCTTAATTTAATTTGCTTCTTTTCAATAAGAAAATCTGAGAAGGAAAAAAAAGAAACAAAACATATAAAGCAAAATAGAAAATTCCTTCTTAGTTATAGCCTACTCTCTTCACCACTATGAGAATGAGAAGCTGACCTATTTCCTTCCATGCAAAAATATGCACTTTTTCCCAGGGTTTGAAAACAGATCTGACAATCATAATTGTTTCCTCAGAGTCTTTTGTTTCTCCAGCTTGGCTAAAGAAGGGTGGTTACATCTCAGCCATAATAGGACATGTTTTTCTGTAGTCCTGTTATCACTCTGAAGCTTAACTGCCATGTGCAATGTACATCAGTAACAGAGAGGTTTACTGTGGTAGATGCACTAATGATATTATGAACTTATACACCGGTAAATGACTAGAAGGCATGCCAATAAATGTAACGATAAAAGATTAACTAGTTGTGGTTTGAAAGCCACTGTTTAAACCTGGGATTTAGACACAAAATAGAGAGATTTACACAGAGCTGATTCATTTTCTTTAAGGTGTTTTTTCTTTCTTTACAGCTGTAAGATCCATATGCACTTTTAGGGTGTAAATAATAGATTCAGTTAGGTTGAAAGGGACTTCTGGAGGTCTCCAGTCCAATCCAACTGTCAAAGCACATCCAGTTAAATGAGGTTCCTCAGTGCATGATCTAGTAGATCTTTGAATATCTTCAGCAATGGAAATTTCACCATCCCTCTGGGCAGCCTGTAAAATGCTTGAACACCTTCACCACCATATAGGTATATACTCTAGACAAAATGTCCTAGCTTCCAGCTTTCAGCCTTTATCTCTACTCTTCACCCAGTGCACCTTCAAGAAATCTGACTCAATCTTTCCTACACTTTGTTCGCCAAGTAGCTGCAAACAGCGGTAAGGTCTAGCTTAGTCTCTTCTTAAAGCTAAATCAACACAATTTCCTATTTCCTTTTGCATCTGTAAGACTCCTCCCCCCTAATCATCACCTGTTTATGCATCACAGAATGCAGCTGGCCACCTCTACCAGACACGCAAGCAGCTGACTCCTTTTCAGCTTCTTGTCCAAAAGAAATCAAAGATTTTTTTTTTCTGCAAAACTGCTTTTTATTCATTTCACCCCCCCCATTCTGACAACTAAATAGGTTGAGACAGATTAGTCCTACAAGCAGCTATTTTTCTCCATAAACATTAGAAGGAGTATAGAGTGACTAGCTCAAGTGTAATACACTGAAGTTGCTAAATTTAGGTAAGACACATGTGTCTTCATGTACCTGTAGACTCTTTCAAATTCCTGCACTTGACTGACAGAATCCTAGGTTCTCTAGAGGAAGTGGTAATGTTGTTATCCTACGATTATGGAGAGATTTCACAGGGAGATGTAGTGGAGCAAAAGAGACATAGCAAGCATCAGGAAATGTAGCATTCTTTCTTGGGATCTTACTCAGATTTACTTCTGGCACTTCAAATGCTTTCTAGGAATGTAACACAGAGCTGACAATCCAAGAAGAACAGATTATAATCACTGACGTTTGACAATTTCATATGACGTTTGCAATGAAAACAGATTACACACAGGTTCCTTATTCCTGATTTTATTCTCAACACTTGCCCACCCCTCTCTACCCTTCCCAGCCTCCAGAGATAGACTAGATAATGTGATCATCATAGAATGTTTTGATTTGGAAGGGACCTTAAAGATTACCTAGTTCCAACCCCCTGCCATGGGCAGGGACACGTCTCACTAGACCAGGTTGCTCAGAGCCCCATCCAGCCTGGCCCTGAACACTTCCAGGGAGGGGACATCCACAGCCTCTCTGGGCAACCTGTGCCAGTTTCTCACCACCCTCACAGGAAAGAATATCTTCCAAATATCTAGCCTACCTTCTTCCAGTTTATGGCCATTACCGCTTGTCCTGTCGCTCCATGCCCTTGTAAAGAGTCCCTCCCCAGCTCTCCTCTAGGTCCCTTTCAGGTCCTGGAAGGCCGCTATCAGGTCCCCCTGGAGCCTTCTCTTCTCCAGGCTGAACAACCCCAAACTCTCTCAGCCTGCCTTTGTAGGAGAGGTGCTCCAACCCTCTGATCATCTTCATGGCCCTCCTCTGGACCCCCTCCAACATTTCCATGTCCTTCTTGTGTTGGGGGCCCCAGAACTGGATGCAGCACTCCAGGTGGAGTCTCACGAGAGCAGAGCAGAGGGGCAGAATCCCCTCCCTCACCCCTCTGGTCACGCCTCTCTTGATGCAGCCCAGGATGCTGTTGGCCTTCTGTGCTGCAAATGCACATTGTCGGCTCATGCTGAGCTCTTCATCAACTAACACCCCCAAAACCTTCTCCTCAGAACTACTCAAGCCGTTGATGCTCATATCAAGGCTAGGCATCAGGCTGCGGAGAAATAGTGAATCAGCTCGTAACTTTAATACCCCTTTGTTATTTTCCTCAATCTATTGCAGCTTTTTCTCTTGTCCTAGCTCTTGGCTCTGAACCAAAGAGTAGCACTCTGAAGGAAGGCAGCCTACTTCCTATTGAAAGCAGCTGGTTTAAGAACAGTCAGACAATTTGCCATCATAAACATTCACCCTACTCATTTCTGAAGCTTATTTTTTTTTCATTCAAAATCACTCTATAATTTCATATTGCTATAGTGGTAATGTCAGAACAATAACCTTTTTACATATTCAGCAGGCTCCTACCTAGCAAAGAAAAAACATCTTACACATCAGTTAAAGAGATACGGTTTTCAGTGAAAGATTTTTCCTCCATCTGTTCAGACGGTGCATTTCATACTACCAGCAAGCTTAGTACCTTCAGAAAAAATAAATGTATTTTAAAAAATCAGCATCATTTTGTGACTTGCTTAGCTGGAGAACGGATGACTCTGCTTAACATAAAGGAAGAGCTACATGGGATGAGTCAGCTTTGCAACCTAATGGTCACTTCTTCTGTTCAGATTAGTGCACTTCTTGCTTCTAAATGTAGAACAAGTTCAGAAGATAAAGATGTCACCCCTCTTTATGATGAAATAAAAAACATAGTAACTTTTATATGGCTTATAAGGTAAGTCACCTCCAGAGCTCGGTTCTGGTGCAGGTATGTACTGCAGAAAAGCAGGGATCTGCGGCAAGCTGGAAGGGATTCTCAAAGGGAAAGACCTGAGGACAACGACACCACTGCCCGTGAATGTGGAAGTAGCCAGTGCCACCAGTACACAGCAACTCTTGTGACTGTGCCTGATGTGGCGGGGGCAGGGCCAGGAGCAGGGGCGTACCCCCTCCCCAGATGTACAAATGTAGGCCCTAAGGTGCACTAGCTAACAGAAGCAAACAGAGGGGGCAAACAGAGCCAGGTGTCACAGTTTGCATGTCATGTTGTGCAGGCAGGGCACACTGGTAGGGCAGCCCACTTCAGCTCTGCCCATAGTAGCGTTCCATCAAGGCTACCAGGTGAAGCGCTCCTGATCTCTGGCAGTACGGTTGTGAGCACCTGTCAGGGCTAAAGCAAGTGCCCCTACAGGGGGAACCCCAGAGAAACGTGAAGCATCCACTCATACAGATCTGGTGAAAAAGAAGACCTTGTTTCAGATGGCTGACTGCACTGAGTGCCCTGAATATTCTCCTAGGGATAAGGTAAGTAACTGCACTAGATATGTGCAGGTACAGGATCTGTTGCACCAGATAGTCACACTGCAAGAAGTGGTTAAAAGGCTGTGTAGAAGAAGAGGAGCTGAGACAGTTAGAGGTAGGGTAGTTGATAATCGTGTCCCACTAGGGGATAATACTGTGTCAGAGACACCTTAGCCCTTGGTCACCCAGAAAGGCAGGGTCCTGCTTCAGCCCTTGACCTCCTCCATTACCACTAAAAACAAATTTGAGGCTCTCACCTCTATAGAACCCCTGAATATGCAAGACCAGTATCTGCAGTGAGATGCTGCACCAGCAGCCCATAGTGGCCATCAAAAGAAACATGACAAAAGAAAACAAAATGAAACAAAACAAAAATAAATGCCATGTGCTTGTAGTGGGTGACTCCATGATAGAAGATACTGAGGCTTCCCTCTGCCAGCCTGACAGGGAGTCACAAGAGGTCTGCTGCCTGCCAGAAGCCAAAATACAGGATGCTGCCAAGATGATGACACAGCTCATAAAGAGTTCAGACAACTACCTGCTTTTGATTTTTCGTGTGAGTGCCAAAGATGCTGCAAAGTACAGCATGGGCACAATCAAAGAAGATTATAAAGCCTTGGGTAGACAAGTGAAGAACACTGGTGTCCAAGTTGTATTTTCATTGGTGTTGCATGTTCGGGGAAGAGCTGAAGCCATAAACAAGCACATAATGCACATTAACTCCTGGATATGTACCTGGTCTTGGCATGAAGGTTTTGGGTTTGATGAAAATAGGACTTTCTATGCAGACTATAATATATCAGGGAGGGCTGGAATCCACCTGTCTAGAAGAGGCAAGGTGATCTTTGTCGGCAAGGTGATCTTTTGCAGCAAGTTGGCTAATCTGGTAGGGCAGGCTTTAAACTGCATAGATAGGTGAGTGGCATCTGTAGTAGCAAGGCTCAAGCCACTGCAGCTGACTGGGGAGTGGGGCGGGCCTGCCAGAAGAGTAATAATTCAGTCAGTCACCTGGGGGTGGGTGTAATGACTGGAGATTCCCTTGCATCCCCCTGAGGACACCTGGATGCTCTACTCATTTCTCCTCTCTTAAGTGCCTGTATACCAATGCACACAGCATACAAACAGGAAGAACTTGAGACCTGTGTGCAGTCACAGGGCTATGACCTCACTGCAGTCAGAGACATGGTGGGATGGGTTCCGTGATTGGAATGTTGTCATGGAGGGTTATGGCCTCTTTAGGAAAGCCAGGCCAGTGAGGAGGGGTGGGGGATTAGCACTTTGTGTGTGAAAGCAACAGGAATGTAACCAGCTCCACCCAGGGATGGATGATGATCCAGTGGAGAGTGTATGGGTGAGAGTTAAGAGGCAGGCTGACACAGGTGACACTGTAGTGGGTGTTTGCTATAGGTCACATGATCAGGATGACGAGGTTGATGAGGCCTTCTACAGGCAGTTGGAAGTAGTAACTTCAAAACAGCAGGCCTTGGTTCTTATGGGCGACTTCAATCATTCTGATAGTTTTTGGAAAAGCAACACATCCAGGCATACCCAGTCCAAGAAGTTCCTGCACTGCATAGAGGACAACATTTTGATACAGGTTGTGGAAGAGCCAAAAAGGAGAGGTGTTGCTCTGGACCTTGTTCTTACTAACAAGGAAGTCCTGGTTGGGGATGTGAAGGTTGGGGGCAGCCCGGGGTGCAGCAACCATGAGATGGTGGAGTTTATGATCTTAGGTCGAAAGAACAAGGCAAGAAGAAGGATTGCAACCCTGGACTTCAGAAGAGCCAATTCTGACCTCTTCAAAGACTTGCTCAAAGGTATCCTGTAGGCTAGAGTCCTAGAAGGTGAAGGGGCCCAAGAGAGTTGGCTAACATTCAAGCACCACTGCTTTCAAGCCCAAGACCAGTGCATCCCTAAGAATAGGAAATCAGACAAAGGTGGTGGGAGGCCTGCCTGGATGAGCAAAGAGCTTATGGATGATCTCAAATGGAAGAAGAAGGCCTATGACATGTGGGAAAAGGGCCTGGCCACCTGGGAGGAATATAGGAATTCTGTCAGGATCTGCAGGGATGAAACCAGGAAGGCTAAGGCCCTCTTAGAACTTACTCTGGCTAAGGAGATCAAGGACAACAAAAAAGGCTTTTTCAGGTATGTGAATAGTAAGAGGAATAGCAGGGAAAATGTGGGCCTGCTGTTGGACGGGGTGAGTGCCTTGGAAACAGGGGAAGCTGAGAAGGCAGAGGTAAAGAATGTTTTTTTTTTTTTTTTGCTTTGGTCTTTCTGCTTAGAACTGCCTGTCAGGAATCCCAGGAATCTTGAATCTATCTAGAGATAGAAGAGAGATTCTGTAGAGGGGATGACTTTTCCTTGCTTGAGGTGGAAAGGACAGAGATAATCTAGACCAAATCAGTCCTCATAAATCCATGGGACCTTTGAAAGTTCTTGGAAAACAGGAGAGGTGCCTGAAGACTGGAGGACAGCCAATGTCATCCCAGTCTTCAAAAAGGGCAAGAAGTAGGACCCAGCCAACTACAGGCCAGTCAGCCTCACCTCTGTCCCTGGAAAGGTGATGGAACAACTTCTTCTTGAGAACATCTCCAAGAAAAGAAGGTTATCAGGAGTAGTCAGCATGGGTTCACTAGGGGGAAATCATGTTTGACCAGTCTGGTAGCCTTCTACAAAGCCGTCACCAGCTGGGTAGATGAGGGGAGAGAGGTGGATGTTATCTACCTTGACTTGAGCAAGGCTTTTGACACTGTCTCTCACAACATCCTTGTAGCAAAGCTTAGAAGTTATGCGATAGATTAGTGCAAAGTGAGGTGAATTGAGAACTGCCTGACTGACAGGGCCCAGAGGGTTGTGATCTCTGGCATGGAATCTAGCAGTGTTCCTCAGCGGTCGGTGCTGGGCCCAGTCTTGTTCAACATCTTCATCAATGACCTCAATGTAGGGGTAGAGTCCACCCTCAACAAGTTCGCTGATGATACAAAGCTGGGAGGAGTGGCTGACACCCCAGCAGGCTGTGCTGCCTTTCAGCGAGACCTGGACAGGCTGAGAGCTGGGCAGAGACAAAACTGATGAGGTTCAACAAGGGCATGTGCGGAGTCCTGCACCTGGGGAGGAACAACCGCAGGCACCAGGACAGGCTGGGGGCTGAGCTGCAAGAAAGGAGCTCTGAGGAGAAGGACCTGGGTGCCCAACAGGTTGGGCATGAGCCAGCAGTGTGCCCTTGTGGAAAAGAAGGCCAATGGGATCCTAGGGTGCATTGCAAAGAGCATGGTCAGCAGGTCAAGGGAGGTGAAGCTCCCCCTCTGCTCTGCCCTGGTGAGGCCACATCTGTGTTCAGGGTTCCTCAGCAAGAGATAGAGGAATCTGCTGGAGATAGTCCGATGAAGGGCCACAAAGAAGATCAGGGGTCTGGAACATCTCCCGTATGAGGAAAGGCTGAGAGAATTGGGGGTCTTCAGCCTGGATAAGAGGAGACTGAGAGGGGATTTAATCAATATAATCAATATCTGAAATGCGGCAGCTGCAAGGATGGGGCCAGGCTCTTTTCAGTGGTGCCCAGTGACAG
>VXAV01006258.1:0-16046 GCA_013399715.1 Alectura lathami
GAAAAAGAGAGAAAAAAAAAAAAAAAAAAAAAGAGTGAGAGAGAGAGAGAAAAGGAAAAAGAACGCCCTACAAAACCAATTACGGGGCACAGACAGTGCGGTTTTTCCCTGGCAGGCAGGGCTGAGCCGGCAGGAAAACGCTGCCGGGGGCAGAGCAGCGCGGCCGCGGCCGCTGCCAGCCCCGTCCCGTCCCGTCCCGTCCCGTCCCGTCCCGTCGGGGGTGCCGCTCCCCGTGCCCCCGACCATCACCGCGAACCGAGGGAGAACAGGACTAAACCCCGCATTTCGGCTTGCGGAGAGGAAATTTTGGTTTGATGTTTTATTGCGTTGCTAATCTTTTTCTGGAGAAATGAATCGGTGGCGTGCGAGCACCCCCGGGCAGGGACACAAACGAGAACTCAGGCTTAACACCGATTTCACACCGATTTCCTCGGTGTTTCCGCTCTGCTCCTGCCCCGCGGCTCCGCGCAAGTTGCGCGCCCGCTGCGCGCCGCTAACGCCGGCGCAGGGAGCCCGGGACCGGCCCCGCATTTACTTCACCGGCTTAGTAGGTGGCCGTGTATATTTTTGTTGAAGTAGTGTTTATGTTAATGAAAAAGGCTGAGATTACAAACAGACCACTGAATGCCCGGGATGTTGCTGCCGGATTGGTCTAAGTTGTGTACTTTAAACCTAATCAGTTTCTGGGAGCAAATATGATTTTTTTTTTTTTTTGCATTATTTTTAGCCTAAACACATTTGGGATATTTGGGGAGCCCCGTGCCACCCCTTCTCCCTGATCTCGGAGCTGGGTTTCCTTGTGCGGCAGGGACGGAGCAGGGCTGCAGGGAGAAGCATCAAAGCAGCTCTCCGAGATTCAGCCAGAAAACAACGAAAACGAGCCCTCGGCTCCTGGAGGCGGGCAGGGGAAGCAGGGGCTCAGCTCACCCTCCCCGAGGCCCCTCTGAGCCCGCAGAGGGGTTTCCGTCTCCCGGTGGCAAAGGGGTGCACAGCCCTAAAAACTCAGCTAGGCAATGGGTCATGCTCGGTGGTGTCTGCTTGCCGGGTAGAGCTCAGCAGAAGCTGAAGTCTGCTCAAAAATCCCCGGTAATTTGCCTTTTTAAAGTGGCATTTAAAATTTGCCATGGTAAAATAAAATAAAATAAAAAACAAATACACGTTATGCATTTACAGTTCCAGTCCTTTTAAATGTTAAGTGACCAGGAATCAATGAATCAATTGCACAAAAATAAAAATACATCGGGTTGTTTTATTTATTTATTTATTTATTTTATTTTTTTTAGGAGGAAGCAGTGACTGACAGCCTTCTGCTTTGATTTCAGAGGCTGGATTTAGAGTCCTTTTGATTCTGCTTTTCTTACCCAAAAGATTTCCCCAAACTCATTCCCAGCACCCCCCTCAACTGTTTCTGTCTCCGTTTACATTTGTGTGCTTGAACTGTTGCTCGTGATAGGTAAAAAATCCGATTTCTGCAGGCTTTCCTCTCACTATCGATAGTTTCCAGCGTGGAGGGATGCACCCTGGGTCCCAGCAAGCGCCTTTCTCCTCCTGGGAGCTCGGGAGTAAACGCGCGGCAGCTTTGGCATCTCCCTCCTTTTCAACACTTGCCTTTTGTGGGCAAAAGCTCTCGGCGGAGCAGCCTCTCTCTGGCAGCGCCAGCCGGAGGATTTGTACATTCTGATGTTTTACTACTGTTATGATTCTTCATTGACTAAAGTACAAAGAAAATCGCAGTGTAAACAAGTCGGCGTCTGAAGGGGAATTGAACAAAATTTGGGGTGAGTGAAACCTTAGCAGGGATTTAAGAGCACGAGGGAAACAAGGAAAACACGAAAACCCAACACAAATCTTTCCCCTTGTAGTGGCAGTGTCACAGTGTCACTTTAGAACTTCAGGAGAGATTTTTCCCCTTGTTTTGGGGGGGCTAAATCTGCTTTCTCTCCCTTAAAATATCTGGATGGCAACAAACTCTCTACCCACAGAAAGTGGAGATTCCAGCATGAGGCTTAGCACAGAGCAGGAGGGTTTCTTTGTTCTCTCCTCACACCTGGAATTAGCCTTTTTTTCCACGACGATTTTTTTTGCCTTTGTACTTTTTTTTTTTTTTTTTTTTGAGGGTGGAACATCATTTTTACCTAGCAATATTAAGCAATGCTGTGGAGTGATTGTCAAGGCAAAAAATTAAACAGTACAGCAGATGGCTTTGGAGGAATTGTCACGGCAATGATGCCAGTGGTGTCAGAGCCAGGTAGGCCCTGCGGGAGTGGGGACAGTGGGGAAGGGGCTTTGGGGTCCCCCAAGACCCAGCCCAGTGCTGGTGCTCACCCAGGAGTGGGGACAGTCCCTGTGCCACCCATTGTGGGCATTACCCATGTGGGGACCCACCGAAGGACGGGCTTGGGGGGGCTGTGCCCACCCTGGCACACACATGTCCGTGCACACGCACACACACGCTCCCTCCTCTAACCCCCGCATCCGACCGCGCCGCTCCCTAGAAGCACTAATGATGCTGCAGACCAGCTCTGCGGTGCGAGGCAAAAGCAGATGAAAGTGATGTCACATTAATGTCAGCTCACAACTCGAGCCCACACAGCCTTGATTGCTCTTATTAATCTTGCCAATTTGTCTGTCAGCACTTGGCTAATCCCTAAATAGCCTCCCAACAGGTGCTTTATGCTTCCGCCACATCCCTGCTCCCCAGCACCACCCCGGCAGCCCTGCTCGCCCTCCCCGGTGACACCGGCTTTCTCCTGTCCATTTGGGACTGGCTCCTTCCCCGGAGGGCTGGAGGGGAGAGAGGCAACTTTGCAGATGTTGTTTAGTCTGTCCAAGGAGGGCTCGAAGCTGGGGGCTTCCCAAAACGAAGCAATGACCTGCGAGGAGGAGATCCTGGAGAAAGCAGGGGGTGATGCGAGGGGATTACCTGGGGGCACGTGGGGGGATGAACAAGCCCCCCCACACGGGGTTAGCCCCACGTTGCTGTTAAAATCGCATTTACAGCACCCACTGTCTCGACTGCTGCATGACAGCAAGTCGCGTTGCTTTTATTTATTGCCGGCTTGGTGGTTTTATTGAGAGGGGAGTAAAGATCAAAACAAAACCGAAGTTGCAGTGGAGAAGCCGCATTGCACCCTCAACAGTTTTATCCTGCAATTAAACTGAGGGTCGAACACTTCCTTTACTATGCTATCAGAAAATCCACTGGCTTATTATAGTGTATATTTAGCCATAAAATACCCACTGAGTATGGCATGGAAGACTGAAATTATTGTGCTGCAAGGCTCAATCTTCCCAGCACTGTTATTTAGCACAGTAGTCTTAAACACAGGTTTTGAGTGCAGGAAACCCTACCAACTACTACAGCGGGGTCCAAGCTGCTTGCCTGCATTNATATATTTGGCAGCTCTGCAGCATTAAGCAGTTCACACGCAGACTTCAAGCCCCGTGCACTGCAGCTCACCTGGGAGAGGCTCTGCTCTGCAGGAAGAGCTGCCAAGCCCAGCTCTGCTGGAGCAGGCTCCTATTTTACATCCGAAGTTGGCTCCGGCTGTTTCCAGCCCTGCGCTCAGCACGGCAGGAAGGAAGCTTTCAGGGGTATCCTCAACCATTGCTCCCAGAGCCTGCTCCAAAGTGGCCCACGTCACCAAGGAAATTGTACCTGCTAATTGAGCTCGGGGCTGCTCATCGTTAACCCTTGGCTGCTTCAGATCAGATCCTAAAAGCTCTCTAAAAACACCATTCATGACCGCAAGATGTTTCACTCCATCCTGACCTGGATTTATTACCAGGAGACAGATAGATTTCTTTTTTTCGTTCTCCCCAAGCCATTTATTTCAACCAATAAGGCGATCCATCACGGTGCGCTGGAACCGACCTACGATCCAAGGATATTCTTAGATACGCAACATGTCAGGAAACGGCTAGCAGCCCCACTTGATGCAAATATTTGGACGAGCGAGAGGTAGGAAGGATTGTCCAAATGTTTACTGAAGGCTGTTGATAGCCTAAGGATTTATAACTGGCGTATAATGTCTGCCCCCACACAGCTCCTCCAGCAGGTGCATCCAGTTTCAGCATGACACATGGTATGCGTGTGCTCTGGGAAAGGGGATGCAGGAGAAAGCTCTTTCACAGGTCTCACCTCCCCTTTCCCATCTCCATCGAGGTTTGGATGTTGGGGAGCGGCAAGATGGGGGCCCAGGATCAGCTCCGGTGGTGCAGAGCCCTGTTGGCAATGCAAAGCACTGCTCACATTTAGAGACAAAACACGAACATCGAGTGTGTCTGGTTGGGATCGTCTAAATTATTTGGGCCCACTGATACATTCCCTGTTGCACTCCTCCAGTGCTGTGGTAGAGGAAATTCACAACATTATTCTAGCTATTGCTCTTGCCATTTCACTTCCGAAGTTGCACCGCCTGGATTTGACCTCCTCTGTCTCACAACAAGCCCTAATTGCTGTTGGGGGCATATCAGGTGTGCTAACAGCTTGGGTTTAACCGTCCCTGGTGTCCAGGTGGCTGCAGCTTTTCGGTGGCTTTGAGGACCCCTCTGGAAATGCCCCAGGACCCGCTGCCAGGCAGCCCCCCGCTCTACCAACAGAGGAGATTACATCCAGGGCAGAGCCTGGCTACAGCTGGGAATACACTTGAGGAAAGCTTTAGCTCCTTGCCCAAGGCTGTCCAGCAACTCAATGGCAGAGAAAGCTCAGCTCCTTGATACCTCATCCCGTATAGCCTGCTGCCTCAGCATTCATCTGCAGGGTGCAGGGGGACCTCAGAGGCCTCCAGCCCCGCCTCCTGCTCACAGCAGGTCCATGGCCCACGTGAGATCGGTCAGCCATGGCTTTGTTTAGCTGAGCCTTGAGAACCTCCAAGGACAGAGCCCAATAGCCATGCACACGGGTAGTTTGGGTAGCAGGGGAGCTGTCGGTGCCCTTGTGTCCATGCAACCAGGCTCTCAAGCGCTGCTGTTTTGTCTGTAAGCATTCCTGCTACCACATTATTGAGAATCTTATGAAATGGGAGAAATGAGCACAGAGCTGAGTCACTCAAGTGGGCTAATCGCCTTTCCCTCAACTATTTAGTAAGTTTTCACTATGCTAGGAACACGAACACATGCATTTAGCGTGCTGCAGACGCCGGGACAACGTGCTTTTCTTAGTAACGAGCAGCAATTGTATCTGCTGCAGAAAAGCCTTTAATTCATTACAGCCCCGGATAGCGGAGTTTGCTGACTGCTCAGACGGGGAGTACAATGGCCCTATTGTTTTGCCAAGGGAAGATTTCTTAGCTGTATGCTGCTGTGTAAACTGTATGTTTT
This sequence comes from Alectura lathami, assembly GCA_013399715.1. NCBI lineage: Eukaryota > Metazoa > Chordata > Aves > Galliformes > Megapodiidae > Alectura > Alectura lathami. The sequence goes on from VXAV01006258.1 coordinate 5,323, forward strand.
CTATTTGTTACCTGATTCTTTTCAGCGAGTTCCCTTAGGTAGGTTTAAGACTGTCTGCAGTCGTGTGCTGGAGCAATGAGAGGAACGACGGGAGGCTGTAGACCAGGTTATTGGTGTCATCTCTCCTTGGTTTGCTTGAAAAGAAGGAACAGAACTTGATGTTCATCATGGAAGAAAAAATTGCGTAATAAAATATATGGGGGAAAAAAGCAGTAAGTGCTCAAATTCCAAAGTCATCTGCTGTACTTGATGAAGGTTTTCTTTATGCATAAAAAGAATTCAGTCCTGGTTTTGATGTCACATTCTCACTGTGACCTTAAATGCGTAGTTTTAACGCAGACTAATCCGGGCTCCTGTCTCCTCGAACCTATTTCTCAACAATCACCCAACAGCGTGGAAATGTGTTTCCTAGGCAAGAATCTTGAGCCATCACCTGGCCCCAGGCCAGAGGGATTCTGCAAATGCGTATGGTGGTCACATTGTGCACAGCCCAAAGCCTTCTTCACAGCTGTGCCAGCCATGCTTACACGTCGATGTCTCCAACTTCTCTTCATCTGGGCACTGGGACTACATTTCCTGGATTTGGCCTGCAGTAGGGTATAGGGCTTGGATAGTGTCCCTGTAGATCTTCCTTCATGGACATCCCCTTCCACAAACCCAGAGCCACCTTTGTGTAGATAGAGTAACACTGAGGTTTAAAAGATTGGTAAAGGGATCAGATTCAAGGCACCGCAGGCCAAAAACACAATCTTAAAACCTCAGCTTGCCCTGTCATGTGAATTTAGATGCACCCACATCGCATGGGGGCAATTGCAAGCTCAAATCTCTCTGGCAAAAGAGAGGATCTGCTGCAGGTCTGTTCTCCAGCCTGTGTCACAGCAGTTTTAGGAGAGGAAGGCCACAGACATCCAGTAAAAACTGCAGAACCAGTAGGATTTGGGCCAGGCTTAACTGAAGTAGAAATAAATTAGCTCAGCCCCTGGTATGTTCCAGCGTGTTAGGGCTTGAAGACTGTGGGAGATGGCTTGTGGTCCAGACCAGCGTGGTGCTTGTAGCTCTAGATAATGAGATGTTTTTCTAAAGCAAACCATTACAGACAGATTAAAAGGGTTTTATTCCGCAGGATTTTTCCTGCCTCATCTGCCAGGGAACAAGCAGGCCTCATTCAAACTCTGCATCCCTGGTGTAAATCACAGCGTGGGGCCACCTTATCTCAGCCAGAGCCCCTGTGCAGGAATGCTGCTCTCTCCAGCCCTCGGGCCACCCACCCCTGATCCCAGGCTCTAGCACCAGCTCCAGGCCCAAGCTCTGACCCTTCAGAGACGTATTTTTGCAAGGTCAGGAGGTTGGGTGGTAAAAGGGGAGTGGGGAATGGCAGAGAGACAGTGGAGGCTGGCTCTGCAAAGGGATTTTGGGGATGTTTACACTGGCCATTAAGTGCAGGCTTGAGCCTGTTCTCCTCTCCAGATTCACCACCCATCTGCACTGTTTGTGTGCAAGCATGCATCAGGCACAGGCACAGTCCCAGCTTCGAAATCCTTGGGATAAGGCTGGTCCATACATGCTCTGTACCCTTGGTCAAGGAACTTGGGCCAAACAGAGCAAGGTAGGACCAGTGAGGCAGCGAGCCCTGCCAGGGATTGCCTTATCCCTGGGTTCTTCATAGGGCAATGAGAATGCTTTTAGCACCAGATAAAAAAAAAAAAAAAAAAAAAAAAAAAAAAAAGAAAAAAAAAAAAAAAAAAAAAGAGAAAAAAATCCCAAACAAGCAGAAATACTGTAACAAACAGAGGTGGAACACAGGAGAAGAGGAGAAACAGCTCTGTCAGATGAAAGCAGACGGATGTCCATCTCAAATGGATATACAGCTCTATATATTGCTTTCACCAGCACTGAGCTTTTCTTTTCTTTTGGTGTTGTGGTGATACACCACATCCTAGCTTGGGAGCAGAAAGGTTTAAAGAAAATACTGCTGCACTGAGTGCAGCTGGGGTCCATGGCATACATGTCGATGAAGCCTTCTCTCCTGCATGGAAACTGTTCTTTGGGATCCGATCAAAGAAGGATTTCAGGTGAAGTTTCTCTCTGAAATTTCTGTTTGCATTTGTTTGGAAGAGCCAAGTAACAGCCTTCATCCAAAAAACAGCTGCGAGGGGGTCACTGAACATGGTCTGACTGTCATCGGGAACAGGGAGAGACCGTTTGTAAGGGCATCACACCAGGAGGCATTTCGATACTGAGAGAATGTTCCAAGCAGAATTCTGATTTTCTCAAAAAGCTAAACTGAAAATGGGTTATCACGTTTTGCGCAACAACTTGTGTATGAATTCTTCCTGAATGAAGAGGAAAATGTCATTTCCTTTCCTATAAGGTCTCAGCACAGGAGATGAAGACTCCAGGCCATTGCCCGATGAAGTAAGGACTTACTGTCCAATAGAGTGGGTTGCATGGTGAATTCTTCCCTAACTACTCACTCAAGTAAGCTATCCTGACTCCTACTGAGCCTTTAAGTGAGTGGCTCATTTTCAGGACTGAATCACCAAGCCCGAGCTCCGGGAAGCCTGCCGGATCCGTCACAGCACAGGCTGCAACTCCTTGGGGCTGGGCACCATCCCCAGCGGTCCCATCCCCATCCAAGTGAGCAGCCTCGGGGCCAAGCCACCCACCGCAGCGTCCCCTTTCAGCCGTCGCCTTCCTACATGGGAGTCTGGATCCTTCCTCCCTCCCTCCGCCCTCCCTGGCGGTGCAGCTGCTCGGCTCTGCGAGGGAAAGGCTCCCAGATGTGCTCGGGAGGGAGCGGGCAGAGTCCCGAATTCCACTCCGTGCCGGGCGGACTCTTTGTATATTTTGTTTTAAGGAGAAAGTATGCATCAAGTCCTTGGAGAAAGGCTGGGGACCAGGCACGTCCCCATGAGCGCACTAAGCACAGAGACTGCAAGCCACCCACCCTTGGCTTTCCTCTGCCTGCGGGATGGCAGCTGTCAGCATCACGGACAGCTGAAGCCCATCTGCATCACACAACAGGTCCCTAACCCCTTCCCTGGCTCAAAGCACCCCTTCCAGAAAATGGGACTTTCTGCAAAAGTCAGCCAGCCCCATGACACCTAACCACCCAATATGTTTGGTATTTTTGCTATTTTTGGTATTTTTGGCTCATGAACCATGTGCCAGATCAGATCAATAAATATTCACACACTCCTAAAGGCTTTACAGAGTTGGTTTCATTGCATTTCAAGTGCATTTAGCTGCTGCACTTAGTAGCTACATGATTATTGCGTGAGACAGTACATTTATGAAGTGTTGGCCTTTATTTAGTTAATCACTTCATTGATGTGTAATATAAAAATAGTATGAAAGAAATTGTTTCCGTGGAAACAGGAACCCAGCAAATTATTTCATATCACAGCTTGGCAAAAGAAAAAGAAGAAACTGCTGTAATTGTTCCCATTAGTGAAACACAAAGGATTCATGCTCAGTCTCTACTACACTCAGCTTCACTTCTGCTGTGAATTAGGGGACGAAAAGTCAGCACAGAACCACATAAAAAAGCACTGAAACAAGCTGTGTGTTACTGAGCATTTGTAGTTCTGCCACCAAAACAATTTCCCTTCTGCTTTACAGGTTTCTGGCTAGCAGCTCCTAGGACTGTCACGGCCATGCCATGCATTTGGGGAAGTCTTGCACTGAGGACATCCTGACCCCGCCGTGGGATGAGCTGCGGGTGGGGACACCATGATCCTCGTCTCGAGGGTGAGTGCTCAGCAGGTAGAGGCAAAGCCAGAGAGCAGAGCAAGTGATGGGGGCAGCCCTCCCCAAGGTGGGTCACGGTGCAAATCAGCCTGTGTGTGCCCAGAGTGTCCCAAAGCTCATCTTCGTGGAGACTCTTCTGTCTATAGGGTGCACTGATGAGAGCTCCAGGGCTTTGCTGCTTCAGGCAATCCCCAGTATCACTGTATCAAAGGAAAACTCTGTTTTTCCAGTTCCCTGAAGCTCCCACCATCCCTGGATTTCCTCATCCTGGCAGCCTGGTGAGGACCAGAAGCAGATCCAAGCTAAACGCCTTCTAGTCCCGATGCCATGGACCCACACCCACAAGATCATATTGCCTGTTTTCAGCAAGACCAATGCCCCTACAATGCCACGGCGAGCAGCTGCGTGGAGGTGTGAGCCTCCCATGCAGCCTCCCACTTCCAAGGTGTAGGCCACCTTCTCCATCCCCGCATTTGCCACATCCCCAAACCCAGCCCCATCACGCACAGTGATAAAAGGGAACAGGCGGCACAAAATCCACCCTGATTTGCAGGTGGATGGCCACGCAGACCTACCGGCTTCTCCAAACGGACCAGGAGACGTGGACCTGCTCTGTCCCAGGGTTTTCCACTGGGCTAATTACTGCTAATTGTGCCACTTGGCTATCTCGCCAGCCTCACCCTGAGCAGGGCTGATAGGGTATCAGTGAGATAAGGAGCACTCAGACAGCACAGGTAACAGAGCTGCCTCCAGAAGGGGTTATCTGCCCTGCCAGCCTTCTGTGGGGGACACCGAGGTCCTAAGGATGTGCAGAGGAGAGCAGGGACTGCCATAATCTTCTAAGATTTTTGGGAAATGCTGCAGGAAGGTTTGGTGACTGTATCTGCAAGCACTAGAAAAGCAAGCTGGCATTCATTTCATAGTAATTCTTTTAAATTTACTTAACATGGGATTATTCGTTTGAGTTGTTTTTGTTGATGTTAATGTAACACTGTGGAAATGAAGGCTTCACTGTTTTTCCTTTTTTTTTTTTTTTTTCCCCCCCCATAGAGAAATAAACTCTGTTCTTTAACAAATGCTGTCTCTCTCAGATGTTTTGTTATTTCTCACCATCTCTGCTGGGCTACATAAAGCAATTCAGCTCCCACACTAGACTGAGCACTAGGTAGGAATTACTATCACCTGCTTGCCAGAGAGGAAAGTGGATAAGGTGCCATTGTTGTTTGGAACTGTTTTTCGTAAATAAGTTGCAATTAAATACTTCAAAATTTCCCAGAGAAATTCAACACCTACATGCTGCCTTGTGCTCGTGTGTCTCAGTGCTTTCTGATGCTCAGGAAACATCACTACTACATTTCATAGGGGCAGGTGAATTACAGAGCTTGTTCACGGCTGGGCAACAGACACTCCTGGGGCACCTGAAGCTGGGGATGTTGTCCATGTCCAGTATCTCCATGTGTAAGAGCAACATTGGAAGTTCAGAAAGGCAGATAGGCAGACGAAGCACTTTCTTCTTCAAGGTCTCCCGGTCATCTGCTTTTCCTTTTGCCCTGCGGAGTCTGATCCGCGTTCGCTTTGGTTTGAGTTACCAGAGTTTCTCAGCCTCTTGCAGTGAAGCTCATAACAAAGCCTGTGGCCAGCTCTTTCTTTGATAATTCCTTTCCCCCCTTTTGTTTATCTCAAGTGCTGAGCTTTGTTCCAGGCCCAAAACCAAAAGCCTTTCTACCCTGTTCTCTTCTTGACTTGTTGCAGATGTAACGAAATAAATCTTTAGAAAGAACAAACCTTCACTTCCTCTCTCAGTCACAAACCCCAGGAAAGAAAAATAAATCACAACGTGATCTCACCCGCTCTTGGAGGATACCACATTACTCCTGTAGGCCACCACTCAAACTGGACGCGTCCATCCCTCAGAGAGGTCAGTGAATGCAACAAATTAATGAGCAGCATCAGCCCGGGCTGTGACACAAAACCAGCCCTGAAAACAAACCAACGTGCAGTGCCGGGAGCTAGGAGGTCCCAGTTCTCCACATTACTTTTGCCCTCCGTGGTCTGATAGTGGGAAGAAGACCTGGTAACCACAAAATCCCCATTTTGAGCATGTCCAAAGTCAAAGGTGGATCAAAGCATGCTGAGGTCAGCCTGAATCGTGGCTAATGTGATAGTCAGCAGTGGCTGGGAGTGGGACCATGCTGCTGGTGTGCTCCCAAGGCTCATCTGTGGGGCAATGAGGGGCACTGAGCGTTGGTGTCTCATCCCACAGCCCCACCGCTCTGCCTCATCTCCCCTGACACCCAGCCAAAGCATTTAAATGGAACTGGAAAAATCAGCGGCAGGGTGCGTTTGTTTTCCTAAACTGGCCATGGCAGAGGCCTCAGAATTGTGTTTATTCCTCTCCTGAGAGAGGTCTCCATGTGTGAGACATGTTGCTTTCCCATTGCCATCACAGGAAGGCTCAAACCATCTCTGAATGTGACTGAGTTACTGTGGCTGTGTCGCCAGCTGACATGGGTCTAAGTTAAAGACAGACCGGTTTTAAGCTGGGGAACACAGAACTGCACAGAAGCAGTGATTTGGTTTAGATCGGGCAGCATCCAGCCTGGTTTTATTCCTTCAAGGATACTCAGGGGCAGATGAACAGAGCCATGAATTGCGCTGGAGTCAGAAGACATTTGGGCTACCCTTCTTGTCCCAGACAATCGCTCCAGAGCGGTGAACTGGGGCTTTCCTTTTCCTTTTTATTTTTCAAACAAGAGATCTTTGCAGTTTTGAAAAAATCTGTACAGTTAGCATTGAAGAAAGTGTAATTAGACACTTTGAGAACTGGAAGAAATTAACTCTGACCACAGACCATCACTCAGATCATTATTTAATTATTCTTCCCAAATGTGCAAAGCACTTAGTTTTAGAATAACAGGAAAAAAGTCTAACTCCTCACTGAGGGTGAAGGTTCTGGCTGGGGACATGTGCACGGAATGCCACTGGGCTCCCAAGCCAAAGGATGGGGACGAGTGTCGCGGGCACGGTGCTGGCCTCTGAAGGATGCGATTGAGGCTTGAATGTCTGGAATGCAGTCAATGGGAGTGCCCGGCCCGAGGTGCAACGGGCTGTGGTAGAGAAGATCGCCTTCAGTTTCCAACATGCCAAGGAAACCGCTGAGAAATTGCTGTTTTCCTTCTTCTGCAGCACCGGGCAGAGCCGTTGACTCACTCCACGCTACAGAAGCCTGGCTAGAAAGAGATTATTGTGATTTCTGTCTGTTTCTTTCCAAACTACAAAAGGCCCCATTCATCTGGGCTAATTTTGACAGGAGAGCAAGGGGTATCAGTAGCATGAACTGTATCTGAGTGTCTCGACCGCATTTCAGCAAGCCATGCCTGTTGGCCAGTTCCAGCCGGTGAAATGGATATCCTTCGTTCCAAGCTTTTTAGTGGATCGTTTCTCTGGTTCCAAACAGAGGTATCTTTTCTGGCCGTGGCAAGTTTGAAAAGTACTGACGAGGCAGAGACGGCCGTTTTCGTGGCAAAAACAAGAGGCCATTCAAAAAGTGGGAAAAAAGCTGTTCTCATGGCAGAGCCCTGCTTCTGCTGCAGCCAACACACCTACACTCGTCTACCTACACACGCCACATGTGTGCAGCAGGGCCGTGTCTAGAACAGTGAATCTCTGCCTTATTTCAAATGGCTGAACAAAATGTATTTTTATTTTTTAAAAAAGTGAGTATGCGATGCTTGATTTTTCTTTGTGGAGCTCAACTGGGACTGCCTGCCTGTGTGGGAAGAGCAACAACATAATTGCTTTCAGCAGATATCACTGTAGTCTGTAATTAAAATATATGAGGTTGCCAGATTTGAAATCTTTAAGTGATATCATCTGTATTTGGGTGATCACGTCTCTCATTTTAAAAAAAAAATTCTAGTTTCAGTGCACAAAATAGTTGCCGGGTGAAAAATATTTTTGTCCTCTCCTTCTTGCAGCCTTCAAGCAAACATTTGAGGCAGCCTGGAGAGGCAGAGCTCAGACCTCATAAACGCATCCCTTCACTAGGGAAATCCTGGGCGAAAGCTGCTCAAGATGCCCTGTTCCAGAGACGGAGCAGAAGGTGTTGAGAAAGTTTTTTAAAAAATAAAATCTGGCACCTCCTAAATCAGTGTGACAACTTCAGCACAGTGTTTACATGGGTAGTAAAAGTAAATCGGCTGAGACTGATTATACCCGCTTGCCACTCACCAGGCAACAGGGATGTCCCCCAAACCAAACACAAGGAAACACATGACAGTGGCCATCCTCACCCTGTGACAGCACTGGGGCCAGCACTGCTTTCTTCCCAGCCTCCACAGGTGGAAGCAGCAGCGTGAAGAGGGATGTGTCACCCCTCCTTGCCACTGGACACGATCGCACCGAGAGCCAAGTGGTGGCTTATGAGGCTGCTGGTGCTGAGTCCTGTAAGGACCGTGGACAAAATGAGCAATGTCGCCTTAGGGTATCCTCAAGCTTTGACAAAATCAGCCTGTGTTCTCATGAGCCCCATGCAATTTGCAGCCAGGCCTTCCCTGAACCCCAGAAGTGAAGGGACCTCTGCTGCGACCTTCTCTGCATTAGGAGTGGGGAAGGTCCTGACCTGTCGTAGGGAGAGGAACTCAGAGCATCTCCACCCCGATGTACAACCCACAGAAAGTTAAGACAAGTGACCACGTGTAGTTATCTCCAGCAGAACAACATGGCCAGTTACGTCACCCTGGTGGCACAGCTGGCTTCTGGCAGAGATGCAGGGGAAATACCCTGGAGCATCGGCTGGCTGTTGTCCCACAGCTGTCCCCTGGATGGCTGGGGAGGAACCAGGCTGGTCCTTGAACCGTTTGGCGAAGCACAGGGTGAGCAATGCAGGCACTGAGTTACCCTGCCAGGGCCCTCCTGCTCTTAAAAAATAATAATGGGGAAAGGGCAAGAGACAAACCATGTGGAGCATGGTTTTGAACAAGAGAGGACACTGCAAGCATGCTGATTGCAAGGAGTGACAGCTTTCAGGACAGTGTGGTGACATAGATATATGAAGAATCAATTCTGCTCACTTTTGACTTCTGGTCACTTTGGGTCTTTGGATTTCAAGATGTGTGGAATATCCTGATTCTACAACAGAACAACAAAGCTGCTGGAGGTGTGCTCGCTTCCCTCTGACCAAAGCCAAGGCCAGCTGGGCCCCAGCAGCATCCCCTTCACCATGCAGGAGAGGCTGAAGGTACGTGCAACATGCAGTGTGTTCGGTCAAAATGAGTAAGGGGAGAAGGCAAAGATGATAGCATCACTGTTGTAGTTGTAATGAGTCACAAATGCTATTTTGATGGTTTTATTTGGAAGAAGTACACAAAACCCAACCGATTTAATTAAAGATCTCCCAGGCTTTGTAATCAGCACGGCCACAAATGGAGGCAGATCTACTTTCATGTGGCAGAATACATGAGTAGTTTAAAAACAAAAAGAAAAGAGAAAAAAAGACTTTTTAAAGGTTTTGGTTTGTAACAATACCAGGACATGACATGAAGGATGCATATCCTCCATGTGATAGAATGGTTGTGATTAGCTTAGATAAGGAACTGAAGATTCTATTTTTTTTTTTTTTTTTTTCAGTTTACACATTGCATTACAAGTCTGCACATCTCCAAAGAGTCCTCAGGGAAATGCATTTGGGAACAAGAAAAGGAAGCAGCTCCCAGGGGAGACAAAGGTGCTGACAGGTAGTGAGAAATGCAGTTCCTTCCAGCACCCTCCCCTCCATCCCTGCGGCAGTGCGTGGGGTAACAGCTTGCACAGCTGCAGCCAGTGCTGGAGATGGGTGAGACGAGGGCAAAGCAGCTGTGCTGCTGCTGCTGGACTGCGTGTCAGTGGCAGAGCATCCTGAGATGCAGTCTGGAGATGTGGTGCGTTTGTGAATACATCACAGATAGAAATTCCAGTGGATTATAGACAGAGGTGAGGATAATCCAGGATTAACCCAGGCAGAAAAGAAATAACTAATCACCAGATCCACCCACTGAGGCACAAACGAGACCCCAAAGCCCTTCCCCCTGCACACTCCAAATGACATCTGCTCGCATGGGGTGGACGCTGCATTCAGCCAGCTCCATTGCAGAAGCCCTTTCTGAGTTTTTGCAGAACCAATGCCCAAAGGGAGAATGCAGAAGCAGCCTTTGAGGCTGCTGAGATGCTTAAAGCAAAGATGTAGGATGGGTCACTCAGCAAACAGCTTTCATTCTTGGCAAGTGAGCTCTGAGCATGGCAAAAGTGAGCATTTTTGTCCTAAGTGTGACCACCTGGGACTGATCTGCTCGGAGGAGCAGGAAACACCGTGCAGCTTGACCTGATAGAAATAGCTGCTGTTTCCTCTGCATCCCACCACCACTGGGCCTGCGAGGTGCTCAGTACCCCTCGTGCATGCAGCGTGTGCCGAAAAACCTCAGGGAAATGGTGAGAGGGCAGATGAATCCTGCTCGCACTGAAGAAGCCCGTGATTAATGCAGCTTGGACGGTGCTGTAGGAAGGGGGATGGCTTAAAAAGATGGGAGGAAATCTGTGGCTGTCCTGACTTGATACTATATATGGTATTTGGTCAGTTCTGCTTTAGAGGCTGCAGCTAGAACCGCGTTTTGATTGCATTTCTTATTAAAGCAGAAAAATATTTCAAATGACTTCACTGAGCAAAAAGAACCCATGGTGGTGGGGTTCTACCAGTTATCCCCAGTACGAACTGGCCATGCTAGCTGGCTGATTGCTCAGGGCACAGCCTGTGTGCCAGACCAAGTCCTTTCCATCAGCCCTGGCTAGGCTGCAAGGCAGCCGAGGTCTGTGATTTCTGCAAAGCCTGAGAGCCCTTCAGATCCAACCTGCGCCGACAACCGGTGCTGCTGAGAGCTCAGGAACATCCCCCCTCCCCTCCCCCCCCCGCACCCCCCCCCCCCCCCCCCCCCCCCCTCTCC
>VXAV01006258.1:17522-71001 GCA_013399715.1 Alectura lathami
AAAAGAAAAAAAAAAAAAAAAGGAAGAAAGAAAGAGCAGAAATGCAGTGATTTTCTCTAAGGTCTTTGGATGAGGTGGGGCGAAGCCCCAGCCCTATTGCCCCAGCCCTGTTGCCCCCTGCAGCCCCCACAATTCCCCCATAGCAAAGGCTGCGTGCTCTGGCCCGCAGGGAGCTGCCAATCCCTGCCTGTGTCAGGGCTTATTACTCCGTGTTTTCACACTTATCCCCAAGGTGTTGAACTCACCCTGAAGGTTAATTAGTAATTTATTGCGCTGTCATCAGTTCGAGGCTACTAATGGCTTCAATTTAGCCCCAGGGCTATTTTTTTTTTTTTTTTCTTTTCCTTTCTTTCTCACTTCCTTTCCTCCTGCCTGCTGTGGAAGAGCTGGGAGTCGCTGTGCATGCGAAAGAAACAGAACTACCAGGAAAAGCACCTGGAAGTAAGCTCCCAAGTGGCAGCCGAAGGTGGCTCTGGAATCCATCCTATATCCCTGGCCCAATCTGCAAGAAAACAATTTAAACCAATTTATGCAGAATACCCAAGCTGAGGGTGTGCGCGAGGGCTGGGTGGCACAAGGGAGCTGTTCTGCCCTTCCCATAATGCCCCTCCTGCATGCCTCAGTTTCCCTGTTTGTTTAGAGAGTGGTGGTGGAGCCCAGTGGGAGCAAGGCAAGACCGAGGTGTGGGATGCCACCATCACCTTTTCTTCAAGAAAAACCTCACTGATCACTTTGCTTAGAGGAAAACCTGCTGACATGCACCCCACTGAGCACTCTGGAGAGCAAACCGCTCCCCGAAACGCACCTGGCTGCCCCAAAAGCCCCCTGCCCACCTGGGTACCACTTAGCTGCTGCCCATCGACAGCCCTTCTTCATCCTGCTTCCTGGGGGCTTTGCCCCCCACCCACAGTGATATCAAGCAGTGCCCCAAGGACAGCACACTGTGTCCGCTCATGCCCCCACCAGCCCTGCTCTGGTGAAGCATCGTTTGCAAAACAGCAGCACACTGAATTTTTTTTTTCTTTTTTTTTTTTTTGGAAAATAACCTTGTTTCCTGTGTTTATACAGGCCATTAGGTAAACCAGCCGTGGGAAGGGGGAAGCGAAGGGATGCGAGATGGGAGCGAGGTCTGCAGCCAGGCCAGGGAGGGATGGCTGGGGAGGAGGCAACGCGTGAGCGTGTCGCACTGGGGACAGGGTGGTCTTGCATGGGTGGCAACAGCAGGATGGTGCCTGGGTACCCACTGCGCATCCTCCCTGCTGGACTGGGATTCAAGGGGGAGAGGGCTTGGGAGAAGGGAAATTGCTGATTTTGGGGGAAAAAAATGGACAAATTAGATCTCATCAGGAATGCAGGTGTTCCTTTCTGCAAAAAGGCTGTTACGAGTCTGCTGCAACACTTGCAATCTGGAGGCAGAGCAAGGCAGCAGGATGCTTGCACCGGGGCTGAGGGATGATTTGGGGAAGGGGGAGAAGTGTGACCTGACTGTCTGCTGGAAAGGAAAGAGGTACGGGCATTGCTTTGGATTTCGATGAAAAAAATAAAAAATAAAATAAAATCTATATTTAGCTTTTGACTTCAGACACAGCTTGTGGATTCCTATAGTAACATCTGCTATTCCCCTCCCCTGTCTAATTTATGGCCGTTAACTTTAGGGCTAAGGACAGTTTATGGAAAAAAACACCTGCTTTCTCCTGCTCCCAGGGCAAGGGTGGAATTTTCTCTGACTCTGCATCCTAAATAAAGCTCCGTTCCAGGCCCCGATGATTCATAGCACGGCTCACGCACACATGCCTTATGTTAGGAGGCCCTGTCAGATGCTCATGCCCCTTTCTCGAGGACTCGAGCGCAGGCTCTCCGCAGAGCTCATTTATACACATCACTGGGGCCATCCAGAGCCTGGGGGAAGGCTGAGACCTGGGGGCAGTTGTCCTGGCCTTGGGGTCCCACCATGCCCACAGGATCCATCTGTTATGCCCACTGGGATGGCAGTAAATCCTCCCAGTTTTGCTCTGTTGACCTGTTTTTGCTGCACCTACCCCAGGATGCTGCATCCTTTCAGTCTCTTCTCCAGCTGCACCTTATGCAAGCCCCGAGCTCAGCCCTTGCTCTGCTCTCGCAGCAAGGCAGTATCTCATCCCTTCAACACAGACCCCTGGCTCTGCTTCTGTCATCATGAAAGATCGTCCTGAGCTTTCAAGCAGGGTTGCTCATCAAGAAGTAAAACAAATCAGGAAAAAAAAAAAAAAAAGTAAAAATGGGAAATGTTGGCAGGAAAAGGAAGATAAAACCTGGCTGCTCATCCAGGCTTATATATGAAAACTGATAGCCAGCACTCACACAGCATGCAGAGACCCCCCACGCTGTGAAGTGCTGTGGCCTGGAGCACCAATGTGGCACTGAAGTCCCAGCAAGGCTTTGCCCACCCCATCCACGCACCCCGTGCACCCCATGCACCCCACAAACCCCATTCAGCACGGGGTGTGGGGGGTGTCTCCTCAGCACTCCAAGTGGGGAGCAAAGCAGGGTGGTGGTGGTGGTGGGGAGGAGAAGGCTCTGAGTAATCCTGTAACCTTTCCTTTTAGTGTTTAAGAGAACCGAAGTCTGTTTACAATAAAACAGAGTGATATTTTTCATCCTTCCAAATGGAACAAGGGTTATATAAACAAAGTAACCTCAGACACAGCAAACACCTGTTGAAGGAACCGGCTTGCAGGGACACGCACAAGCTATCTGTCCATCTATCAAGGCCTCCCGTTGACTTGTGGTCAAGTTCAAGTTGAAGTGCACGGCACAAATCTGCTGATGGGGAAAGGCTGTGATAAGCAAAAGCATTAGTGAGTGCCTGCGGGTTTTGCTCAGTAGGTGAGCAGAGGTGCAAGGAATGGCTTTCTGCCGCTTGAAAGAAAGGAGTTTAGTTCTGAATGTTCCTAGATAATTTCTCAGCCAGATTGGAGCAGTTTTCCCTGTTCTCTGGTATCTCACTTCCAGGAAGAAACCCCAAATCAGGAAGTTATGGAATAAACTGTTGCAAATATCCCTGTCTTCCTTCTAGCCTCTAGCTCAGGTTTCACTCCTGCACCAAAATATGTAGGCTTCTATTTCTTCCAAACTGCTGTGGTTTTGATTTTTCTCCCAAACTAACCAAATTGAACGCAACAGTGTGCACATAATCCTGCAGACTGGGCATGAAATCAGTAAGTCCTTTGGCTTCAGTGGTGTCCTGCGGTGGCGAGCTCCACAGATTAATTATGCATTTCTTGCCACAGTATGAGGCTCCATCATGTCTTTACTAATGACCAACCTAAGGTAAATAAACCAATTATATAGCCTCCTTTTATTTTGCATTTTTTTTTTTTCACAAAGGCTTCTCAAAACCACCCAGAACCACGCCAGGTTCTCACACCTGCGAGCCAGCCATGGTTTTAGGATGAGTTTGGAAGCAATGCAGAGATGGAAGAGCCCTGGCTTGGCTCCTCCTCACGTGCTTGCATCTCAGTAGCCTGCAGGGACGGTAGGTGTGCTTGAGGACTTGTTTTATGGTGTAATTCGATTGGAATTGACAAAATGAGCACAGACTTTTTCAAAAGAGAGCCAGAAGAAGGTGCGTCATCCTCCAGAAGCAATTCTCCCTGCCCTGAGGAGAGATACTCCCCATGAGCTGGGACGAGAGGAACTTTCAAAACTATTGTTCAAAATCATGACAATTTCATCCTCATTATAATTTTTCCCCACCCCAATAGCGAGTCAGAGAAACATCATCGCTTCCAGCACACCACGAAGTGGATTTCCCAGCAGAGCTCCACCGAAGCTGTGGATGCACGGCAGTCTGCACCTATCCAGGACCCTGGCCTCGTATTTTTGCATCTCTGCTTTTGGCAGACCTCTCCTTTGGACGAGGCTGAGGATGGTTCCAGCAAAGCACCACCACACATTTATCCAACGTCCGACCCCAGCTGACCACCCGGCACTGTGGGACCACGCACACGGGGACCACAGCCGATAACGCGCTGGGAGAAATGCAGCCTTCAGCCCTGTGTGCAGTTGTAACTCTTCTGAAAGCTTTGCCAAAAAAAAAAAAAAAAAAAAAAAAAAAAATGAAGCACACACCACATTCTTCCACCTGTAGTGAGAAAGGCTGCCTTGCTTTGCCTGGGCTCCGTAAGTGCATGCTGACAGGCTGTGTGTAATGTCATCTCTGTGCTCCCAGCCCCGTTCCCAGTTCAGAAATCCAGCGGGTAGGAGGGGGACTGCTCTGCTGGAAGGGGAGAGGGTTATTTCGTTTTGAACTTTTTGCTCTTTTGCCTGACTTTTCAGGCACTGGCAAAAGCAAAATTTGTCCCAAACCCATGCAGTACACCCAAACGGAACAGAATAATAAACTGGGTCAACCTTTATTACCGCATCAAACCAAGACGTGGTGGTTCTGCAGCACAGCAGAGCGGAGGGTGTTGCTCTTGGTCCTAATCCAACAAGTTGATACAGATGATCAATGATCAACAGTGAGGGAAGTCCTGCAGCCCTTCAGACCAGCCTTGCAGGTCCTGCTCCACCTCACAGGCTCTGCATGGGGTTGCACTGCCATTCACTTCCCTTCTTCTCGAGTCTATACTCGGCACCTGAGCTGAAGCTCTGCATTTTACCAGGGCACTGGCTACCCTGCTGTATCAAGTCTCAGTCACAAATGTCTCTTTTTAGTTTGTACCAGCCTCTCTCATCTACAAAGACAACAAACTAACTGTAGTTTGGTTTCCTGGTGCTGCACATAGGACTTGCTTTCTGTCCCGTTCCTTATCTGTCTTTTCCTGTGGAACTCTTCATGTACATGTTGGGCAGCAGACACTAAGTCACAAAGCTCTCAACGTTTTCTCCTTGTGAAGAAATCTGGCATTTCATCTTTAAATACTTACTCAACTTGCTCCTTAGTATAATCTTAATATAGCTACTTTACAGTGTTCCAGTAACAGCCAGGCACCATCTTGTGAAAGTGACTCATCTTCTTATCCAACGCTATACGTATTCCTTACAAAAACACACAGCTGAGCACTCTTAAATATTTATCTCATCCCCAGAAGAGAGATAGGCCTGGCTTCGGTAGGTCTGAGCCAGGGTCTGCGTCCAGGTTTAGATCCCAAGTTCTCAGCTCATGCTGCATTTTCGAGGAGGGTCAGATGTGAGCAGCCAGAGCTTGCCTCTTGGCTCTGCTCAGAGCTCTTTGTGCTGTTTCCTGCACAGGGGAGGAAAACAATTCCTAATCTTTGGGATTTCACTTGGATGAACTGAGCAGAGCAAGGACACAAGGTGAGTCCCGCAAACACCTTGTAGGTTCATTCCTGCAGGAGATTCTCAAGGGAAAGGAGGACACTTGGGTGCCTTGCAGCCTGAGGTCTCATTGCCAGCAGAGTCCTGGAAGGAGGGAGCACAACTGCACGTTCAGCTCTGAGTTTCTGATGCGACTCTGTAGGACTGACTTGCTACAGATCAGGTCAGACCAAACTCTGAGCCCACTAGCACTGATTTTGCAACACTGCACAAAGGACTGACACTAGCCAAGTCATTCCCATATAAACAAGAACAAAATCAAGCAGATGAAACTTGGATCTGGACAAGGGTGCTCAGATCCAACTTATTGGCCTGAGCTTTCCTGTAACTAACGTCCAGCTTGTTCAGTGGCAGCAGAGCACAACTTGCATGACTTTCTCTCCTTCCCCAGCCTGTCCAAGGAGTCATGGTTGTCACAGGCAGATATAGCCATTCCTAGCACTTGGTGCGCTCTGTGTTTACACAGACACACTCCCTCAAGGTCACCTTTTGGCTGCTTCTTTCCTACCTCCTGGAGCCCAGCATTATCTCTGCTGATTGTTTCCAATTGTAACACATTCTTGATTTTTTGACTTTTCAGATAACATTGAAACTTCTTCCAAGCTACTTTGTCTTCCTGCCAGTACCTTTTCAATCTGATGGGAGACGCATGCATCTTGTATCTCACAAGACTGACTCCTAACTCCAGGCATGTGGGCATAATACGGTTGTGCCAAAACATTACATATAACACAAAACTGGCCTAATGCAAAGAGGGCTGTAAATTAATAGCAGTTCAAAACACACTAATACTTGAATCACAACTTTCGTTTCCTATATTCTTAGAAAGCCAAATTGTGAAGGTACAAGCTAAGAAAAACAAACCAACCAACCAAAACCAAAACAAAAACAAAAACAAAACAAAGCGAAACAAAACAAAACAAAAACCAAGCACAGAGCAGAGTAAGATAACATCTCTCCAGGCTGCCTCTTACAAGTCCCTGCTGGGCAGGCTGGCTGCCTGCGGATGGAGCTCCACGCAGCCCTGTGCCTTTCACTGGTTTCCATGGGATAAGCAAGGGAGCAGTAACTCAGCTTCAAGCCCTGAGGGCAGACGGTCCACAATTCTCCAGGTGCTCCTGCCAATGGCTTTGCAGGATCACAAGCCTGGACCCGCTCCAGGAGAGCAGCTGTGTCTGCTGTGCCCACATCTCTGCGGAACCCAGCCCCAGCCCTTGCTCCTCCTCTGGACTCTGTCCCTCTGCCTTCACCTTGCCCCTCCCAGCTCCGCAGCAGCAAAAGCCCAGCTCAGCTCTGCCTCCTCAGTCTTTAGACAACAACACGCAGCTTTGCCTATGCCAATGAGAATCCTTGAACCCACTCCCACCAAGGCTAGTGTCAGGCCCTGGGTGGCTGCAACACTCCCTGAAGCCAACGAAGCCAGTGGAGCTGTAGAGAAACACACCACCTGACTCACTTGGCTCCAGACCTTTGATTCTTGACTTCAATGGGAAGAAACGCTGGGCCTCCATGACTTTTTGCTGACCCCAGAAGAGTTTAAGCAATAAACTGTTCTGTTGTCCTCTGCAGCTCCCAGAGGATCTCTCAGTGGAACAGACCACGAGCGTGTGCAAGGTAAGCAGCCCAGGATTTGGAGAGCACAGCAGCGCGAGGGCTGAGAATGCTAATTGTTCTCCATCGCCCCCAGTGATTTTAACATTTCATAACTCCTCCGCTGGCTGACAGCTGGATTCTTCCCTAATTAGAAACCAGTTGTAGTTGAAAAATCAGACATTTCCTGGAATTTAAATAGCCAATTTTCTACCAGTGACACAACCGCACTGTTCCTTTCTAAACACGATGGAAACATTCAGAGGAACATGCTGGATAAATAGGGAAAAGGGGATTTTGATGGCTTGACTATTCTACATTCAAATACTCACATCCCTAGATCTTCATAGTCCAGCTAACCTTGTAAGATTCTTTCTCTCCTTCTTTCTCTCCTTCTTTCTTTCTTTCTTTCTTTCTTTCTTTCTTTCTTTCTTTCTTTCTCTCTCTCTCTCTTTCTTTCTCTCTCTCCTTCTTTCTTTCTTTCTTTCCCTCTTTCTTTCTTTCCCTCTTTCTTTCTCTTTCTCTCTCTCTTTCTTTCTCTCTCTTTCTCTCTTTCTTTCTCTCTTTCTTTCTTTCTCTCTTTCTCTCTCTCTCTCTCTTTCTTTTAAAGAAGGAAATAATACTATTTATCGACAACATTGCTGTTCAATCCTTGTTAAAGGCAGCATGTTCTTAAATACTGTGGGTAAGCCTGTTAAAGACAGAGTTGGCAGCTGATTACGCAGTTAGTCATTTATGCTTTAGGAAACATGCTTTCATTCATAATCAAAGCAGAATAAATATTGATTTTTCCTTAACTGGTTGATGCAGGACTGGACTACTATTTTCTCTCTGTTGCGAATAGCTGTGATAGTAAGGCATAAAAAGTCCCAAGCCTTCAGCTATTGAAAAGGAAAAGGGAAAAGGCCTTGGACAGCTGCTGGTCTCCAGGAAACTCCACAAACAGAGACCTACAGCTCTGCGTCCTAATTACATCCTTTGGGAACAACAGAGAAGACAGAGCCCTGAACACACACCTGTGTAGGCAGAAACAGCAACACCTTTTGACAGCACATCTTCTCAACTGCTCTTTTCTGTTCCAGAGCACACAAATGCATTTATCAGTCTATCTCTTGTGGTCATGGGAAAAAAATAACCCTTCAGCTGTATGTGATTAAAAAGGGTGATGCTGGAGCTTGCAAGTAGCCTGGAAAGAAAGCTGGTGGAAGTTTGAAGATGTTGCCTGTCCCTGCAAACCAAACTGTGTGCCACGGCCTTCTGAAAGGATGTCACTTAACTGCATCTTTGCCTTAATTAACAGAGGGCAACTGCAAATGGAAAATAGGCATTGTGTACTTCAAGTGACCCCTGAAGCTGTGATGCCATGAAGGAGCTGCCCCAGACTGGGAATCCTGAGTCAAGGGCTCAGAAGTCATTGCATCTGGATCATCTGCATACCAAGTAATTTCCAGAGAAAGCTATGTGATTTGTGAAAGGACTTACTCCAAACAAACAAACCAAAAAAAAAAAAAAAATCTTTTTTGTGTCTTTTTTCTTCCCCTTGGGGCAGCTGGGTTTTCCCCAGAATATTTCATTCTCATGATCTTGCCTATTTTGGCATCACTTGTGAGAAGTGTACGAATGAAATCCACTACCAGAATCTTCTGCTGGAATCAAAACCCCAAGAGAATGGATCAGCAGATCACCTCTGGCTCAGCAAGAGAAAGACTGTGCCAGAGGACCTCTCTTCTGCTCGCTTTTCCTTGAGGAGGAAGGCTTTCTGTCCTCAGCCTACCAGATGCAAGCTGCCTCCAGCTGGGAGCAGGGCGCTGAGGCAGCAGCAGGTATTTGTACATGGACTTGCATGGAGTCAAACCAGAGGCAGCTTGGGACCTCCCTTCTCAGAGCGTTTGCACATCGGAGACTTCACAGTGTTACCCCATCCCCAGCTCTTTTAAAGCGCAGGTGAGAAGCTGTCGCAAATGCTCTGGAAACGACACAGATCATCATGCTCTATGGTTTGTCCCTAGACAGCATCCTACCCAAGGCGTGGATTGCCAGATGCATTTAAAAATCTTCCCTGGCCTTCAGCAGGGAAAAGGGAAAACAAGGAAGAACACCTGTTTTAAGGAAAAGGAGCAATCCTGGAGAGCATATGCAGAGGCTTCCAGAGGGGTTTTAAAATGGACTTGTCAAGCAACTTAAATGGAAATGTTATTCCTACAGTTTATTCTAAGATTTGTGCATACTTAACCCATAAACCCACAGCAAACAAACACTGTGTAAAAGCCCCATGGGTAAACAGGAATAACAAAGCCCGCATAGATCACTGCAGTTGTGTTGGAGGAAATCTTTTTGGAAGAGGCTGCTCGACTCCCTTCCAGTCTTTCTGCCAGCGCTCAGCTTTCTATAGCACACAAGAGAGCATATTTCATCTGGAGAAATGCTGCTTGGCAGGGGCCCTGAAGCCTGTCCAGCAGATCAATGATGCCAAGCTAAATCTTCACCCGGTCATTAGTGCTTGAAGGGTATGTGAAGATTTTTAATATTGAGGAAGGCTAAACAGAGATGTCTGTTTTTCATAATTGCACGGTGCTCCCAAGACAGCTGTTCAGCCATCTTGAAAATCAATGTTTTGATGCCCTCTGAACCTTCTTTTCCTGTTGAGTGTCTCTCCTACAGGTTGCTCCCCAGGATGAAAACAATAAAAGCAAATATATAACAGTAAAGGCCTGAGGTTAATGTCTTTAACAAGATAATGTTACTTAAGGGAACTGTAAACCAAATCATTCCTAAATTCCATTTGTTCTTTGCAATCTAGGATATATTATGAAACCATGTGTGTGTGTATGGATGTGTACGCAATGTGTGGGACTTTTTACAGAAATATGGCTGCGTTTGCACATTAGTGTTCCTGTTCCCATCTCACGCAGATTACTGAGCTTTACTGTTATTCTAACTATTAATTGGTTTATTAATAACCTGCTATTGCAGCTGTAGCAGAAAGGATCACGTCACTGCATAGCTGCCTACAAGTTTGATGTGCAAAATCTAAAAAAATTTGCACCAGTTGATTTCACTAAGTAGAATTTCTTTCATTGGGTTCATCAAAAGGCAATTTGTTCCAACAAACTGGCACATGTCCTTCATATTTTTTCATTTTCACCAGATAAGAGCTTGGTAAAATTACTTCAAGCTGTGTTTGTTATGTATATATGAATAGGGAAAAAGAAAAAAAATATATATATGTATATACATATATGAAAGGATAAATCTTCTCCTGATGTATGTGTACTTATAACCAGTCAAAATTTATCATAAGAAATGTTCAGGTTACTCTCTCTAGAAGTTATTTTTGCAACATTCTTAGATATTCTTTGCAATTTAATTAGCTTCAGGCAAATTTGATATGGAACAAGACTCTGATCCTCTGTGTCTGTTTTTTTTTTCTTGATTTTCATGGAAATGGTAGGCATAAATAATTGCAGACCACAGGAGCGGGACTAGTTTATTTAACTTTATATTATCTACAACGCTATGAAACCTGGAAACAAAATAGAAACATAATCCTACCAAAACATTTCGGAGGTTGTCCAGAAAAATCCAAGGACACTTGTTTCTATTGATACCTACATCACCGGGCTCATTTCCATTAACCCAAGTTAATGGAAATCCCTGCCAGTGGGATTCCATGATTACCCTATAACAACACAAGCCTTTAGCTCTATGTCCCTTCAAACTGCAAACCCATGTAGGCAAAGAATGAGAGAACTGAGAATGTGATCACCGTGAGAGAACACCCTGGCAGCTTTGGAAACGACCTGAGACCATGCCTTCCCCTTTGCGCAGCTTATTGTCCCTGCCCCACACACGGCAGTTGTATCAGAGGACAACGGATAACTGGCATGAGCCTGGGGAAGAGATCAGGCAGTGGGGTATTTCACTGCAAAACAGGAACCTATCCGTGTGGTCAGGAAGAGGAAAAGCTCTTGAGCATTCTGTACGAATAGGCTGAACCATTCCTTGTAACTGTCGGCACCATCCAGCTGCTTTCCCTCCAACAGTCACGGCTTTCCGCGCAGCACGGCGGTGCCTCGCAATGTGGTGTTGTTTGTATGGTCAGCAAACCCTACAGGGCACACCAGAAGGCTGGCCCAGAGGCCACGGGCTCTGCCTTGACGTGAGCCGCCTGCATGGGCAGCAAGGCTGCTCTGGCTGGCTCAGAATTAACGGGGCTGGGGCAGGATTTTACTGCTGCCCTGCAAAACATCTTTTTTTAAGTGGAAACATTACCCCATCCTTCTTGCATGAACAACATATTTTCACACCAAAACATATTTTTAGACAGGTTCCAAGCATTTCACTTGCTTTCTTAGTTTTAGCTACAGATCAGTCCAGCCTCACCATGCCATTGCTGTTGTCAGCGTCACACAGCCTTAGGGCTTATTAATTGTCCAAATGCTTCCTCCTGTGCCTCAGCATGAATATTGCCCCACAGCTCAGAGCAGAAGGGATGAACCAGCCCCGTTCTGTCATGTTTTTCAAGGCCTGCTCTACACTTTTCCCAGCTCAGGTTATATATTCCTTCAGAAGTGGAGGATCTATAGAGTTACAGGAGACAGACGCTGCTAAAAAGCAGCAGGCATTTTTACATTGATTTATGAAAACCAACAGGTTAGTAAGGAGACAGATTTTCCTGATACAAAATCTGTTCCTAGAACTGAAGATCTTCTGTGGAAGATTAAAGGAAGACCTCACAGTGTGACTATAAGAAAGAATGGCAGAAAAATGTCACTGTCATTTAGCTTAAAATTTTATACTGGGAGCAAAGCCTGAACCATAGCTTAGGGAAAGAGAAAGCTAGAGGGAGAAGATTCGACAAACATCAGAGGGGCAGAAAAAAGGCGTAAGGGACAATTGTTTGGTATTTCTCAGAGGATGGAAATTTCAATTTAAATTGTCAGGAAGTAGTTCTGAGATAATATATATATATATATATACATATATACATATATATATGTATTTTTATACCTCACCACTGTGTGCTGTAAAACCCATTGCCCTAAGGATACTTCAGGTGCCTGGTGCATGGATAGGGCTGATGAACAAGTGAGAAATTCCTTGAAGACCGGCCTACCAGAGGCTTTTGGCTCCATGAAACGGGTGCAGCCACAGGCAAAGGAAAAGTCCCTGAGCCTCCCTGTGCTGAGAGTGGGAGAATCACACCAGGACGTTCCTCGGACCTTGCTGCCCTTTCCCTCTTCCCTGGGTGCTGCTCATGAGCCAGCAGCACAGATGTGATGCTGTGACCCTGCCTGAAAAGCTCCGTGTTCACCTCTTCCTCCAAAAAAAATGCAGTGTGAATGATTATTTACACTTTACAGATGGGAAACAGAGGGATGCACAGATGTCAGCCTGCAGAACCGGAGCTCTGTGTTTTATTAGACAGCAGAGAATCGCTGTCTTCTTCGCTACCCTCTAGGGAAAAAAATACAAATTTAGGTACAAAAATATAAATATACTGATTTTATTCCATGTTTCAACTTTAGAAACTTTCAGCACTTTTGGATTGTGACTCTGTTTTCACTGATTATAAGATCCTGTTGTTTTGCAACCGATTTTTAAGAGATCAAACGCTGTAGGTCTTCACTGTGTGAGATTTCACCAGTGTAAAATTATTGTTGTGGGAAAAGCAGCCCGACTGGCATGGGATTTGGAATTCATGGAGGTGGAGACATAGGCATTTCTAGCATTTATGGCAGAAAGACAGACTGACACTCCATGCTAATGAATATATTCTGAAAAACCTGCAAAGAAACTTTTACTTCAACCTCCCACTGACAGGTTATTTTTAGAGATTATCTTTTTTTTTTTTTTTTTTTTTTTTTTAAAGAAAAAGTAAAAAAAAAAACACAAGAAGCCCCCAAAATCTTTTAATCTAATCTTGGCTATATTTTCCCTGCAATGCCTAAGGGATACAAGATTATTTAAAACAGGAAACCTTTGATTTCGGAGCTTTTATGTTTTTGCAATGTCCCAGTTCAAACTTAAAAAAAAAAAAAAGCAAAAAAAGTGTGTTGATTTTTAAGCAAAAGGCAGCGTGTGCCTAGGGCTGGTTCTCCCCTGCACTGGAGGTACCCCTGTCCTCCTGGAGCCGACCTGGGCTCATGTAAAGGGTTTGGATCATCTCACCCTTCAGCAACACAGCACCAGGAGCAGGCGAGAGAGCAGCATCCCTCCCTGTGCCTCACAGGAACAGAGGGAGGTGGTGACAGACGCATTGAGGACCCCCCTGGGCATTTCCCTTCCCATTAGCATGGCCAGCACAACCTTTGCACACCGGGTCAAGGCAGGACCAAGCATCTCCCTGACAACAGCACGGCCCTAGTGTCCTCCCCCTGTCTTCCCGAGCCCGGTGGAAAGTTTCCCACTGACTTCAGAGGTTGGAATTAGGGCCATGAGAAGCATGTGGATGGCAGTAACCCATTTTTCCACATTGCAAAATGTGGAAGCAAGAAAATCCAGCCCTGCCTCTTGGAGAGGAGCCTCATCTCTTCACCATTGCAGCATCCTATCCAACGTGCTCTGACTCTACACTCGAATAAGTCTGTTTTCTTCTCTCCAAGAGAATCTTGCTCCACTCCTCTCCTCACCAAGCTGTTTCCAGTTCTTTAATCTTTAGCGTCACCTCCCCAGTGAATGAAGAAGCTACTGCCTTGAGTGGCAGCTGTCAGTCACTCCAGGTGGCAGCATGGGCTCAGGGCTCTGACTCACCCAGGTGGGCTGTTCATGCAGACCCAAGGTGTGCTCACGTGAATCACTGCTATGTTCAGTAAAGCTACCCCTGCAGGACACAACCCAATGGAAAAACTGCTGCTGACCAAATTTCACCTGGACAGGGGCCCCTCCAGCACTGGATCTCCACCTCCCTCTGATTTTCTTTCAAGTTTAAATAAAAAGCCTCTTTGATGCCTCAGTCCTTATGAGGGTCAAGAATAATGAATGGCGTGTTTATTATGAGAGAGAAAAACTTCTTTCTTGGAAATTTCTGCTGTGATTTGTCTGACAATTTATAAGGTTGCTGAAAGGAAAACAAGGGTAAAAATGTGCCAGGACCCATCACTTCCATCTTCCACTTCCTAGTGATATCGTGTACGTTGAACAGCATGGGTAAAAACGGACGGGAATACACTTGTATAGAGAGCACTCTGTATCAGCACCTAAGTGTTTGCAGACCTGGAAAATTGAAAACTTCATGTGGTGATACATTTCCTGAAAGTGTCAATGCCCAGAAAAACAGGAAAGCTTCTTCACATGTTTAAAAGAAATATACATACATATATGCATGTGTGAATATAAAATTAGGGCTTTGCAGAGAGCAGAATGATTGCCAAGTTCAGCTCGTGGGGCAAATCAAACTTCTGCACGCAGAAACGTTCCCCTTCCTCTGTGTGCAGGTTAAATAGGAATTTAATAAAGGCATTTAATCAGGCCCCTGGTAACTGCAGCACCAGCAGCTTCACATGGTGCCTTTTCACCTCAGCTTAATTACGGCTATGAAGAATGTGATAACGGATTTTCTGGCACCAGCCAAAACCCGATCTATGAACCTATCATTTTTTTCTGGTTGTTTTTTCACATCTCCAATTCACGCTTGAAAATCTGGTGGCTCCTCTACACCATGACAAAAACTGGAGCCATCGTACAAGCCCAGCAGAGAAATCCTTCATGTAGGAGAAAACTTGGTTCTTCTGGCTGAATCATAGTTATCATTATTCACGTGATTAGGACAGGAACCTTCTCCTCAAACTTGGATAGGGAGCATTTTAGGGGACACAGGAAAAGTGACAGGTGGGGGCTCCACACCCCCTGTCTTGCTGGAGCTGCACAGATTGCTCCGCACTCGGCTGAGTCTTGATCTGGTCTGGTTTGCTGATGTTTCAGAGGTGGTCAGCTATCAGCTAGGAATCCAAAACCACAGACTAGAATAAATCTTAGAAGATCACTTTTAACTCACAACATTTAGAATAAAAAAAGTAAAAAGCCCACACTGAGCTCTGGCAAAGCCTTTCCTTTAAAAGTTTAATTCTTTTATTTCCCCATGGAAAATGATGGTTTTCCCTGCCTTTTCTCTACCTTTAATCCCAGCAATGCTGCATTTATTCTAGTTGACCATGTACTTTCCTTCTCCTCTCCCTCCCCCTTGCACCAGAGCATTAATGAATGGGAACATTTTTCTTAATTCCAGAGGCATTGCAAAAGGTTTCAAAGTAAATTCTCTGGAAGCCCAACAAGAGCCCACACTTCCCCCTGTAGCGCATTCATGGTGAGGAACCCAGCGAGGAGAAATCACCGTGACCCCATCCTCGTCAGGAAAAATAAATACATTTTCTTCCATCTGAGCTACAATTCTGTGTGGAACAATTTAAGCCTTTCCTACTGCCTCCGGACATTGAGGTTTGTAATTGAAATCCTGAGGAACAGAATTGGCCAGCAGGCAAACAAGAAACTGTCACCCCTTTGCATCTGCTTTGATTTTGGATGATTTAACCAGCCAAATGATCTTTGCTTTTCATTAGTATTTAATATTTTTCCCTCTTCCTGAGCAGGGCAAGGTGTTATGAGTGTTACTCTCTGGAACCAGGAATGAAAGCTTCAATCCACCCTGCTGCTCTGCTGAGCTACCTCCAGCCCAGCCTGGAGCCATCACTCTGGGGGAAAAGAGGAAACCATCTGGCCTTTTGGGATGTTTAAGTGTGCAGCCTTTCTGCCAGAAAGCAGATGCTTACTGCCAGCTCTTGCTGAAGGCTTCCAAGTGTGATGCCTGCCTGTAGGAAATCAGAGGGACCAGAGCAACCTCGTGTGGCTTCAAAGCTGATCCTGCTTTGGCTGGCACCAGAGGGTCTCTAGAAGTCCCTTCCAAGATAAATCATCATGTGGTTGTCACGACAGCTTTGGCACAGGAATCTCAGAGTCCAAGAGATGATAAATGCCAGAGGCAGGCTCTGGTTTGCAAGCAGCCACTGGTGCAGTGTGGCCATGCCCTAGGAACCTGGGAAGCAAACATCACCAGGAGCAAAAAAATGCTCCAGACCACAGGGAGTCAGCACGTTGTGGAAAATGACTTAAAAATAAACCTCAGATCAGAAGAGCGAGGTGAGGAAGGCCAGAAGGAACCAGTAAAGTAGGCTCCAAAACATGGAGCCATTGGGCTCTGAGGCTCCAGCACCCAAACCTCGTCTGGGATCCCTCCAAAAACCCCCACTCCTGAAAGAAACCAAGAACCCCTTCGAAGGACACCCACATCTAAACATGAGAGGCTGGCAGGTACCAGCAGAGCTGCAGTAAATTCCTGCAGGCCTCATGGCTTATTTACGAGGCATCTCAGGCACTATAAATGGCTTTTATTTTTGTGAACCGTACCAGGACAGGAGGAGGGGAGCAGGACAAAAGCGAGGAAACTCAGCTTGAGAAGGCCTCCAGGCACGTCACGACCAAGCTGTGCAATGCCTGTCCTCTGCTCCCCTGTCGCCCCCACAAATCACGAACGGTGGCTGGGGGCAAGAAGCAGCGATAACGCTCCTTGCTATTTACCCTGGCCTCATGCAGATGCTGCAAAACGCTGCTCATCCACTCGCTCTGGGTGACCCTGACACAAGTCTTGAAGGAACATAAGAAAGAGACATCCCAATTAAAACTAGCTGGAAGTTATTCAGCACATATCTTTCCCCTTTCCAAGGCAGCAAGGCTTTGACTAACCAAAGGCATTTAGGAGAAGTCTTTTGCTTTCCCTGGGTAGAGATTCTTCTTTTTATTTCTTTCAACATTATTATCAGTGGAGGAAAACGAGATACCCAGACAATTTTTGTAGCACAACTTTTCTTCCTTATTTTGGCTCTGTCCTTTATATTCATTTTCTTAACCAGTTTGGGGCTAAGCTTTTAAAAGGGTAAAACCCTTCCTAGAAGAACAGGCAAAAAAAAAAAAAAAAAAAAAAGGAAAAAATACCCTAAACAATGAGCAAGCCTACAAAACTCAGCTGACATCAAAGAAGCTTTCAGGTCCATCCCATGGGCTTACCTGCTGCCATCACTTGGTACTGCACACACCCAGCACCAAACCCCTTCCAACATCGACTGGAGGACCCTCCCAGACATCAACCCTAACCCGAAGGGCAGTGCATGCCTCCCCACCTTTGTGCTGTTTTACCTTTGGGAAAAAGCAACCACGACTTGCTGGATAAAGAGCTCATTTCGGTCCTTCCAGCTGCCTTTTCCAGACCTAAAGCTCTCTCTCTCTCTCTCTTTTTTTTTTTTTTTTAATTTTTTTTACTCTCTAGGACTCTGAAAGTTTTGATGCCATCTTAGGAACAAAATCTGTGTACACAGATGTTGAAGAAATCTATGAAAAGCCTATCGTCTTGCTGCACTGCATATCCTACAACAATGAGCACTTCAACAAATGTAAATAAAAACAGCTTTCCCTCTTCTGACTTGTCCCATGAAGGTTTAGTTGGGCCTCCACATAATCCATGGGATTTCTGAAGCTTTTAGTTTTAACCAAGTAATTTGTCCGGCTGCCCGAGATGCTTGATTTTGGTATGCTCCCAACCACCTAATTAAAACCATGGAACAGAGTCTTTCGGCTTAGGTGATTTTCAATTCTTCTTTCTTCCTCCTTTTATTTTCTAATCAAAAGAAATCTTCTGAGTCACATATCTAGGCGGTTATTCCAAACAGCACTTTGGAAAGGGCACACGCTGGAAATCCTATATAGCGGTGGAGGAGAGCTGTCACACATGTGTGTAGAGCTCATTTAGACTGGATGCCAAAGGTTATGGTGTACACAGGAAAAAATCAAATTGCTTGTGATCCTCCTCTTACTGCAGCATCCCTTTCAGAATGATGTAATGAGGAAAAGAAGATTTCCCCTTCCAAAGCCTTAAAGAGGATTTTGGAACAATTGATGAAGGAGCAGCCCTAAGGGAGCCTGGTGTGGACGTCAAGCAGCACCAGGAAATGGTGCACAGCAAAGCCTCATGGATCATGGCAGCAGGGCTGAGCTCTCCTCCTCAAGAGGACATCAACATGGGGATAAACTCAAACCACAAAATGCAAAACTTTCCCCCAACAGATGCAGACTGCGAACAAGCCGTGGCTTCTCTCCTTGCTGTGTCAGTACAGCCCGCAATCAAGATCTGGGCCTTTTATTGTAATTGTTCAGCACAATAACACAGATTGAAGTTTGGTTTTCGCGGTATCTGGCTAGGCATGTCGATCTGATGTGGATCAAAGGCTACATGGTAGAATTAAGCAAATATAATCAGTGTAATATGATTCATTCTTGTCCTGCTGAGCAGATGTTGGAACAGATGTCAGGTGAAAAAAATACGTGCTAGGGAGTTAGTGCGTTATTTTAAATTAGTGCATTTAAGAGAAGGGAGTATCTTTGTTAATCCTGTTGAAGGTGAAAGTGAGTATTTATGGCTTCTGCGGCTGGGAAGTTATCCTCCCTCTGCCTTTGAGTGGCCAGCACTCACTGGTTCCCCTATCGGAAACATGGCAGGGCTGGTGGGCTAGGATGCTTGCCCAGCTTCATTCTCCATCACACTGGGAAATAGCATTTAACATGCTGAGTAAAGGGAGGGTTAAAGAGTGTAAGTTACTACGGGCCCACTGTTTGGGGAAAAGCTTCAATTTAGTTACCGCGTAGCTGCCATTGTTATGTTTCTGAGAGCTTACTGGGGACCTTGTCTTGGGAACATGTAGATCAGCACTAAAACCCAGAGAGTTCTGTTACACACCTTATAAGTCATATAATGGTAGTAACTGGGCACAATTTTGGTAATTATTGAGGCAGTGCTAGCCTACGCACTCATTCATCTCTATACCTGCAGACGTGGTAACCACACAACTCCCATCACCCAAACTGAAGTCCTTAGGCACTGCTGGAGCCTCCACCTCAAGCATGCACACTTTGCATGGCCAAGAATGTTTCTGTAGCTTTGAAAAGCTGAGCCTCCCTCGTTAGTCCAACCTCCACAACCCTAAAAAAGAACTCGTAGCCAGTAAAGAGTTCCCTGGAAGAGAGCCTGGAGATGACTAACTCATCTCACATCCTAGACATTCAGGAGAAAACTGCCTGGCCTGCAAGAGCAGTAGTGCAGGGCAGGTTGGAAGTGAATACCTTACATACTCCATGAGATTTTTGTTTGATTCTATCCTAGATTTTAATCAGCTAATGGGAAAACTCAGGTCATCGCTGGCTTTTGCTCACCAGCTCTGTTGGCTGGAGAGGTGACGTAGTCCAGGAACTGCTCTTTAAAAAGGAGAACACAAACCAAAACCAATAAACGGGAAGGTCTGGGGTGACTCTGCTCCTCCACTCAGCACTTTTCTATCAGAGAAGAACATCAAGCCCTTCATCGCTGAGGGTCACTGATTTCTGGAGAGATCCTGGATGGCTTCCCTACAAGTCTCTCTGGAGAAGATTCTTTTTATAACTACCCCGTGTCGCTGGGGAAAGATCCTCCAGCCAGAACATTTGCTCAGCCACCACTGCTGCTGACATTCACCCTGTGATGTGGCTTTGTTAACTGCATCTGGCTATGCAGAGGCATCCACATAAGGTCATTCTTTGGGAGAGCGAGCAGTTCCACAGCCATACTGTATTAAGGCGTCAGTGCTTGGCAAACCGCACTGCAACAGCAACCCTTACCGTTGCCATTAATTTGAATATTTTTCTGCTGTTTTATTCCCGCTCTGTTTTCTTTACCATCAAAACATATTACTGTTGTGTCCATTGCACACAGAAGTTCACATGTTTTGGAGATCTTTCAGCTCGTAAACATGTGCCTGAAACACATGCCTGCACTGTTCTAAGAGCATGGATCTTGCTTGAGCTCCAGGGCCTGGGATTTTGGTGAGAAACGTCTGCAGATGGAGGCAGCAGCAGACTGATGCTGCAGCTCTTCCCAATTCTGATTTGCTCTGCTACTGAAGCCTTGTGATCCTCACCCTATTGCTTCCCCCCCACACATGCCCAGTGCCTTCCTTCTCATTTATCTAACCCATTCCAGAGTTTGGCCCTAAATCAACGCAGCGGCTGGGTATTGGATCAAGAGCTGAAGGCTCCTATCTGGTCTCATTTCCAGTTGAACATTTGTAAAAAGTCTTTGCTGAAGAAACCTTGCAAAGACCAGAAAGGGGAATGAACACCCCCACTTTGCTACATTGCAGAGAAAGCTGCAACAGCACCTTCAGATGACAGAGGGGATTCTGCTCCAATTGCCGTTGACTTCTGTCCTGCTTTTACCCAGGCGTTACATCATAGTGCTGCTGGTGGATGGGAACCACAGGGATTATTTTAATTTTCAAAAACAAAAGAGAAAAGAAATGCCCTGGGCAAAATTCTTGCACACGAAGTGCTCTAGCCCTAAAGGTGTGATGAAAGCATAATCCTGCACATAACCCTTAGTTCTGCTGCCTAAAATAATACTCCAGGATGCTGGCAGGGGAATACTCTACTTCCTGTGAGTGTTTCAGTTCACATTCTCCCAAAAATAACACAGCAACTGTTAACACCTGCACTTTTCAACGTTTCCTTGCTAACAACAAGGAGATTAATGGGTTCCATTCAAAAAGACCTTTTTGACCTCATTTATGATGTTGAGAAACTCAGGAAATTGCTTGCTAATCCAAACCCTGATAATCCCAATATTCTTAAAGAAAAAATCACTGCTCAAGGCATATGTCAGGAGAGCTGTTTTGTCAAGGTAGGATGGGATCCACAGGGTGTCCCAGTGGGTGGATCCCTGCACTGCACACCAAGCTGGGGGTGCAGGAGGAGGGATTACCCAGCACAGCAGACCACGTGCACTGCTTCATTTGACCAAGATTTAGCACCTATTTCGGAAAGTTGAGGAAGATGGGTATGGGTACCCAGGTGCTTGTAGGCAGGGTGAGACCAGGCCAGCAGCGTGGATGTGTCTCAGGGTGACCCAGAGACACCTGATCTGGCAGCTCCTGATGGCTTGTTGCTGCTGAGAGCTGGGGGGCTGGCACAGGGACCAGGAGCTGCAGGTTGGCTGCTTCTGGACTGGCTCAGCCTGGCAGATGGCAACACTGCGCACAGGACCTTAGCCTGTGATTTTCAGAGGAAGCTCTCTTCCAGTTGTTCATACAGAGTTTCAGCCTTCTGCTTTTAATTTTGCAGAGTGCTGGAAGTTTTTTTTTTTTTTTTTTTTCCCCCTTGACCTGTCCAACTTGTCTGCACCAGAAAACAAGAACAAAATCATCCTCTGGGTTCAGAGCCGCAGCCCTGGCATGCCTGGCAGTGCCTCAGGGCAGCAGCACTTCTGAAGGACATGGTGAGGATGCTCCCATGGAAGGATGAGACTCAGAGGAAAAGTTCATATAGAACAGAGCCACTTCGTCTCTCTTTTGTGTTTTCCTACAAGCCTATGAGTCCCCAGTGAAGCAACATCGGTCACCAAATGCCAAGAAAATACATGTTTAACTGCAACATGCGGTGCTGTCACAACACCTTTTCCAGAATTAATTTGTGCAGTTTTGTTCCCAGTCAGCGTAGGGTGCAATAATATCAGGTGTGTGAGCAGGAAATAACAAAGTACCACCATTGTAACATTTTTTACAAGTTGTACTAATTGAGTTGTTTTGCAGGTATCAAACAGTTCTAGGAGGGAAAACGATGTGGTCATTTTAATCCTTTTGCTCCATAGGAAGTTTCTAGGCAGTTTCAAACAATTGGGACTGAGAAAGTACAGCTGATGTTGTGTGTGCACACAGAGATTTGCAGCCGAGACGTGGAAAGGTCAGGCCATCGAGGGCTGAGAGCAGGAGCCCATTGTTCGGGAGGCCAGGTTCCCCACGGACCCACAGGAAGCACGGGGCAAAGCTAAGGCTGCCCTTGCCAAAGTTTCTGCAAGTATTTTCCCAAGCCAAAGTTTGTGTGCTGCCTGCAAAAAATATATTAATTTTTTTTTAAAAAATAGGGGCATTGTAAACATGTCCATGGGCACAGAGGAAAAATATTTCCAGACAATGCAGCATGAGTGTATTTTCCAAACGATGATAGACATATAGTATGGGAGTCTTGGTATGACTTCCTGAGTGACATTAGCTCTGATCTTGTCATTAGAGAGAGATTAGAGTGAGTGCATAGATGGGCATAGGTATCTCCCAAATCTAATGAGTAATTTCAGCTGGGAAACTTCACATCTTTAGTGCAGTGAGAGGGATTTTAACTCATTTTGTTATACTGTCCCCTTCTGCCTACTACTTTCTTGGTTGGTCAGACTAAAATTCGAAGAAATCTGGTCAAAAGTGTGTAGTGACTTCGCCATCTCCATCTGACACACGTTTGCTCTCAAGACAACACTGATGACCAAGCCCTCTAAAGCCTGTTCGCAGGTCACTGCTTGGAATGTCTTTTCCATATATATATTTTTTTTTTTTCCTAGAGATATCACTTTTACTTAGGGCAAGTAAGCAGACCACAGAAACGTTTGTTTATCTACAGGTATCTGAGAAACAGTGTAACATCACAAAACCTACACAAGGTTTCTTGCAATGGCTTTGCCTGGGTGCCTTTACTGATTTCTATCCTGACAGTGTTTCCCCAAAGCTGAGCGCTTGTTTTTGTTCAGTCTCTAGAAACTGCTACAGAGTCACCAGCAAATCATAGTGTGATCTCAGACCCAGCACGAACCCATGTTTCAGCATAGCATTGAAGA
Source organism: Alectura lathami (assembly GCA_013399715.1). Taxonomy (NCBI): domain Eukaryota; kingdom Metazoa; phylum Chordata; class Aves; order Galliformes; family Megapodiidae; genus Alectura; species Alectura lathami. The sequence goes on from VXAV01006258.1 coordinate 40,168, forward strand.
ATTTGTGCTTCACTGAGCACCAGTAAAGACCTTTCAAAAAGAAAAAAAAAAAATTCAAAAAAAGATGAGGGGAAATCACTGTTTCAAAAGCTGGAAATATTCTACCCTCTACAGGAAAAGAATAAAATAGGAAAAACAAGAAACAGAGGTCAGACCAATGCATTGCACCAATTTTATGTGGGTTTTACATAGGGGCAACAATGTCATGTTGATTTGGGAGTCTCAAGTTTCTTCCCCATGTGAGAACAAGGCAAGGAAGTGCAAGGAGCTCTTCAGACCTGCACTTAGCCCAGATGACGTTCATTGTGGGGCCTGAAGACTCCAGGATGCACAGGAGCCATTTCTAAAGGTTCCGTGAAGAGAAAACTTCGTGGAAAAATAAAGCCAGTGCTATCTCCAACGGTGAGAAAAGCAGGATCCAAAAATCCTCCCTCCAGAAGCCAAATCCTGATAAACCCTAGGAAACACCACTGAACTGAATGATTCACCCCAGTGTAAGAGCAGGGTTAGGCTCAGGTAACTCGAACGCAAGCAGTCCTACTGAGAGGGGGGAAAAAAGCTCAACACTGGTGGGTCTCAAAGGCAGGAAAGCCAGACTGCAGCAGCAGCTCCACCCTACCATGAGTAATTAAATATTTTTCAGTTATTCTAAGAAATGAGATAGTTGATTCAGATCTCGTTCCACTCGCAACCCGCACGGGACAAAGCCACTTATCCCTGTTCGTCCAGCCTCTGCTGTGGGGTTCCTACATTCTGTGTTGCCTGGATGCCAAGGCAAACACACATATCCCAAAGAACAGGAGGGATTTCAAAAAACCTGCCCTGCTTTCAAGCAGAATAACCATAAAGCTGTTCCTAGACATGCACAGATCGCTTTGTGCTAATCAGCGCACAAACTGCTCTGCAAAATATTATTCATGGGACTGAACATCAGCCAACTGCAAAAACATTTTCTTAGCTCGTGGATAAACAGTTGCACAGTATCTGTTTAAGACGGAAAGGCCTCCACCTCCCAACGTTAATGTAATTTCACACTTTACCAAATAAAACGCCCAGAGGTTCCCGAGCCGCATGCAGGAAAATCACAGCAAATTGAAACATGCGGCGGCTCAGCTTTGGTTAAACCACTCTGGTCTTTGTTTCAATTTCTTTGCCTGATTTGATCTGAGCTACCGAGTTAGGAACACTGAATCTGGGATGTTTTATTTTATTTCTTGAAGTTGGAGTTTTAGGGGAGGGCTTTAGAGAATACAGGTCAGGAAAGAGGCCTACCAAGGTCAAGAAGGAAAAGCCAGTGGCAAGCACTGAGCCAACCACATTCTCTATGCTGCAGTGGCTGCAGAAGGGGAGCCCCACCACCTCCCCTAACCCTCCTGAGATGCTGTGAGCCAGGGCCGAGCACCGCCACGTCTTAGGGCTGATGGAACGTGGCCTTCTGATTCCAGCCCACCCCAAGGGAAGGAGCATATCTGTGCAAGTCCATCACGCTGTCTGTGTATCCAGCATGTTTCAGCTTCTTTCCACCCTGCTCTTGACATTCAGATCAGTTAGCTACCTTGAGCCCTAGAACATTTAGTTATATCTCATGCCATCATTTCCCTTGTCCACTAAGCCTTTGATTACATTAGGCAAGAAAGAAAATTTCATCTATGTTGTCCAGTTATTCCTAGCATGATCCTCAGGCTGAAAATAAAACCAGAATTGGCTAGGAAGGGATGATATTTTTCTTCAAGACAGCTGAAGGAAGCATGAAAACCGCTGTCCAGGATATCCGGAACTTGGCTGGTTCTTTTCTCTTGCCTGAGTTTGCTCACCCAAACGATTGTTGTTTATTTTATAGCAAGTCTGTTCCTCCTCGACAGGTGTCCTATAGGCAGAAAATGCATCTTGGCTAGGGACACTGTAGGAAATTAGTTCTGGGTTTCTTCTAGGGAGTAATGGGAGTTTCTCTGCTAAAGGCCTGCAGATGGGCAGCAATATTCCTCTCCATGTTTAGGTTTGCATGGCTCGTACATGCCGAGAATTTCAGAAGCAGTAGATCTTTTGAAAATTGAAAGGCTGCAGTGAGAGTGGAAGTGAACTTGTAGTGGCAGGTGAAATAGGATCTTCAGAAGCGTGAAATTACTTGAACAGAAAATGCCAATAAAGTTTGCAAAAGTCTGGCAGTTTTGGAAAGGAGTTTTGCAGAATCAAAAGCCCATACTAGAAGTCCTAGAGGCAAGTAGGTAGCTAGCCAGCACTCACCCAACCTCTGTTTGGATTTTGCTTAAAAAAATATTTAGTCATCATCAATTCCATAAATTAAAAACTCAAGTATTTCGCATGTTCCCCTAGCAAAAATGAAGTTAGATGAGCATACCTGAGAACAGGAGTACTGGTGCAAAATTTCCATTGAATACACTTAGACAAAAGTTACTATCCAGTAACAAGACAATACAACCCACTGCAGCTTTTGAAGTAATACCTGAACCCTAGTAACGAGAGGATGGTATAACGATGCAGCAACCACTGCCTCCCTCTTAGGACCTGCTTTTACACGCTCATCTGACTCTGCGATGAAGTGGTTCAGCAGAAAACAAGGCTCCACAACACCAAATTGCAGTTTCTGCTGGCTCACATCAAACAAGTCTCAGGTCCAAAATAATAGAAGGGACGGGGAAAGTGCCAGGGCCAGCAGAAAGGCACGACTGGGGCAACAGTGACCGATTCACACTGTTGAACTCTACCCACAGTATTCTGACATCAGGTCACCATCACTGAAACCCTTTCTGATTTTGCTGCCTGTTGTTGCAATGCCATCCAAGCCACCCTATCATTACACAGGACCTCATTGCCTGACGCTTCCTAGGCTCGTCTAGGAGCTGACATCTCCTAGATGAGCTGGAGCTGCCCTTTTTTTTTTTTTTTTCCCCTTCCTCTCTTTTCCCCATGGTAAGCCCAAGGAAGAAACAGGAAAAGAATGAATCAGCAAGTGCTGGGAAAGGCTATCAGATTAATAATGCAAGTCAGGGGAGGACAGAGAGTAGCTGTACACATCACCCACATGAGCATAGCCCACAAGACTCAATATAACAAAGCGCCAGAGTCACACATAACTTTAAACATGTGCTTAAGTCCCACTCAGTCAGTTGCTTAATCACAGTAATGAATACAAATGGCCTTCCGTGTTCAAGTGCTCTATTAAACATGAGCATCCAAGGACCAACACTGCTAGAGCAGACCCCTTTGCCCATTGGCAAGGGTCAGAATTTCTAAGAAGTTTTGTAGCAGACAATTTGTGCTTAGAGTAGCGGTACCAGAACCCTTTGTGGAAGATATTTTTACATCTTTGTCTCTTTTTCACTGTCAAACCACACATTCAATAACCTTGTTCTGAAAAAAAATATGCAGAGGAAGAGCCCTGTTCAGCAGATTTTGCAGACAGTGGGCACGACTCTGACAAACCCAACAATTTACATTTCACTTCTCTCAACACTTTTTGTAGGTCCTGGGTGCTGCAGGACTGATCAGGAATGCCCCTAATGAGCCCAGCAGGGCTGGTGACTAATAGGTGGATGCACTTTATTTTTCCTAGCAAAGTTTCCTTTACCCCTGCAGAGTGCCTCAGGTAGGATGCTCAGCAGCTGCAAACTGCACAGCATGAAACTCAGAGCTGTGACCAATTTACTCTAAGATCTGTTCCTTGGGACAAACAGACTACATCATGGTCACCCTGGGGCCTAAGAAATCAGCGGGATATTCTTTAATGTGGGAGAGAGACTTTAATGATAGATGGTATGAGTGAACCAGAGCTCAGCTAGCCATTTTCAGTGTATTTAGCATGTTTCAATAAGGAGAGCTTTCATGTTATCCAACGTGCGTCAAGGCATCCTCTTGACCTGGCGAGCATCCAGGCGGCAGCTCCCTTCCTCCCCTCCACGAGTCGAGGAGTTAGAAAGTGACATGGCAAATCTCCAGTCCTCTCTAAAAATATTTTACTAGTATGGTAATTAATATAATGGACCAGTGCCTACTTCATAAAAGCAAATTCAGTATGTTGGTAAGAACGTAGAGTGCTAGTGATTTAGAAACTACTATTTCTTGGACAGGGGCATACTTAAAAAGCATGGTCTCATAAATCTGCGGTTTCTCTGCATTTTTAGGTTGTGTATATGAGAACTCCCACACCAGATAACAGGACGTGTAACATTCTTGACTCCGTGAACCCCCAGTCACATGACAGTAATTACTGAAGACCTTGAAACAAAAAGACTAATAAATTCAGCATTAAGAGCACAGCTCCTGTTCGGTTACTCACAGCACAGGGCTGAATTTGGCCAAAACCCACGTATGAGAAGGTCTCATCCCTTAAAGCATCTAGATTGCTCAACATGCTGCTGATCATCTGTGTACCTCTACGCAAGAAGTCCAACCAAGCGTCCTTAAAGGTCCCGGAGAGCACGTAACCCAGCTGGTGCTGGCTCTGACTCCCTGTGCCTCTTCAGAAATTCACCATCAGGAGCTTTGAGGAGGAATTACAACAAAGTCCAGCTCAGTGGAGGTTTTCTTTCTAGACAGAGGTTATTGAGAGCACAGAGCTGGGCATCTTGGGCTGACCTGAGGAGTGTGGGTGCCCTAGGGAAGGGTGACCATGTGTTCTGGCAAGGGAAAACCGTCTGAACTGAGGAAGCAGGTAAATTGTCACGAGCAAATTGACAAACAAAAAAAGGAGGAGGAACAGAAATATTTTCACCACCTCCTGCAGTGGATGAGAAACACCCCCAGTTTAGCATCTCCCAAGGTCACACTCCTACAGATGAATGCAGGATATTGTCAAAAATCTTCCACGTCCTCCTCTTTTTAGAGCTGTCGACACAGATTACCATAATGGAAAGTAAAATAAGCTCTCTGCTCTTGCTGTGGGTCTCTCCCCTGATTCCTGGTGTGGTCTGTGAACGCCTGGTGCTGTGACTCATTAACTGAGGCGAGCACAGCCTGCCCCGATGTTCAGCTCTCCTGCCATGGGTAAAGCCTCCAGCTCTTTGAAGGAGATAACAGGGCCAGTGCTCAGCCAGGGCACGCTGGCATCTCTCCACCGCCCGAGATTTACATATGTATTTTTAAAATGAAAATCATTAAAAAGCTGCCTCCCTCTGATAATTGCAATTATCTCATTCTTTCAGTGGCGCACTGTAAACAGAGAGTTCACTGTCTTGTCTTTTGCTCTAGCAATGGAGTCATCTCTGTCCCAGGACTTCCTCTCTGGCAGCAGGCAGTCCCAGCTGAATCACTACCCAGCTCTTGCTTCATCCTTAGACTCTGATGGTCTGATAACATTTATGCAGGACTCTAAGCAATTAAAACCAAGATGACACATTAAAACAATCTCAATTTAGAGTCCATCTTAAAATGATTATTTAGAGCTGATTGGGAAATGGAATTTCTGCTCTGCAGGAAATTCAAACATTTTGAAATTCTCTTTCATCACAGACTGGAATGCAACCTGAATTTGGCTTAAATCCCATCTTAGTTGGGCTTTCGGCACCTGGGACTTGGAAACTGCTTAATGTCAGCCATCACTTCATCCTAGAGAAAAGTACAGATGTTTCCACATGGGGCAACAGAGTAGCCTACGCTATATGCACTCAGCACTGTCCCATTAATTATACTCAGCATAGGCAAAAATCCCTGCTTTCTGCCCCAAACCTGCAGATGGGCACAGCTGTGCCCATACCAAAACTAACATGTTAGAACTTCACAGGACAAACCCAAAGGGACAAGAGTGCAGAAAAGAACTTTTGCCCAGTAAAGCCAGCACTTGTCCAGGAAAGCAGCAGTTGTAATCCAAGACCTTTCTGAGCTGGGTGGAGATGAAACCCATATCTCCTCTCTTCCAAGGGAGGGATCCACCCACAGATTTATAGGGAAGGTCACAACAGGCTTTCCCCATCCTCTCCTATCACATGGAGAGAGGAAAGTCAGTGCATGCAGGGAGCCTCACACTGCACAAAGCAGGGATTCCCCCAGCAGATGAGAATCGTGGTCTCTTCTCACTGTTTTCACACTGCACATAAAACGGATCAGCAGACCCCAAACGCCCTTCTGCGGGGATGAATCCATCTGGCCCAAGAGGATCCAAACTTCAGGGGAAAGCCATGTGATGACACCAAAGCAAAGCATGGCTGTATTGCCATCAAGCCCTGCACTTTGTCACAATGAAAAATGGGATTTTCTTTCTGCAAGTTTTGCCATTGTAAATATTTTGAATGGCATTTATTGCTGAGACCTTACTCCAGTCTTTGGCCAGGTTCATTACCACTTTGGTCCCTATCCCACTGCTTTCTTTCCACTTCTTTACATACAGCAGAGACACTACAGCCAATGACATTTGTGAACAAAATCCCTGGCGCTGAACAAAGTTAAATACACACGTTCACAACTGCTGCTCTCCAAGCAGGGTTCTATGGTACAGCTTCAGGATATTTCAGAATATATTTTGAGAAAGAGCAGTAGACCTGGGTGAAGATTTCTCAGCAGCACAAGCAAGGCTGAGCTGCTGTCTCATGAGAGAAGGAGCATGGTTAGATGAGGACCAGTGAGCCTTCCATCCAAGGCAAGGGAGAAGAACAGTGTGACACCTGCTGCTGGGGGATAGGAGGGGGCAGGGACACTCCCTGCAACCCAGCTGTGGAAGTAAAAAAGTGAAATACCATGAAAAAATTAGAAAAAGTGCAAGGAAAATATAAGGAAAAGAAACGCCATGAAAAATGAGACTTATCTCACTTCTTAAAATGAGTCATCTCTTGCTTTGCAGAAGTGAGGTGAGCAAACTGAACTCTCAGACTCAGGACAGAAGGAAATTAATGACTGCCTTTTCTTTTGTCATTGGGACTGAAAGAACACAGAGTTGGCATTTTATTTTCAGAGGTTATGTCTGAGCCTGAAACTCAGACTGCTGCATTATGTGGACATGCCTTAGATGTTTGCCCCAGCCAGAAGTGCTGCACTAAGAGCACCATTCCTCACCTATGTGCTCTAAGGGGCTCTTCTTTCACAACTGCTTGGGTGATAGGTCATGGCTCAATTGCCTTTCCAGAAAAGCTATTTTTATTAAGTTTCTTGTGAATTAGATGACGTTCCTGTTTGTTGCAATTGCATTGGCTTGAGAGTACACTAGTCATCACCAAGTCCCTGAACTGCAACAGCAGAACAGCCCCAAAGAAGTTTGCCACAGCTGTGCAGGTGGGGAAAGAGAGAGCAATGGCCTTTTATAGGATGAAAACATTTCTGAGTATGATGTGCTCCTGAGGAAGGAATCAGAATATGGGCTCCGATTCAGCAAAGCAATTAAGTACGTGCTTTAAGTCAAAGCCTTGCTTAATTCCTTTGACTCCAACAGGATTTAAACAAGGACTTCAGACTTTGCTGAATTCAGGTCTAAAAATTCCTCCTGACATTTTTCCTTCTGGATTCTAGCGAAAGAAAGCAGTTAGAGTGCGTGCCTGGAGAAACAAGGTGATGAACTGAGATGCACATGCAGTCTAACGTAAAGCTTTAAAAACCACTTGGCAGGAGCCAAGTCATAAATTAAGCTGCACAACTGAGCATACTTTGCAGCCAAAGCCATGGTCTTCTGAGGGCTCGAGCACTGCAACTTCCCAACCAGCCTCAGCTTCGCCGTGTTTGATCAGAAGAAACTTCACACTTGATAAGTCCTCTAATATGCCAAGGAGAGGTCCTCCCTCCCCTCCCGCTCTCCTCCTACCTCTTTAATGAGCATCACCATTAGCTTTAAAGTACAAAGGGAGTTCACTTCGTAAGCCTTTGTGTTCTTTGCATGTTAGGATAGCTGAGGAGCAGTTCAAAACGCAATCTGCCCAGAAACCACAGTTTATGAGTCCCAGAAGTTTCATTTGCTCAGGTCAGACTGAAAGCTTGGCTGAAGATACAGTAGAAATTTTTCTCTGTCAGGCAACAGAAAGCAGTACAAAGAACCCAGCTGTTAGGTCTCATAGCCCAGGCCTCTAATTAAAACAGTGGAAAATTAGATAACTTCACAAATTCATCACTGCCACCACTGGCTGTCAAAAAAAAAAAAAAAAGCTCAGGGGTTACCACCCACCTTTTGTTTATGTTGCTAACCAGTGTCTCCATCATGTGCGTGTGTATGTGCATGCACAGAAGAGGCTTTTCTCCCTTCCCCCCCTCCACTTTCAGCCACTTTTTGCACCTCATTCAAGACAACTTCTGATGAGAAAATGAGCTGCAAACTCTGCTTGCACACATGCCTGCCCAGTCAGTGTTTCAGAAGGGCTCTGCTCCTACAAGGGAAAACAAGAAAGGCCCAATTATATTGTTCTTAAAGGAGGAGGAAGAGGCATTATTTTTCCCAATACTATGAGACATGGCCAGTGCAGTGCTTCTGAATGTCTGGCCTGAGCTCAACAAATGTCACTTGTGGCTCACAATCCAGTCCGTATTAAAAAAAAAAAAAAAGCACAAACCAAGCAAACAATACCTCTGTCTCTTAAAATAAAGGAGGAAAGACCTTGTAGTGTGAGTACTTGAACAGCCAAAAAAAAAAAAAATAGAGAGAACTTGTCTTCCTTGAAAAAATAAATTCACATTTTAACCACAGATGAGTTCAATAGCTCTCAGGACAGAGTGAATAAAAATGTCTCCTGTATTAAGCCTTGTTTATAAGAAATTCCTCTTTCAAAGAACAGGAGAGACTCTCACACCTTGACAGCCAAAGTAGGAACCAACTTCTTCTGTGGGAATTCTGCACATGGGACCACAGAAACATGGGAACTCAAAAACATGGACCATGGCACCATGCAGGGCAGGAGCCTGATGCAAAATACAGACATTTTAGAAGTGGAAATGGTTAGGGCTGCGTCTCAGCTCAGCTTTCACTGCGGACTTGCAGGTTAGAGGAGCATCAGGGCAGATATTTCCTTCCACTGTGGGAAACCCAAATAAGACTGCCAGCTCTGTGCTTTGGCATTTTCCTCAGTTACAAATACTGCCACAGCACCTGAACATGAGTTTGTGAACAAACCCAGGCAGACAGGGCTGGGGAGAGCAGCTGGTTGCAGTCCACTGTACCACGCGGCCCTGCAGAAGGGGATCAGGGCTGGGGTACCAACAGGCTGTGCTGCTCGTCTGCTGTTGCTGCCCTGTTCTCCTAAGATGCATGTGTGGGAAGGGTAGAAAATGGGTGTCATTTTGGCATGTAGGATTACCAGCACATGGTTAAGAATAAAGCTGACAATGATCTCCAAGACACACGAGGCATATAGTTGCTTCAAGACACAGGACACAGCCCCCTGCTGCAAAGCTCTGCTCATGCATCAATTATTTTCCATTCACTGAACAGGGATAACTACAAGCTCTTGACTTGCCTCAGTAATGAAATAAAGCGGGTTTGCTTAAACCATTGCAAAAGTCACACAGAAAGCATGCACGGCTGCCCCAGCTAAATGCATTTTAAGCTCATAACCAAGGCAAGTTAAGAGCAAAATCTAATTCTAGCAAAACGAATCGGCTCCACCAAAGGCTTGTGTGGCCACACAAATGGCTGCTTCTTGGGCAGCCCACCTCCAAAAAGGGCAGAGCTAAAGGCGAACACGTGCCTGCACACAAACCCTGCTGAAGTCATGACCGCTGCCTTCAGAGCTACGGCTCACAGCAAGCAAATTAGCCCACAAGGTTTTGCAGAGATTTGCGTCTTTGGATTTCTATAATTGGCAAGATTTTTCTAAAAACAAAAAAGCGCCAACAGCCCCTTCCCAGTTCCCACCAACAAAAGGTAAAGACATTGAGAAGGACGGCATTCTCTTGTCACATGCTACCTTCTAAATCTTGAGTTTCCCTTTGTACTCTGACAGTAATTTCACATAGAGACATGGCTGCCAAGCGGGGTTTGTTTGATGTTCTTTCCTGCCTTTGTAATGGAGTTTCCTTTTATGCAGGAGGAGGCGGAGGGAGAGGGGATGACAGGGGCTTATAAATATGGAAAAGACACTTTTTGGCATAAAATTCTTGTCGCAATTAAAATATCTCTATGACTCTCTTCTTTTTCCCCCCGTTCAGCTGGCCACCTTTGGGATTGTCCACTTGGAAAATGTAATGTTAAAAAAAGAAGCACAGAAGGGAAAATCATCATTGCTGGAAAATATTCAAAACATTGGGAAGCCAAGGCTGTTTCACTGGAAGAATAGCTCTTAACCAAATCCACGACAAATTCTGGAGTTATGTTAGTGTAACCTCTGCTCCTCTGAGCAGCCGGACTGCCATGATGAACCTGTGGTAGCTGCATCGCAGAAGCAATAAGTGACTCGGTTCTCTCTGAAGTGACTACATCTTAGAGAATTTATATAGTTAAGAGGACAAATTAGGCCACAAAGCTGCTGGTGGGTCTTAATAATGAAGTCTGGGGAGGCAGCTTCCATGTTCTCCACCAATGAGATGAAGCCAGCAGTGATCCAACCTGCCATTAGGCAGCAAATCACCCTCCAAAGGTGCTGACTGATCTCAAAGACCTGAGTGACATGTACAAGTTTACACTGGAAGACTGCAAGAGAGGGAAGAAATTGTCATCCAAGAAGCATCTTCACAAATCACCAAAGTCAGCTCAAAGTTCCCACACCCACTGCCAGAGGACCAGAGCTGGGATGCTTTCACATCCAGTGCATGAGAATGACTAATCTGAAACGACAGATGACCAAAAGGACACATCACACTTGCTCCGAGGGCAGCACAGGACCTAATTGTGTCACTCCAGGCGCAAGTCCAAGGAGTAGATGAGATGTACTGGAGAGAGAACAGCCAAGCCTGGAGAGCCGCTGTCGTCCAGTGGCTGGTAGACGTGACATTTGGTTGGACTCAGCTGCCTGTTGGTGCCTGGCTTGTCTGCATTTCCCGAAGCTTGCTCAGAGATAGGGCTTCTCAAGAAAGAAAATAACGTATGTGCATTTCATTTATTCCCAACTGATTTCTTTAGATTGCTCTTGACAGTACACACTTCGTTTGACACATGAAACTCCCCCCTACACTTTGATAAATTGATGTGCCTTATAAACACAAGCTAAAAAAAACGTAGCCAAAGGCCCCAGAGCCCTGCCAATTCAAGCATATGGAAGAACAAGAAGATGTCAATGGATTTTTTTTTTTTTTTTTTTTTTNAGTAGAATTTGAAACAGAAAGATCCATTAGGTCAGTTAATGAGGGATTTTTCCCTACAGTATATTCCCCTCAGCACTAAATGACTCAAATGATAGCCCTTCCAACACTTCCCTGGGGAAACTATTCCACAGCCTAATAGATCACATTGTCAGGAGTTTTCAGCCAGCTGTATTTCAAAGGCAACAAAATGTGCTTGAGTGTTTGACTTGGAAACCCTTTAAACAGTTTGACTCTCATTTTTGCCATACCACAGGCATGACTTCAGCTGTTGGACCACACCATCCAAGTGCTGCACACCTCTGTCCCATGCATACGCTCCCACATCCATGGGATTCAGCTCACACAAGTGCCTGTGCAGGGAAAGCTGCTGCTGAAAGGAGATCTGAGGGTTTGATGCTGTACGGGCAGCCGAAGCCTAAAGTGTCCTGCAAACTTGGAGGACTTGGGCTGACATATTAACCAAAAGAGAATTAGTCAGAAAAATTATAATAATAATAAAAAAAAAATCAAGGTATTTGACTTCTGATTGCCAAGAATTGTCCACACTGCTACTAGAGGATTTTGGCTTGCATTCTGTATTGAACTGTGGCCCAGGAGCTGGCAGATGAGCTCCTGGTTTTCTGCAGGTGGCCTTCTCTTAGCCTGAGGTCAGGCAATATGTGTATCCCATCCAGCCCTGCAGCAGGTGAACTCAGAGCTGACTGCTTCACAGAGCAGGTTCTCCCCCTGTTCCCACCACCCTTCTGGCCTGACTGCATCACTGTGCCTACAGATGCCCTGCCTGCACTGGAAGCATCAGTGGTAAGACATGGTTGGAAAAACTAGTGCTGAATCAAAAAAAAAAAAAAAAATTCTTCCTTCATCGAGAAAGCACACACTGTTCTTCCAGCCGCAGATTTAATGCCTGGGCCACAGATACAACCCAGGACGATGCATTGTTTGAGAACACAGCACCTTGTAGGATTATTTCAGGGCAGCACGTTGCTCTTACTGAAGCCCCTTCCTAGGCCAGGCTCATTATCCAGACAGCAATCTCTGACCTTCAGGTAGACACACACACAGCTGAGAAGCCAGTGGATTTCCTCCTCCTTTTTAAGCTGACCTTAATTTACCTCTTTTAAGCACAGCTTTCTCTCCCCTGGAAGATTTAAATATGATATCCCAGTTTTCTTCAAAATAGAGGTTTTGGCAAAGCACTAAGGTGTTTGGAAGTGGGAGGAGGTAAATCATGTCTTGCCCAGAACAAGCCCTTTTAGTCATCATCTGCATTAATGTAATGCATGCAGTCATCTGCCAGAATCCTGTTGTGCTGTACCAGCACACAACACTGAAATGGGACCTGCTTTACTCAGAAGTTTATAATCCACTTGGGCCAGGACTTAAATGTTCTGATTTTATACCTAAAAATAAAACAGAATAGAATGTACTCTTCTGCTGTTACCACCCCCACCACCAAAGAGAAATAAAGAGATCTTCAACCACTTTTAAGGATGAAATGTGATAACAGGTTCAATGAGTGAAACAAAAACCATATAAACTGATCTAAAACTTCAGATGTGTGCAAAATGCACTCACTTTCTTGGCAGAACTGGGCAGGGAAGATATGTAAGGGATCTCTTCCCATGCACTTTACTGGGAAGTAAAGATGTCACAGAAATTCCTGTGCAATTAAAGTAGAAGTGGACAGTTGAGAAATATTTATGGGAGAAGCTGCACTGAAACAAAGCCTCAGAGGGAGTCATTTCCCTCCCCCTCCATCTACAAAAGACTTCATGGGGAGTTTGAAATCCTTATACTGGTGTGGCTAAAGGCTTTACAGACCATCCCGATTTTTACGAAGGATCACACTTCCACTGTCAATGTCAACAGAAACAGAGCAAGGATTTAGGCACCGAAACGTTTGACACATTTCAAATCTGCGTAAAGCCGAAAGTCTAAGCATTGTGGCTTAAGCTTCTTCTCTGGCTGGAGGCAGGAGCTGCTGGTCCAACAAAAACACTGGGCACGACTTCTGGGAAAGAGGTCTGCTCTTTGATATCTCACACAGGTTTTTCCTCCTTGCTCAGGTAACACGATGCCGTGTAGACATGAAAGTGAGAAGCTTTGATCGATTCCACTTTGAGCAAGAAGCATTGAACAGGCTCCGGGAAGCAAGGACAAGAGGGGATTACTGTAGATGCTGACTTCAGATAACGCTGCATTCCTTCCACCACATTAAGCTGCTTTACACCGTGCTACAACTTGACAAGATATGATAATGTAACACAATAGGACATATCACATGGCAGCGGCTGAAAGGAAGAAAAGGAGGAAAGGAAGGCTTTGTTTGGGGAAGGATTATCTGCTTCTGACGAGGGCATTCCCTCCAGCAGTCAGGAGGGTATTCAGTTAGGGAAGGGTCTGCTAAGGGAAAAGCTAGCAGAACGTCCTCTGGACACCACAGGTCAAGAAGACTTACAAGCTTCTAACGAACAGCTTGTAATCACGAGAATTAAATTCAAGTGCAGGCTGAAGTTTTAATCTTTCTGTACATCCAGTCCAACATTGTTCTGCTTTCTTAAGGGATTAGTAATTATTATGACAAATAACATTGCATCATCCCATGTTTCTTTGCATCTTCTTGTGAAGTGCTTCCTCAGACCTCACATTGCACAAAACCTGTGGAGCAACTCCCATGTGCAGCAGGAGGTGGGAGAGCTGCAGGGTGGGCAGCCTGATGCCTACACCAGGACAAAGATCACTTGTGGACTGACTGAAACAGGGCTGTCTTGATCTTATTCCGCTTCCAAATTATTCCTCAACTCTGATTCAACTGATTAAAAGATGTATCCATTTCCAGATGAAAGTTTTCCAAACTGAAAGGTCTGGAGTTTGGCAACAACGCTTTCAATTCTGTGCAATATCTTGGTGATTACAGTAGAACCACAGGCTAGATTTAAACTTCATACAGCAAATATTCAGAGTAAAGATTTTTTTTTAAACCAGTGAACATGCTAAAATAATTCAGTTATTTTTTACATATAATGCATTTCTGCTGCCTACTCTGTTACAGTAGGCAGTTCTATACAATTGAGACTATGCCCTGGAGGAAGAGAAAGAGGTCCTTTTCAAAGGTATATAATAATAATGAAAAAAAAAAAAAAAAAACAAAAACACCTCACCTAATAATCCTTTGGAAAGGGCACAAGAAAAACCTGAGCAGATCACTCATGGCAAGTGCACTTACTAAAGTGGGACTTGTGACTTTAAATTCCTGGCTTCATTCAGCTTGGTAACAGTGACAGCAGGAAGATGGGAGAATTATTTGATAAAATGTTTTCTGGTATTTATTTTCAGCAGTTGCTCAGCAATTTGAGTGATGGTACAGGATGCTGTTAAAATCCCTCTACAAAGAGATGGATCAAATACTGAAAGATGATTATTTGGCGATAGCCCTTCAGTAAGAACACCTTGCTTGTGTTTGGGTACAGTCAAATTGGGCATCCAAGGGTTGGTGCATATTCAACTTCCACTCCATGCTATGGACAACTGGGGCCATGTTTCAAGCAGTTCAAAACATTTCCAGCCTGCTAAGTTCTTCTGAAATAATGGAGTCAAACAATACTCTATGCACAAAGATCTTTGGGTGGGTTTTAAATTTTTTGTCGTGGATACAGGTAGTAATGCAGGCCCTGAGGTGGGTAGAGATGGCAATATGAGGTTCTGCAGTGAATACCTACAGTCCTGTTGTGCCATTCCTAGAACAAAGTCTGGGGTGCAGCCTTACCTGCAGCAGGAACACTCATAGCTCGTACCCTGGTATTAGCCCCAATAGGGTGCATGTGCCCAATATTGGACATCACTGATGGCATTCACCAGGAACTTTTTTCCCCCCGTTATTGCAGTATTGTCAATTCCCAATTTCAACCTCTGGCTCAGTCCTCGCTTTTCTAAGTTTTGTCCTTTGAGAGGTTACTGTTAAATAAACCAGCATCTCCTCATGTACACTGTAACCACAGTCAGTGCCAACATCTACCTCATAAGGGTGGGTGAAGGGGAGAAGGGAAAAAAGTAATCACCCGAATTCTTGGTATCAAGCCTGAGTGCTCTCACAGAATGGGATTTGTTCATCAAAAAAATTGAACTCGCACCATATCCCTGATCTGAGAAGACAGATGACATCAGACCCTTGGCAGGAGGTGCTTTAGAGAAGACCCTAATCCATGTACTGACAGGAATATTCACTGGAGCTGTTGCTCACACTCTGTGTCCAAGGTTTGATCATGGTTTGAATACAGACCTTGTCCTGGCTGACAGCAAAAATGCTTTGCAGCAACTGACAAATGAGGTGGCACCCTGCAGATTTAAGTGTGATTGTGATGTACAGCATCAGCCTAAAAGCCTGAAGAGTACAAGGGGTAAGGGTTGACACAAAGCCTAGTTGGGCTCCAAACAGCAGCATGTGCTACATACTTTCAAGATTGCTGCATCTTCATCTCTGCCTGTGGGGAAAAATAAATGGACATGCTGGATCCAATCTGCGTTCCCCATTGCATTTTATCATTGTCTTACAGGCCTCCAGTGCACAAGAGAACAGATAAGCCTAAAATATAAAGTGGTTATCTAGAAAAACACTGGATTCATTAACACGTTAAGCACAGTGAAGGATTCATTTCCAAGAGCTCAAGGTTAGATCTAACAGGCTCTATCCCTCCTTAGAGTCCCTTGCAGCCACCAGTATTTATCAGAGAATAATCTCTTAGAAGAACTGAGCACTCTGAAGTAGCCTTTTTTTTTTTTTTTTTTAAACTGGAAATGTACCAGGCAAGTCTGTCAGTCAGGACACACAGAAGCTTTGAAGAATAACTCAGCTCAGATCTCAGGTATGAAGGTCCTGTCCCCCTCTGTAGTAATGGGACAAGACACATTTCTGTGAAGGTCTCTTGTGGTCAACTAGATGTAACATCCATTCCCAGTCCTGCTTCCACCTCAATTCCAAAGAGAATACTTCGGTTGCAGGAGTCAGGGCACCGGTTTGCACACTTTGGCCAGGCTGGATATTGCTCCAGGTCATCCTTACCTGTGTCAGAGGCTGAAGATGCTCTGACCAGCAAGGCCCATTGACTGAAGTCACCTTTCAAACCAACATAGCCTTGCCAACATCCTGATGTGGGTGCAGGATGAATTCCACGTTAGCAGATGCCAGTAGGGTCTTGAGCAGGTCCAGACAAGAACAGTTGTTGTTGAAGTCACCACATCCCTAGAGAACAGATGTAACATGTTCTTCTCTGCCATCATGGACTTGGACACATGAGCTAATAAAGTTGTTTGCAGAACACCTTTCACCTCTTGTTCTATCCAGGAGAATGAGAAGGAAGTAACCAAAGGAAGAAGAGTAAATCTTCCGCTCGAGCAAAGGGACATGCAAGTAATCTGTCCAGCTTCTCACAGCTTCCAAAGCAGAGAGGCACAGGCCTGGAGTGTGCCAGCAGTTAAACCTTTCCCAGTATCCACAGCTGTGCCTTGGACTTGAATCGCTCTGGAAGTGCACTACATGTGGACATGCTTAAAAAAAAGATGCTGAGATTAGGAAAACATCATTCTGCTACATTCCGCTACTAGGAATAACACATGTCAGCTGCCTTTACTGCTGCTCAACCTGAGAAGTCCTTTCCAGCAGGGAAAGGACTTCGTGGGGGAAATGAAGTGACACACACACGAAGCAGCTGCAGGACTGGGGGGTCTGGATTGTTCAAGGCATGAAGGTGCAGAACAACACTTTTCAACCCAAGCATTACCCAGGCTGTGCTGCTCCTCCTAGGGCTCAGTGACTGTAAGAGGCACAAGCTGAAGCCACAACTCCTTCAGAGGCTGCACTGGCTTCCATGCAACCACCTCACATCTGATGAGAAATGTTCATAAGCTCCACTCAGCACTGCTATGAAACAAGGACATGTGGTGCTCGGTATCAGGTAGGGCAGGTTCCAGCCCCACAGCTCCTTTCCCAGAAGCTTCTTGGTCCTAGAAACTTCTGGTGATGGCCACAAGTCTACATGAACAATCTGCTGCTGGCTACCAGCCTCGCCAGTCAATCCTAAGGCCAAAGCCAAGATGTGGATACACATGGTCAGTAACTCACAGCATCTGTGCAAGACTTGCATTTACCTCTGCCAGAACCTTCTGCCCAGCCTTTGCACTGGGTGGTCAGGTTAAATCACCCAGCAGAAGCAGGTTTTGTGGGTCACTGGCAGATGCACAAGAGCACGGGAAGTTCTGCTTACACTAACAGCCATCCAACGGGACGGGAGCAGAAACAGATTCAAGTTAAGGAGTGTTTTTGAGAGCAGTATTTTTGATAGTTTTTCTGGTTTGTTAGCCTTTTCCTCAAAAGGGATGATGTTTCTTGAAGGGAAGTTTCTTTTTTGCAAAGTGACTGACCTACTGGCATCAGTACAAAGTTTTCAGAGATGAACTCATCCTTCTGAGTACGATTCCTTTGCACTGCTGAGAGCTGCTAATGAAGAGGAGCAGGAAGCAGCTAGAAAGAAGGAGCCAGCAGTTGGGAACAGGGGTGATGCAGGGGGCCACAGGGCCCCGATCTGCTACAGGAGCCAAAAAACAGGAGGGCCAGCTCCTCCCTGCTCCCAGAGAGGGGTCTTGCTGGTTCTCAGCAGCATGTGAGCCTCAGAAACCCTCCTCCCTCTTGCTCATCTGCTGCCTGACTCTGAAAGAGCCTAATCTTCCCTGGGTTGCTTTGAAGTTACCCAGGGATTTAGATTTCTGCTTCTTTTAAGGCAAGGCAGAGTGCTGCGGGTGAGCTGGGCAGCAACATAGCTGTTTCTCTGCTCACTTAACACAGAGCAGGCACCCCAGCGTGACAGCGTTAGTGGGGTCAGCTCTTCCCCTCCTCCTCTCTCCATAAAACATCTCCTCCTCCTGGCTGGTCTTGCTAGGGCAGGGGTCTAACACCCACCACCCAGCCAGTCTCTATAGCCTGTCTGCCTTCTGCTGGCTCCTGCCTCCACCCGAGACCTACTCTGTGCTACAAACAGAGCACAAGATTTTTCTGCACACCCTTCTGCTTCAGATGCCTGTAAGCAGGTGTCCAAAAGATGCCCTGTTCGTGTTTCCCGCTGACACAAGCGGGCACAGCCACATTGTAGTGTAGCCTTGCCGAGGCTTGTGGTGTGTGGATGTGTCCTAAAGGGAGTCGTGGATCCAGGTGATCAGTTACAGAGCAATTCCTAAAAACCTCATCCCACTGCAGTGATTTACACCCTTTGAATTTGCCTGGCTTTGTACACAGCTCTTTCCATCCCAGGAAGCTATTACACTTTACAGAAGGGAATCTGATATGCTAAATATATTTAAGATAGATTACTAGACTTATTCGCTTCCTTTTCAAGGAAAGGGAACTGAGCCAATGTCATGGTGCAAGTCACCAGAAAAGAAAAACGGAATCCTCGGGGCCAAGGTTTGGAAACAGCATAGCAAGAGATTTGTCTCCTGGGTTTTAAATGTCCCAGAAGTTTGAGTGGTCCAAAGCATTACAGATAAAACACCTTCAGTACATCGTAAAGGCATCACAGATTTCACTTCACAGAACACTGAGAATCCACGCCTTTCAACTCATATTTCTTATCGCTGCTGGAAACCTTGCTCTGCCTGGGGGCTCTTGGTTCCTGTTTGCCTCTAACCTTCAAGCCTGGTCCTGCACAATGGAGGCCATCAGCAAAGGGCACCTGGCCAGAGGCCAGGAAGGTTCCCCAGCCTTCGTTCACATGTCAGTGCAGGGCTGTGCCCAGGCAGGCAGGACCAGAGATCCCCATACGCATGGGGACTGATCAGCAGCTCTCCATGCAGGACAGAAAGTGGCTGAGACCTTCTGTGTCCCACAGTGGCCACCAAGGGGCTTCGCACTGAATGCTTGGGGAACTTCCAGGCATATAAACATTTTAGGGGAAAAGGAGATGTGCAGCACCCCTGATTTTTATTCCCTGTAGCAGCTTATCTTCTCTTGCATCTGGGAAGCAGCCAAGGGCATACAGCTGGGGAGATAGCAAGTAGGGAGGGAGAGGGAAAAAGTCAAGGGGAATACAAGCATATTTATAAAAATCAGAACAATAGTCATGATAAGAACTATTTTCTAAGCCCCAATGCTGATTTTTTCATGCATTTCTCATTCCTTTTCTGAAAGAAAAGCAAAAACTCAACTTCCCCAGGAAACAAAGCTGTCATGAAGGCAGCAGTCAAGGTGGAAGGAGTTCATCTGTTTGCTCCCCAGCCCATCTACCTGCAGACTTTGGAGAGGGCCACAAAGCTGATGGGTGTTCAGCTCGTAAAGCACACAGCACTCCCTCCAGTCTGAAACAATTGGCTAGAACATCTCAAAGGGTGGCCTAGGTTAGTAAACAAGCTGAGCTTCGCATCCCCAGCCAGCAGTGCTGTACTCTGCTGGCAAAGCTGCCTTGTGCAGTATCCCTCTGGCTCTCTGCCTGGCTCTCGCAAGTGTTATCAATTGCTTGCTTCCATGAACATTAAAGAAATCAAACTTTCCTTCTCTCTTTTGACCACCCTCCCCTTTAAATAGCAGCTCAAAAGGAAACAAGCTCATTTCAAGGTCAGAGGCATAAAAAGCCTGTTTCTCATGCTCAGAGGAAATCCTAGCAGTTGGATGGTGGATGCAATTATCTCCCAGCCCTATCTGGACTCAGAGAAAAGCCGGGAGGGATTTCCCAGGGTCCCAATCCTCTCCCATCCCCTCCTACATGTTGCAGGGTGGGATCCCCTCTACACACCATTCCTGACAGGTCTCAGACCAGATCCCACACCTGGCTGCATGCAATAACCCTGTCTGGGCTGCATCCATGGGTGTCACTTACTTCTCACCTGAGTAAAGGCAACCACAGGGCTGCAGGTGAGGCACTCACATTGATTAAAACTAGAGTACTGCAGGCTTCGTACACAGCTCCCACTGTAATCAAAGCCTCACTTCAGCATCTCTAAAGATTGAGATAAATAACTTCCAATGTGCATTTAGCCACATAGAAATAGGTATCAATAAGCTTCACTAAACATCCTTGAATAAAGCTAAGGAAAGACCAAGCTCAGAATCCTTCCTTCCACTTAATTACCTCAAGCTATAGCAGAGCTGGCAGCAAGCTCAACAAGAAATTCAGCAGTCCTGAGCTAGGACAGTCATCTCCATCACTCTTGCAACTCTTCTCATGGAAAAGTCAGTTTTGACTGAATCTGTCAGAAAAAGCAGGAGACCTGGAGCAAATGAGAAGTGACCTGCTCAGCAGTGCCTGGAAAAGCAGCAGAATTAGGAGAAGAAACCAGCTCCTGCCAGGGGCACAGATCCTCAGCTAGGCACAAGGCAAGTTTTCCCTCAGCTCTCCTTCAAATCAAAGCAACATCTCCCCTTTTCATGCATGCACTTATCCAAACAAGTCCAAAAGGGGAAAAGAAGGATTTTAAGTTCATGTTTAAAATAATTTATGGATGTTGGAGCTCTTTCCAGCTTCATCTCAGCAACATGGTACTGCAAGCCAAGGCTTTATGCATTGTATCATCAGGGGATCACATTTACAAATAAGATTAAGTGAAATAAAAATCACTCAAGATGAAGATAACTCACTCGCTGGCAGAGAGCAAAGGGCTGAATTGATCTTCTGGCCCATGAACATGCTTCTTCATCTGCCAATAACACCCAGAGATTTGTCAGTGCCACAGCATGGTGTTTATAGCTGAGGGCTGTAATGAAATCAACATCTTGCATGGGGAACTCCTCTGTAGATAATCAAGATGACATAAGCAGCCCCTATGGAGCAGAAGGGAAATATCCCATCCAGTGCGGGCTTTGACATTTGAAACCAAATGCATTCAGAGCCCTGAAGGGGTTACTGACCAACTAAGTGAAGTCCCCTTTTTACATGCAAGACTGAAGTAAGGCTTTGGATTTCTGTATAGCTCTTGGAGTTGCTATGGGACCATCTGGAGGGTACAGATCCCTGTTTTCCTCCTCCAGACTGGACAGACTCAGGTGAGCACCAGCTTGGACATTGCATCTCCCCTTTAACAGCCCTGCAGCTGGTTTTTCTGCCCAAAAGCAGCTAAGTGGCAAAGCATACCTTGCCCTGACACACTGGTACTGCAGGAGCACTCAGGGTCACCCCAAGAACTTGGACAAACCATGCTCCTCCACAAGCCATTAGGAACTCATACCCACAGATGCAACTTCAGTCTGCAGGGAACCAGCCACAAGCACAGACCTGGGCATGCACTTAAAAAACAGTCCAGTAGGAGGTTCAGGTCAGCAGAGAACTGCAGCTACCCCATCTGGTTGCAAAGCACCCATCCAGTGCTCCAAGACCCCAGGGTGCAGGGGTCATGCAGCAAGCACAACCCGCACAAACAGACCTCATGCTCAGCACAGCACCCTGTCTCTGGCTGCATCAGACTCTCCACTAAGCCTGCTGGTGGCACCTCCCTTCTAGATGTTGCAGACCTTTGCCAGCTGCACTGGAGGAGACAGAAAGCTGCTAGCACAGTGCCCCCCATTAAACCAGCACCAACTCTGGACACATCTAAAGCCCTGAGACAGTGGTGCAGTGCAAATCATGCAAAGCAAGCCCACCCCATCATAGCCTTAGACTTGGTTTTCCTTCCCTCCATAGACTGCTTCATGCCCTAGACATTTTTTCCCGCCCAGGCTTTCCAAATGAACACTGTGAGGCTTATATAAACACAAATGAAGCACAGCAGTTGGAGACTACAGAGAAAATATCACAACCATACCAACAACATCAACAGTTTAGATAAAATGCTTGGAGCTGTCAATACCCTGAGATGAGTGGTGAAAGGTTTGGGATGTATTCCAACCCAAAGAAATGGACAACTTGTTGGTTTGCTTACAGAACTTGAGGAAAGTCTGCACTTTTCAGAGGCAGTTCAAAAGTGGTACTGAGTACATGGGAATAGCACCACAGAAAAGCCCAAACCAGGACAAGTACTAGTAGCCATGAAAAATCTGAAATTAAAGAGCTCTCTGCCAAGAAGAGAGCTCAATAGTTTGGCTCCCCAGAGCTCAGGTCCTAAAATACATCTTAGCACTTCATAGCTGTACATTCCCAGCTCCAAACTGCTGCCTGTGTACATGGCCAGGGCACACAAGAAAGTGAAACTGACTCTGATAGAGGCACCACAACCAACACTTCCTTCCAGGACAAATAGACAGTGGTGCAACGACTCCAGAGATTTCCTGAAGGGTGCCCTATCAGCCACACTCATGTCTTAGCTCACTGCAACTGGGCTTGAACCTGCACTCAAGTCCACACTCACCTTTTGTTCACAAGCTTAGAGCATACTGGGAACAGAGCCATGAAAGGAACTTGACCAAGACAAGAATAACCAAGCTCAGCAGATAGAGCCATGTTTAAATCCAGGTGCCAACACCAGAGATAACAGCAATGAAATATTGAGGAACTCAGAGGTGTTACTCACACAAAACTTGGGCTGGAAGAACAGCCAGGAGCCCAACCAGTATGAAGAACCAGCAGTGCAGCAATATCCCATCCAAGAGTTCATCCCCATATGGAGCAGCTGTGGTCAGAGCAAAGCCAGAAAGGCTCCTGGCTGCTGAGCTGGTAGAAATAGAACCCAGGAACACAAGCCCCACCTGCAATGGTGATGGGATTGGCTCAGCTCTGAGACGGGCAGGGTGAGCTCCCAGACAGGCTGAGGCCAGCTTGGAGCTGCTCAGGGTGTTGATTGGGGTCAGGTGCTGGGTGAAGACCTTGAGTACACCTGCAGGACCCAGGGCACGAAGAACTGCAGTGCTCAGGAGGAGCCTGTGGGCTCCTTCGCATAGCAGGGATCAGCGGGGTTTCTGCAGACCTGATGGTCCTCCTCCAGCCCCCGCTCCTGCATGCATCCTCAGTGCCCTGCAGATGCTGCAGGTCTGGGTCTCTGTGGGGCCATGTGAAGCTCAGGGCCTCTGCACAGCTGCTCTGCAGCTGCATGCTGCTCTTACAACCAGCAGCAGGTGTCTGGGCTGTGCAGATGGGCCCGGAGAGACTTTCAGCTCCTTGAGCTTCTGAGCTCAGGCTCAGCTCCTACAAAGCAGAGTTTTTATGAGCCTCCATGTGCATAGATGTGTGTATGCAACCAGCAGGATTTACAACTCGTTTAGGCACCACTCGGCCAACATTTTCAAATGCTGTATCCAGAAGTCTGGATCCATTGGGTCTTTGGCTTGCTTTAAGGGCAGTTTGTTTTGGAGTTGAAAACAGCTCTTCTTCAGCACGAATTAACTTCCTGAGCTTGTTTCCCCATAGCTCTTCTCCTGGCAGTTCCTGCTGCTCTAGGATTTCTCCATAACCCTCCAACATATCCTATGGACCTACCTTCCCCTCCCACCTTTTCCCCTTTGATCACCACATGCATAAGGCTGTTGCATCAGTAAGAAACAGAACGCTCTCTATCTCAAGCAAAACAAAGAAAATGGACCAGGTAGAGCTGTGTCTGATCCGAAAGGCTTTATTGAGTTTAAAATTGCAAAATTTGCTTTTTGTCCTTCTCATTTATCTTCTACTTTATGCCTTCTCTTTCATGATTACCTCCAGTATCTCAGTCTGTATTTGTGTGTTTGATATTGTTTATTTCCTGCTATTTTCTCCCCGAGTGAAGGGAAAGAGAGGGTAATTGTTATGACTGATCTTCACAACCAGGCGCTGGCTATTTGAGAAGGGATATTCAAAAGAGCATTGCCATAGGAGCAGGTTGCATAAAAGTAAGACATAAGTTGGGTTGAAAATTGATATTGTGGAGCAAAAATTGGCAGTGCTGCCTGATTGCACCAAGCCAGGGTGAATCCTGCCCTGGAGGGCTCAGAGGTTGCTGCTCTGCTGTGTCTTTGTCAACGCATCTTCCCCACAGCTGATGCTGCAGAAGGGAGCACATTCCCACAGCGTGGGGCCCATGGCGAGTCCAACCTCTTAGCTTCAAACCTCTGTGGGCTGATGGTAAGGCATGGGGTTTTTCATGAGGTTTGTCCCCCTTGACGCTGCTGGGAATGAGACGCAGAGAGCCGTGGGGGAGCTGCATCTTAAGTTTGCTCAGTGAGACTTGGAGGAGAACTGTCAGCAGCAGAAGTGGCTGGCGGGGACGGCTCAGTAATGAAACCAAGGTGGCTGAGCTGCTGACAGCTGCAGCCAGAGGAGAGGTGGGTTTGGGAGCGAAGGGGAATATTTCATCTTTTCTGACTCGATGAGTTTGCATTGGCAGAAGACAATGAGGAGCAGATGTCAGATGGAGATGCCAAAGTACTCGGTGCATTTTTACAGTAAAAATAATGACACTCTTTCAGACCACTAATGTGTTCAGTTTCTCAACATCGTAGGCTCATTTTCTTAGAAAAGCCCTCCTTGAGGTTCTCAAAGAAGGGTTTTTAACCAGTGCATTTTGCAGTGCCTCAGCAGTAAACCTTTCACACGGTGCTCCATATCTGCAAATTAACAATCCCTGAGCTAATTTGACGCTAAGCAGACACCAAGCCATCTGCAGCCACCAAGGCAAACTTACCTGGGGATCACTGAACATGGATTTCTTGCCTAGCACATTCTCACCGTCTTTGTAAGCTGTTTGTCTTCTCCTTTGCCCGAGGGCTCTGTTAGTTCCTGTGTAGCTGTATATCTGGAAACATTTGGAATACTGAAGCTGGGCTCATTTTCATAGTGGATGTACTCTGCGTAAACCACATTTTGGAAGCTTCAGACCCAGACAATATTGTGGCTCGAACATTCAGAATAAGAAAGGTTGAATTGTAGTGGGCTGGCAGCTGACTGTCTTAAGGGTTACAACGTGCCTGCAGCACAACCACAGCATGGCAGCGGCTTATTAGTGACCGGAGCACTTGCTGAGAGTGAAACATGTGGCTGAGGAATGGATGCTGTGGTGTCCAGCCCTCCCCAAAATCAACTCAGAACTTCCTCAGCAATGAAGATGAAGATGCTCAGACACACACGAGTCTCCCCGGAGCACTTATTTCCACAAACCCATACGAACTTCATCTCTTTGCACCACCTCTCTTCCTTTGCCACATTTGAGTTGGTCGATGGGTGCAGAAGTTTTTTTGGAGAGGGGCACTGAAACCCACCTGCCCCGTGCATGCACGCAGCCATCCATCCTTTGAGTGCCCAGCCCTCCCTGCTGGACATGATAGCACGAAGCAGACAGCGTGATGATGCTAACTCAAGAGCCACGAGCCCATGCTCTGCAGCAGAACAAGTTGCAGACACGCACAGGTTTGGCACTGCCTCACTCCCCGTTTATGCACGCTGAAAAGGCATCGCAGCGGCCCATGGAGAATTTTCCAACTTGTGACGTAGCTGCAGAAAACCTCCTGGTTTTCCTTCTGTTTTATAACAAGTTAGTGGGAGGTCAAACCGCTTTGAAGGTTCAAGCTTCTAAAGACATTTTCTCACATGTACATGTAGAATGAGAGTTTTCTGGTTTGGGGATTTTGTTTCTTTTTTTTTCTTTGGTTCTGCTGTGTGAGGCGTTCAGATCAGTGTGACTGGTCAGTCTGCCTGGGGCATAAGCAAAGGCAGGTCAACAGAGGAGGAGAAAACGTGGCCTTAGGTGAGGAAAAGGGAGGGAGAAGGAGGGGAGACGGAAGGGAAGATGAGGAGAGGTGAATCCTGTGTATGTTTCCTGATACTTAATCCCTGTCAGCTGGGGTTGCAAGCTGGAGAGTGGCACCTTGAATTAAAACCAGACACGATTGCTGCCTGTTTCTGGGGAGCTCTTGATGCTTCAAACCTTTGGGACAAGAAGGAGGAAGAAGGAGTCCCATCTGCCACAGGGCCTGCTTCATGTCCTGTTGGTGTTAACCGACACTCATGTATCCCATGAGATTTGTGAGCAAGGAGCATCCTGGAAGATGCAGCACATGCGAGGGTGTTGAGCCGTGGGAAAGCAGCCAGCACCTGAGCTGGGGTGACTACGAGTTTCTGCACCAGCTGGGATAGCACAGGAGCACCGAGCTGAGCTCCAAACCCTATGTTTTGGTTGTGTTTCCCATTCCCAGCAGAGCATTCTGGTTCTGAAAGAGTTCCCCTGAAAAATAACAAGATCCATCCCAAGAAAACATCCCAGCCACCTTGTGCTTTTTTTGGAAAACACAAAGGAAAGAGGGAATTACGCTGTGATGTAATCAGCTGAACTGGGATTCAGAAAGCTGCTTCATTCGAGGACTTAAAGGATCGGCATTTTTCCTGGAAAGATCACACAGACCAAGTGTCTGAACTGTAGTTACCTCCTTACAACCTGTCAGATTTCCCCCATTAATGAAACACAGCTAAAATATTCCAGTTCACTTTCTACAAATCTATTGTGGCGTGTCCTGGAATCCAGCTCATGTCTATAAACTTGTGGAGTATTATCTTTACTTCCCCCTGCTTATTGGCAATGGCTAGTAATCTTTCAGTTGTGGTATGCAAAGCCAAACATGAACCAGTATTTTCCATTATGGTTGTAATTTCGGCCTGTAATTTTATCACTCAAATCTAAATCCACTTCAGAAACACCATAAACTAATTGTCACAGAATAAACTTAGAGTGGTTTATAAAAGTGATTTAATACAAAGAAAATAAAAAACAAATGTAAGCCATAATATTTTTGGCAAAAAGGTCAAATATTTCTTTCTCTTTACCTCGTTCGAATGCGAGAACCTGCTTCTTTTAAATGCACTCACAGCAGGTTTGTTTGTCTTGGATTATGCAGTAGCAGATATAACATTTGTCCAGTAAGAGTTGTTTAAAAAGAAAAAAAATACCAGCAAGGTAAACAGATCAAATTTGTATGCAGCAAAGATATCCATGTCCTATTTTTTTTTTTTAAATATCAAATGCTAAGTGCTAACAATACGATCATGTTCTTATTACACAGTTTAAGCCATTTTCACAGTTTGCAAAACCAAACACTTCAGAACCCGCTGTAAGTTTATGTTAGGCCATAATCTGAATGACTGCTGCTTAGCCTGCTTCACTTCATTCATATTAAGAAACAATATACAGAGGATATAAAGTGATCAACTGTGTTTACACTGATGAAAAAAAAAAGCCTTTGCATAAGTAGTAAACAGGGAATCTGGGTTTGAACGTTAACAGGCTGCTGCTAATCATTTGTGAAGGGAACTTTGCAGAGCCTCCCAGCCCAGGCGAGGATGGGAAAGGCAGAAGGATAACACGCCTCCGAGCAGCGTTTCCAGGAGTAGCCCCAAAATAACCCCTGTGCCCCATGCAAGACTCCAGAAGCCAAACACGCCGCTGCCTCGCTGAGGTTTGCAGGGTGCTCGTTTTTTTTTCCGTTGACACGTGAAGGTTTGCAAGCAATGGATTTGCAGGGAGAAAAAAAAAAAAAAAACAACCCCTGCGTTTATTCATAAAAAATATCTGCTTCAAAACTGCAGTGGGAGCCTGTTTATAATAAACCAACAAATGATATAGAGGCTGCTGTTTGGCACAGGAATGGCCTGGGAGAGGCTTGTATTACATTTCTCTCTCTCAGCATTCATGGTATAAGGCAGAGCAGGCTGAAATTTATGTTCTCCTGGTACTGTCATCCAGGCTGTTCTGCTCCGGAGACAGTTCTGGCACAGTCCCTCGCTTGTGCTGTGCATTGCATCGCCCTGGATTTATTGCCAGAGGTTGGGGTGAGGGCAGAGGGGCATTTCTGACTTCTTTATGGTGATGGAGGCACTTGAAGAGGCCAGGACAAACACAGATAAGTAGCCCTAGGGACAGCTACTGACCACCACTCTCCCACTTGTGCCTTCTAGTATTCTGGGCTAGCTCAGATTTTAACTGAAGACCATTACTGCTGTGGCTGAGCTAGGTACAAATTTGG
Source organism: Alectura lathami (assembly GCA_013399715.1). NCBI lineage: Eukaryota > Metazoa > Chordata > Aves > Galliformes > Megapodiidae > Alectura > Alectura lathami. Next base: position 68,225 of record VXAV01006258.1, read on the forward strand.
AGAAAAATGGTGAAAACACGAATTGCTTTTTCTTATTTGCATTTTAGGTTGCTTAGATTTTGCTCTTTCTCCTTATAACTCATTAAGCACAGCTGTGTGACTGACGACCCTTCTGAGTTGCATCCATCCATCCATCTGCCATCCATCCACCACCCACCCACCCACCCACCAACCCAGTCTTCACCCCTTGGTCAGCAAGGCACTTCTTTGCTGAAGGCAACCCAGGAGGGCCATGTCAACCTGCAGAAAATGAAGCTAGGGAACCCAGACCTCACCAGGATCTTCTCTCTGAATGCCTCAGGTGGAGGAACGAGCACCCCAGGAGGAGGTCTGCTAGGTCACGTTGCTTCCTTTGAATGCAGCGGTTTCTGCATCACTATGAGATAATCAATGCAAAGAAGATTTTCTTGACTGGAGCCGCTGAAAAATTTTCTCCATTAGAAAACACACTCCAAAGCCTTCTTCCTTTGCAAAATACTTTGGGAAACCCTGATTAAAGAGCATTGTGAGACCTGGATGTTACTATTTATTGTTGTTATTATACAGATTTCACTCTCCACTTTCAGTGAAACAGTAGCAGCGTAAGATACAGTGATGGAGTTACAGTCTGTGTCCTGACCCCCACAAATTACTCCTAGATGTAACAGCCAGAAAAAGCTAGAAATCAGGCAGGGGAAACACAAGAGAGAGCAAGGTTGTTCAGTGCAGACCTCATTGTCTGCTGTGTGCAGTTCAGTCTGAAACAGAAAGCTGTTTACCAGGATACCACTCCCCAAATGCCTACAAATCCTATAACGTGATTAAAAATACATATAAAAATACATTTATGTATGTTTGCATGTATACACAGACGCATGTATACAGAGAAAAAGGAAATTATTTTTGAGGACAAAGCCATGGGAACCCCAGGGGTCAGTTCCCACCGAGATGGACAATTTATCTACATTTCTTCTCCGTATTATGAATTGACATTTTCCTCAGCACAGCTCGAAGATCCTTAGGTCACTTCTTTGCCTTTTCTCTTTCCCTACTCTCTCTGTGAGACAATACTGAATTAAGACCCAAAGAACAACCAGAACTCTTCCATTTTTTAGGGCTTGACATTATCTGAGATATTCCCCCTCTGGTTTACTAGGATACCTGGCTTCTGATGGATACTGAACCTCCTAAACCACTTTTCATGCTTTTTTTTCTTCACGTTTACCCTTTGCACATCACTTAGGAGAGGGACACAGCTTGGGCTGTTGAACTTTGGGCAACAGCTCCCTGCTAATCCCTTTTTCCTTCGGATTCCCATGATGTTGGTGTGTCCCTGTGCTTGGGTTGGAATAAAAGGCTACAGGGGGATGGAGGGGTCACTTGTTTAAAAATAGTCTCCAGAAAGGATTTTTTTAGGTTGTTGTTGTTGCTTTTAAATTGCCGCGTTCCCACTGGTCTTGGATTGGGTTTGGAAGTTGCAGAGGACAGATTGTGGAAGACAGTGGGAACTGAGGATGGCAGAGCTCTGGTGGAAGTGCAAGGAGGGGGACAGCAAAGAGCGAACAGCAAGAAAAGGAGGCAGAGGTTCAGAGAAGCAGGAGAAATAAGGCAGGTGCCCAGCAGCTGGTGCCAGGGTTTCTCATCTCCAGCATCTCTCCCTCTGGACTGAAATCAGCATGCTTGCATCAGTGGGAAGGGAGCTGGGGCAGCCTGCACGGGGCCCCTCGTCCTCGCTCCACCCGCTGCGTCCCCTCTCGTGCCAAGGTGTGACCAGTAACTCCGAAACCGCAGCGCTACCAAACATGCCCCGCGATCCAATTTCCTTTCATGGCCAGGTGCTTTTAATAACGCGCTGCCAACAGTGAGTGGTATTGCCGCAAGTGATGCCTGGAATGAAAAGAGGAAAGGAAAAAAAAAAAAAAAGTCAATGAAACAGAACAGATAATTTTGCAATTTAATTTTCCATCTTCTCTAATAATGGCACCAGTGTCGTGTTTGATGGATGAAACTGCTACATACGGCCTCTCAAGATTAATTCCCCTCCTATAACTTCAGCCGTGATTTTCCAGAGCAGCCTCTTGGCTCCCTTATTCAGTCTTCCCCCGGTCCCTTCCCCTCTCCCTTCCCCAGCCTTCTCTCGCTTGGAAGAATGTTTTGGATCAAAGCCGACAGGGAGAATTAGACCGGGTATAAGGGCTGGCTTTCATGTTTAATGAAGAGACTCGAATCCTTTTCCTGAAGCAGAGTGCAGCTTTTATGTGGAAAACTCCAGCGCAGCAGCAATCAGACCTGAATATCCCCCGTTCCTTATCTGAAACTGCTGACTACTGCACAAATACAGCATATCTGCTCCTTCCAGGATCTTGAAGGATCTACATTTTTCACCGTCCCGCTTGGGCAGAAATCTCTGAAGCCCATTAAAAGTTACACCGTAATCTGATCTCCATATTTTCTCAAGCCAGGAGATCTGGAATTTAAAGACAAGGTTTGATCTTATCTATTTTTTATCTGATGATGCTGGCTCCACCAAATAAGATTTATCTGTAAAGAAAATAATGCAATTAATGTCCTGGCTGTCTAAGTCTTTATGGAGACCTCTCAGTTTTTGCTACCCAGAGCACTCCAATTAAATGTAACTCAGTAAACCTGAGCAAACCAAACCCTTATCTGAGAACATACGGTGCTCCTAAATTAAATTTAGATTTGGATTTGGTATACCCTATGGAAAGGGCTCAGGCTCCTTTTGCTTTTTTTTTTTTTTTTTTTTTTTTTTTTTTGTTTTTTAGGGGGATCACGGG
>VXAV01006258.1:71611-81635 GCA_013399715.1 Alectura lathami
CAGAGCAGCTGCCAGCTGGGCTGTACAGGCTCTGAACAGACTTCTCTCCACATTCTCTTCCCTCTGCTTTGCCTCCCTGGGGGTCCAGAAGTGCAGAGGGCTTGAGAGAGCCCCAGCAGCTGGAGAAAGGCTGGGCTGCAGGGGAGCGCAGGGACACCCTGGCGTTGCGCTCCCCTTTGAGCTGAGCCATTTCTGGTTTCACCCCCAGGGTTCCTCAGGAAAAGCAAGCCAGGCACAGCACATGGTGCAAGGGGTCAGCAGGGCTTGGTTAGAAGAGGTGGTTTCGCAGCAAGCAGGTTCACCGTGAATGGGTTCATTCACTGCAATTCTAATTTTTGACTTTGCTTTTCTGTGCAAAAGCAAAACATCATTTCTGGCTGATCTCACCTGAATCATTTCCAAACTGCTTTTCCTCTGAGTTATTTGGGTTTGGAACCAGTCTGAAAAAATTAATTGTGCACCCAGTCTTAGAGTTTTTCTCTATCAGCTGGCTTCAGAGTTCTCATAGCTGCACTTTGGCTGGAGTAACCTCCAAGATGGAAAAATATGTTCCTATCCTGAAATCCAGCTCAGCCTCTTGTTCTTCCAAGCTACTAAAGGGAAGAACTCCCCACACGAAAAAAAAAAAAAGAGTTGAAATTTTCACAGTAATGAAAAGCAGTGATCAGAAGAAAGTACACATACCTGTTCATTGCTATTTTCAGGTACAGTTTAATTGTTTTCTTTTTCAAATTTCAGAAACCTGTCAAAAATTACCTTCCTCTTCCTTCCTGCATGACCTTTCTATAAACCTACATACTCTGCTTACAACTTCATTTCAGAGGATGGCTTTTACAGGCCTTTGCTTTGCCTCTTCACTGCTAATCTTCCCTCTCCACCACCATTCTCTTTGTTCATGGAACATCATTAGCAAAATTCTCTCGTTGTTAGTGAAAGACTTTTTTTTTTTTTTTTTTTTGATAAACATTGCTTAGTATATACATCTTTTTGTTTAAAAATGGTGATGCTACTTCATAACAAACTCTGAGACCTTAAGACATGAATGTTGCAACCCTGGCTGGAAATAATTTAAAACAACTTTACTGGATGTATAGGGTAGGAGCAAATTACAAGCCCACTTTGTTCACAGCCACTGGGAGTAACTAACCTGAAGTCACTGGCAGTGGCTGTATCTGACCCCAGACACAGCCTGCCTCTTGGCAATAGCACACCCCAGATCTACAGCTGATCTTCACGTCAGCTTTGGCTGTTCCCTATTGATTCTTGCCATGGGGAAAGATGACTGGGGGGCCCTCAGGATAGGTCAAGAAGGTAGTGGACAATGAAGATGACAGCTTTGGCAGCAACCAAGTCTGCCTCGACCTGTATCTGGCCTTGCTCTCCACTGATGTGAACATATTCTTCTGCCCCAAAATGTGGCAAAAGCTCTCACGTGGACGAGCAGTGCAGGAGTCCAAACCTTGCAAGCGACTGCCCCGTACCACCTGGGACCAGACCCTCTAGGCTCACAGCACACCTCCGGGACCTGGCGGGCCTCACCGCTTCACTAATCGAAGAGCATGCCCACCGCCAGCCGAGGAAATCAGTTACATGCAGTAAAACTGAAATTTCCATTCCTTGTGTAAACACCATGTATCTCCCCAACGGTGTCCATAAAAATGCGGGAAAGTGCAAACTCAGCAGCTGGAATAGACTGGGTACCTCCATGCAGCGAGTGTATACCAGGTGGTCTCTGTCACGGGAAGTGATTTATGCTAACTCTCTCCCTCTTGGGCTGCTTTTATTTAGTTAGTGGGAGTTTGACAGCCCAGAGGTCACAGACACTCCAGTCACTAGTGGTTTCTCTACTGAAATGGAGAAATGCCTTTATGGAGGGGAGGGGGGGAACAGGATGGGACGGGGAAAGAAGAACTAGGCTGAATGCATGCTAGTGTCAACCGCTGGAAAAACAGCAGGTCCATAAATAGTAAAGGGTTTGGGAGATGAGGGGCGATGAATAGTGCCTTAATCACAAATGAAATGTCAGGGGAGGAGGGGGAAGGGGCTCTCAATTTATCCTCTCTAGCATGAGATTTAAAACCAGGGAGACAGTGTCCTTGGGGACCTCACAATGAATTTTTTTCTATGCATCCAAGGAAGGAGCCTGTCCAGATTTCTCACAGCATTTTTTTTAAAAAACATGTTCAGCTAAATTTTTGGAAAATGAGTAACCATTGACTGAGTTCATGACACTGTTCCTTTCTTAATTCTGCCTTTCTCTCTGGACTTGTGCAAGACACAGAAGATAAATCCATGCCTCAGTTTAATCAGGCTGTGGGAGGGCATACGAAGAGGAGACCTGTCTGAGGCATGCTCAGAGAGCCCCAGGGGAAAGGTCCAGCATGGGGAGAAGCACGTCCCCAAGGGCTCAGGTGCAGCTGAGGTCCCATGCCTCCCTGCAATACAATACCCCAGCTGGGCTGTGCAAATGGACACATCTCCTGGTTTCTAAATGGGAGGTGATATGGGCTTTGCTTGAGCCCAGATGGACGAGGATTGAGTGCGTGAGGCCTGCTGAGGGCTGAATTATCAATGCCTGTGTGCTCTCAGCATCCTCCTGAAGTGGAATCCCAGTGATGCTCTCCATTTGCCCCAGGGTACTCAGACAATGCTTTTGCAACTGCCCTTCTGCACCCTTGCTGAAGGACCATGCCACAGACAACGTGGGTCTGCAGCAGATCCTAACAGCCTTCTGACTTAAACCGTTCTGACAGGAACCATATTAAGTGGCATCAATTCTCCTAATTTACTTAGAAAACTAACGGAAGAACATCTCTGAAAACCTTAGTGCTCAGGCCGCTTTTATTTCCTCCGAGACTCAAAGCCTGAGACCTGAGACATTACTACGCCCTCACTTTCCATGTGCAGCACTTGTTCCCTTCACCCTGCCTTCATTAGAAATGCATTGTCTGTGATCTCAGCCGCACCTCTGTGCAGAGCCAGGAGTAGTGCTGTTGGCTTTCGTGGAGCTACTCTGGATTTACATCAAGGTGAATGAGATCAGTCCATTAGGCTCCCTGGCAAGCTCCCTGGAACGTGGTTACAATTTAATCTGGTCCCTGAACCACTCTAATTTTGGCCAGTAGTTTCCCTCCCTAGCAAACTGTATACACCAAATCCCTGGTGTCCTCTAAGGTCTTGGGTGTCATTGTTTGATTTCATGCTGGATGTTTTGCCGCTGGAAGGAAAGTAATCAGAGTTTTGTTTTTTAACTTTCACAGCCCAGAGAATGCAGGAAGTTGTTTGGTTCAGGATTTTTTTGTGTGACAGATCAGTTTTTTTGTACATCTGCTGATACAATGCTCAAGGATAATTGGACTTTCCTCGGGGAAAATCAACAGCTGGAAAACTTACAGAAAAAAAAAAAAAAAAATCCCAAGAAAATCTCCCCTCAAGTTCATAGGAAATTGCAGCGACCTACAAAGCATAGAATGAGAGTTGATTGCGTTGGAAGAGTTTGAGGCAGCCATTATAGTAAATTCTTTCCCAAGGAAGAAAAAGTTTTGCCTGCTCATCAAGGAAACCCGCTCCATGGGAAGGGAGTTGGACCTTACCCCAAGAGCAGTCCCTGTGCAGCCAATGGAAAGACTTCTGAAGGAAGAGAAGCAGAGCAGCAGAGGAACATTATATGGTTGAACTGGGCACTTCTCTCCCAGGAGTGTCATGAAGGACCAATGAAAGGTCATAAACACTCGAAGATCTCATGATAAAGTGGATTTTATCCATGTAATCCCATTACGAAGGACCTGCTGGATGGCTTGCATCACATGGAGATAGGGAACAGATGAAGGGAGATCTCCTAAAAGGACATCAGAATTTTTGGGGATGGGCAGGGTGTCACTGCTGTTTGCTGAGGCTCACCAGAAGTGCAATGCAAAAGCAATGTGTTACCATTACACTGCGGGAATGACTCAATCCATGCAAACAAGGGCTACTCCTTGCTTTTGGCTTCTGGACATCCCTTGCTGATGCCACCACAGGAGCCATGGGGCTCTGACAGAGGCTACAGAGAAAAGCTCTGTGGAATAAACCAATGCTGCAAACTTTATTTCGAATTCGGGATTATTTACTCACACCCTGAATATTCATCCAGAATGTCATGATCCGTCTGGTTTGGAACAGCAAAACAGTGGAAAAATATAGATCATATTCATATAGAACATACACGTTTTGTGACTCACCCAGAGCTCCTATGTGATCAGTACTTGTGATGATGACACCAGACATTCAGGCACTCTGTATGGACTTAAAGCTCGCTATAAGCATCCACTTTAAAAAATCTTGTCCATACGTGCTTTTTGCTCAATGAGGTGTTAAATAGGAGATGCCCTTTAAACAAACTAATCCATCCACGAGAAAATATACAAAAGAAAGGCTCTGGAATGACATTCACCGCTCCCCCGGTGCATCAGAAACGCCGCCTGTCTTCTCACTCCCCATCGCCAAGGGAGAAAAGGATGAAGTGGGAAGGTCTCTGCCTTAGCAAAACAGACTTAAAAGGCAAGTGGCAAGGTAGAGAGGTCTGACTGAGATCACAGGCACTTCTGGGCAGATAGCATCTCCGGGAAGCGAAGACAAGGTGTGAGAAGTCTGCTCTTTCTTGTATCATCGCAAGGGCCCTTTTTGAAGATAAGCCTGCTTCGGCAGAGGGGGGTCTTTGCACTTCAAGGCTGTGCTGGGGCTGGGTGCAGGCTGGGATTCCACCTCCCCTCTGTTTGTTTTCTAATTTTCTTTTCACTCCCATGTCGGCTCCTCGTGACCCCCTCTCTCATCGGCATCACCGGCACCTTCCCGCGGGGCCCTGCAGACAGGGGTTAAGAGACCTCGACAGGGAGGGGGCTTGTGGCTGTGGTTGGAGGAGACAGGCAGGAGAGATCAGGTGGAAGGGCCATGGCATTATCCCCAGTAGAGCAGTTGTGATAGCATATTTTAATAGCATAGGATAGGATAGGATAGAAGGAAATAAAATATTATATATGATAGTATATTCTATTAATATATATATATGTTAAGTCTAGAGGAGAGAAGAGGAGAGGAGATACTATTAAATGTATATTATCCCCAAAATATTAGGGATAACAATGGGGGAGGCAGGGCATGGAGGGAAACCCCAGGGCCCTCCTATGCGCTTTGGAGCAGCATCCACCACAACGTTGGGCCATAGGAAGGGTCTCAGCTCACATTTAGGGCTTCTATGCACCATCCCCACACAACCCAGGCGCAGAAGCAGATCACTGCAGGGGAATTCCAAAGAAACTCCGAAAAACACACAGAAATAGAGCATTTTGGAGAGCAGAGAAGCAGCCCAGAACCTTCCTAAGAGCACTGCTGGCTGGTTTCATCCAAAACCAAGTTGGAGGTGGTCTATCACCTCACCATGCAAAAGGGAGCTCTTGGTTTACGTCTCTGTTGCTTGACAGTCTCATAGCATTTCCCAAGAAGAAGCAGGGGGAAGTCTCACAAATTGTCCATGGATAAAAGGGCGCTGGGTTTGCTGTGAGCCCCAGGGAAGGGCAGCCAGCAGGAGTAAGCATAACTGCAATGTTCTGCCAAACATAGCCACTTACATTAAATGTTTGGTTTAGGGGTTGGAGATTCGGGGTGAACTGAAACCAATGTTTTTGTGTGCATGGGATCTTGAACTTTCAGTGCACATACCCCATGCCATAGTGTCCAAGCCAAAGCAGGAGGGAGAAAGCCAGGTGCGGCCTGTGTAGCTGTTCACACGAAACATAACCATGTTCAGAAAACAAATAAGCACAGAGAACAGAAGGGAGCATTGCCAGGGAGGAAGAGGGAACAGAAAATGTTGGTGATTTTCCACTTAGCTCAGCCTGTGCCTCCTAACCCCCCTTGAATTCCCCTCACTCCCCTGACTGCCCAAGCTGCACACCCCATAATGCCATAACCTATCTTTTCATCAGCTCTTCCTTCCTCTGGCTCTAATCTCCCCTGACGCAAGCAAGGGAGATCAGGGCTTTATTAGTGGGAAGGGGGATCTGAGGTGAGCGGAGCCCTGCCACCGAGCAGGGACCTGCTGGCGGGCTGCTGCCAGTGTCAGGTTGTTGTACAAACATCACCTCCTGCAAACCCCGGCTTGGTCACCCAGTCAAGCAGTGGAGACAGTTTGCCCAGTAGTTTGACCTTTCACCTCCCCTTTACTAAATAGACCTAATTACGGCGTTTGTCTGTCATTTAAGCAACAAATGACTCCATTGAGGTCATCTGAGGGAAGCTGGAGTTCTTAGCCATCATCTCAAGAGAGCTTGGCTAATTTTATCCTGCTGGGGAAGAAAGCCCTGTGAAATTTTGCTGGAAGGCTCGGTTACAATTGCTGTTTCCTGGGAAGGGTTTGGGGACATGCTTGCTGCTCAAGAGAGCAAGGTAAGCCCCCACTGAGTCCTATGAATTCACATTCATCTGCAAATCCCAGTGATTGTAGGAGTTACCATAGAGGATAAATTCTGGGGACCATCTAAAGCAAAGAAATTAATAGCAATAGTAATAATAGTAGTAGCTGTAGCAATTGTAATAGTTATAACAGTAGTAATAGCAATAACAATAGCGATAGTAATAATAAATCTCTAATTTTATTTTCTCAAGCCAACTTTTGCCATTTGAAATATCACAACTCCCAAGGCTCTGGCCACCTTTTGTTCAAAGTTTTGTTCAGCCAGGAACTGCAGATGTGTTTGGTTTGACTGCAGTTCCTCTGCAGTTTCCAGGTCCTGCAGTCCTGGCGAATCCCAATTGTGTGCTTTGTGGGTAAATGGAGAAATATTGATGAAGGCAGCTAAACCTCAAGAAAACTCCAAGAAACTGAAATGTGTGCAAGGAAAGATGAGGCAAACCTAGCAAATGGTAGTGTCTTCCCTCTGTCTATATACATAGCAATCTCCAGATTAAGGTGGGAGGCAAATACAATGATCTACATGCAGAATCACAAAAAGCAGTATGGAAGTAGGTCTGGAAAGAGGAAAGAAGAGGTCCCCTAGTCTAGCCCCAGCTCTTCCAGACCCATTTCTGAGAGCAGTGAGCCCAGCATCCTCAGCCCATCTCCTCTCCCTGCAGTGGAGACCTTCAGCTCTCCAGGCCACCTCTCCTCATTTCCAGCTCTTCCCCGCTTTGCAGAACATCTCTGCAAAGGGCTTTTTTCCAGCTCTTCCCTGAGCATCTCGTGCTCTGGCTCTTCTCCATCACATCAGACACTGGCTGCCTGTCCTCACCTCACAGCCCACCCTTCTCTGTCCTTGGGTTGTAGGAGCTGCGCCCCAGACCCACCATGAGCCCACCTCCATCCTTGCTCCATCAGAGCTGGAGCCACCCTGCCTCCAGTTTCCTCCTCTTCCCTCTGCCGAGAGTCCCCTCAAACATCTGCAAAGCCTCTCCAGCCCCCTCCGTAAATCTCTCCACCACCACGGAGCCTCAAAGATAAAACAAAACGTGACAGCAGCCTGGATTGCTGTTGTTCCCATCATGCTAATATGAACGGAGCACTTCCCCCCACAGTCCCTGTCTGTCTCCATCCATCCATGGGCTCTCGCTGGAGAGCTGAGGGAGCTGCATCAGCTGCTCAACCTCTGCAAAAATCACCTTGGCCCAGCAAGGGCTGTTTTTTTTTTTTTTCCTGAATTTCTACAGCCCCGAGCACAATAGGGTCTTAGTGCAGCCTGGGACAAGCTGGCAGCGTGCTAAAGCTGGACAGCTCGGCAGAGCCCATCCCGAAACCAAAGGGGCCGAGGTTTGAAATGTGAGAAGATGGTGACTGACGCAGGCACGCTCAGCACTGGGATTTGGTCAAATCTTTCAGCGAGGCTTAGATTAAGTCCATCAAAAGCAGATATTTTTTTCTCCCTCTTTTCACTCCCTCTTTCTGCGCTGATGTTGCTCAAGGCGTGTTATCAGCAAAACTTGGTGTTCTCCATAGTGCAGAAGCAATGAGGCAAAGGAATATGTAAATCAAGAGAGTAAAAGTCTGATTGCCTTTGTGCCTCCCCACCTGTCCAGGTGAGCCCTGGGGGCCTCCCAGGGGGTTATTTTCTTTCTGTAAGCAAACATTTGCTCTGTCAGAGCCACTACAGCAACAGCTGAAATCAGCTTGCAAACCTGCTATCCTATAGCCTGGGGGTGGGAGCTGCGCCACATTGTCTGTGAAGGGTTAAACTGGATCAAAAGGAGAACACAAAAACCCTCATCTGTCTGTATTGAGCAGCACCCCATCCTCCTGTGCTGCATCCACTCCATCCCTGCAGCAGCCCCTTGCTAAGCCTGCTCCATTCATCCCGGCTCCTGAGAGCTAAAAATGGGTCCTGGCATCCCACAAATGCCCACAGGAGCAAAGCAGGGAGAGGGGATCCTAAGCTACAGGCAGCCATTAACCACAGCTCACCGGGCAGAGGTTTTTTCTTGTGCAAATAACAGGAGCAGGAAAATAGAGGAGTAACTTTATCATTACCCTGTTGCAAAATTTAAATAAACATAATTTCGTATGCTCAAAAGACATTTTGCTGAAAAGGTTAATGTTATTACAGGTGCTTAGAGGGCTCTAAAAGTCTTATATCACTACGCAGGCTGAAAATTTATAGAAAGAGACAGCAAACATTTTAATAACATCCTCCTTAGTTCCTTCACTGACAGATGCCCTGTTTTGTTAGAGCGCGGGCAGTATTTCAGTACCGTTGAAACACAGCCTTCAAATTTATAGCTGTCCATGGGAAACAGGGGGATTTTCCTCAGTCTCCCAATTTCAACCTGAACTTTTTTCTTATCCTTTAAATTTGTCCCTTCCTCACCTCATCACCTCCCAAACACCAAGGGAAAGCAGCAACACCTCCCGGGCCAGCTTCTCCTTCTTCACAAGATGACGGATTTCATTCAGCTTTTGGCATCTCTGTGCCGACAAAAGGGCTGGTCTTAACTGATGCATTTTGGTGCTGCATCTGGAGAGAGGCTCGAGGAGGCATCAACACCTCCCAGGGCTGGAATGGGGAAAAGAAGGAGCATAAAATAATATTGCCCTATACTTAAAATATATATATATATAGAGAGAGAGAGAGAGTTGCTACGTCTTTACTGGTTCTTGGCACATTTCCTTCCACTTCAACGGCAGTATAGGAGAGTGTGTGCCTACAACTGCAGCCACCATAAGTTTGGACCGAAGGTGTGGATTTGTGCTTGTTGCCAAAGGGGATGGGGACATTTTTGTTTGCGGAGACAGATCCACGTGGGACTCTGAGTGCAGAGCTGAACTGTGAGCCAAAAGCCTGACCCAGCCAGGGACTGTTGGGTTTTATTGATTTGCGTTGAGGTGAAATCAGATCAAGACATGCTTTTCAGGAAAAATAAATGTCTATGGGAAAGAATTGTCATTTAAAAAAAAAAAAAAAAAGAGAGAGAGAAATAAAATAAAGAGCATGGTGGAGCCTTTGAGCCACACAGTGGGAGCACTGACCTCCTGCTGTCTGTGTACCGTTCCTGAATAAATATTTCTGTCATGCAAAAATAAAAGATTATTTTTATAACAAAATCAGCTTCTTTCCAATGCTGTTGGTTTTGCTTTCTAGGCAAAATGCAGAATTTCAGTTGCTTTGCATTGAATGGGTAAAAGGATACTCAAAAATTAAATAGACATCATGATTTAAAAAAAAAAAAAAAAGTGGAAAAGAGATTACCCAGGTATTTATGTTTCTCCTTTCCACAAATCTGACTGTTGCAGTTGCCTGGCCTTGTGTTTGCCTCTTGTCCTAGCGCTGGTCTAACAGCGATGGATGCACCCAAAACCCTGTGGCTTTGGGCTGCGGGGGCTGGACCTCATAAGCGGAGGTGACTTTTTCCTTGTACTGATTGTGAATGGACACATACACTACAAGAAAGAGAGAGCATAAAGCAGTCTGTGCCACTCTGCTTCCTTTCAGTCAACAATAAAATGTTGCAAATATGGTTGTTTTGGGATTTTTTCCTCTGTAAAAAAAAAAAAAAAAAAAAA
>VXAV01006258.1:83342-94661 GCA_013399715.1 Alectura lathami
GGTGGCAGGGGGAGAAAGCAGGACTTTAGATCAGATTTAAACAGATGTTTCAATGTCTGGAGTTTGCCAAACATTTCATATTCAAAATGTCCAAGGTTTTTATTCGAACCTTGTCTCCCCAGATGGGAGAAACCTGTTGAGATCAAATAAAAGCGTCAACCTGCCTGTCTCCCAGCACATGACCTCCAAGGATTATTATTATTATTATTTTAAGTTTGAAGGTCTTCAATTAACACTTTTTGTTTTGTCATGTTGACTGCAGTTGTATTTCAGAAATTTTGGGGGGGTCTTCTGAAATTTTAAGGGTCTGGCTGGGGCTTCACTGCAACGGCAGCAAAAGTAGAAGGAAATGGAGAAGCGAACAAAAGAGGCTCTCCTCGCTGGGCTGTAAACCCGCAAGCGATAAGGTTTTGTTATCGTGCAATTCCAGGGAGGTTTAGATAAGCTTGTGGCTGATTTAGTAAGATTCAGGCTGAACTTCCAGACTCTCGGGGAAGTCTCTATCTCTTTAATTGCTCTGGAGAGAGGAAACATTAAGAATTTCCATCATTTTGTTTAACGTATTAAATAATACGTGTATTAAGCTATCTGTATAACCCCAGGATTTAAAAGCACCCAATGATTAGTGGCTATCATTTGTAAATGAATTTCCCCGCAAGAACAACCAGATGGACACGTTCAGCCGCAGCACGCAGCACGCTGGCGAAACCAGTCCTGCCGCGGGGGCAGATAACGGGGTGAGATGCTGACCCTGCCGCAGCCAGCAGCAGAGCCCCGCGCTCTGCAAGGACCAGGAACTCGCCCGGCTCTGTCCCTTATCACCGTGCACAGCCCTGGAGACGGGGGCAGATTCGGGGGTGAAAGCTGCAGTCTGAGTGATGCTGCTGGAGATGCGGGTCGCGGCCAGATGCGGCTTTTCAGCCTCCTCTTCCCGCATCCCTCCCCTGTTTCGAAAGGCGAGGAGCTTATCGCTTCGGCGAGGGCTGTCAGGGAAGATGGAGGATGGAGGAAGGTCTTTTAACCTTCAGAATGGCATTTAGAGGGGGGAGAAGGCAGATTCCTCGCCCGACCAGCGACAGGAGACCTCTAAGGTGAAATAGAAGGACCTGGACCCCTGTTACACACTCCAAACTCCTCCACTCTCCAAAAGCACTGACTTTTCCCATTTTGGAACCTCTAATTCACTATTTTCTGAGCACAGTAAATATCGCACCAACAGTTATAAATATAAACATATATATTTCTGCATACAAATGCAGACACACACCAATTTATTCAATCGTTAAAGCTTTGTGCTGAGGACAAACCAGAATTAATACATACAAACTAGTAGTGAAAATTCAACTGCACACTGGCACTAAAGTTCATGGAAGGTCCAGGTCTTGTTCCTTGCTTTATCCCTGCTCGAGCATCTGGGTGTTGTCTTCTCTATGCCCTCACTCTTGTCTGTAAGGCAGAAAAAATTACCTTTGGCTACACAACCCTTAGCGTACAGAGCCACATGCTGCAGTTCACTCTATTTCTACTCAAAATGCAGCATTTCTTCTTCAGATGATGTCTGCTTGCAAATCAGAAATGAAATAACCCAGCAGCCCTAAATGTATTTCTAATTTCCTTCAAATAAACCATTTTGCTATGTCTGGAAAGTATATCCTAACGAGGAAACTAGGGAGGAAGAGCTATCAAGATATTTCTTGATCTCTTAATTTTATATTAATCATAAGGATATCTTTCTCTCTCTCCCCCCCTTTTTTTTTTTTTTTTAATCTTGTTTTCCCTTCTCAGATTCCTGATATCCATGTGATCTCCCTTCACCCACACCCAGCAGTAATTTCAGAGCTGAAGGCTTTTCCAAGGAATAGCTGTAGCGTCAGCGGGATGCAGAGATGCACGCAAAGCTCTGCACACAACCGGTAGGCAGAGAAGCTGCCTGCACTTGCAGGATGCTTTTTCAGAGGTCAAAAAGTCCATAAATAAATGCTGAAGCTGTGGACTGAGCATTGCAGGAATACAACCTGGGTGTGAATGCTCGGTCTTAAATTCTTTGTAAGCCCTGCAGGAAGCGAATGTCATGTCGGAGGGGATCCAAAAGACAAATTGCTGCTACGTTTGCAATCAAGGCTGCATTAGAATGACAAATCCAAAAGCTCAGAGTGTAAATTAATAAAAGCATGAGGACTTTCAAGCAAATGCATGACACTGACATTTCATTTAGCTTTTCCAATTAATTAAAAAAAAAAAAAGCATAATCAGGACTCTGTTCCACAGTCATGGAAGTCAGGGATTCCCTTTCACTTGCAGAACGTTTCAGTCGAGGTCCAGTCATTTAAAGAACAGATTTTCACGTTTCTGGGGCAGAAGGGTCTGCTGGTGTGACACCAAATCTCAAACTGCAGACAAGGTGCAGTTCTCTGTGTGCTGTGCTGATTTTTAAAAGGCATTTGGTGAAGCGTGTTACTTGTGTCTCCTGAATTTTAGCACCCAGCCCCTAACTACCATCGGCATACATCAGCTAGGTGTCTTGTATTTTTTTTTTTTTTTAAGAAGAGGAGCAAACTTGCATTGCAACAAGCACACGGAAGAAATGGCTTGGCCAGGTGTCTTCTTGTGATAATAGGAGAAAAGGAATTTGCAGCAGCGCTGAGACAAAGCTCACCTGGGCAAAAGAAGAGCATTTAGGGCACGTCAAAAAAAGCAGTCCTCTGGGGGACTTCGGGCCCAGGGGCTGGCAGGGTTCAGCCCTGCAGTAATTATAGACACTAAGGGTGTGGAGGGGAAGGAAACAAAGCTATATTCAAGCTGCATGTTAATAAATATGCAGGAGGTTATTCTCCCGTTTGAATGCATAAATCTTCCGTGAGCGCTCTGTATGCGCTTGGAATGCGAGGAGCCCGGCTGAGCCAATGCGAGTCCTGTCCAAATTTCTCTACTTTCCAAATGATGCCTCATTTATTAGCGTAGGCAGCTCCGAGTCTCCGGGGATTAATGTCCTGGCCGCCCAGAGCGAGCCGAGCCGCGACCAGGAGGAGCCCCGCAGTCTGCAGCTCCCAGCGCTCCTGCAACGCGCCCGGCGCAAGGAGCCCCACCAAAACACACCCGGGCCAGCCCTTGAGCTTGCACACAGACCATGGTAGTGTCAGGATATGTTACTCTTATCACTGATTAAGATATTTTCTGCTAAGTGCTTTTTGGCACGGTCGCTTGAGGTATTTTGCTAAGAAAGCTTTGGCCTTGCAGATATTCAAGTGAAAGAATAACTCTGCTGACTTCAGCTAGGTAAGATCATTAAAATGAAATAGAAATGCAGGAGGAGGGTTGAAGCAAGCCAGGGTGAATATTCCCTCTCCCTATCTCGCCGAGAGCACGTGTCCTCCAGCCACACCTCGCCCTCCCCAGGAATTTCTTGTGGGTGCTGTCGACTCCTGTAGAGCTGAAGCTTGCTTTTCACATACTGTATTTTCCCCAGGTTACTTAATTCCAGGCAAAACTAAGCCACCAGGCCAGGTTGCCCTCTAGTAGAATCTTCTTGATTCCTAGCAGGGCACTGATTGTGTTAATAGCTCTGTTTGCAACCAAAAAGAGAGAATCTCTGCTTGCACCTTCCCCAGAACAGCTCTGGGCCCAGGTGCCGTCAGCTGGATACATTGTCCATACACCCGCCTGGGAAATTAATAAACCTGAGATTATACATTACCAAAGCAACTGCAAATTAAATCTCATGATTGCAAGAAAACCTACCTTGCTCCGTTGCTCCTTTTCCTCTTCTTTTCTTTCTCTTTTTTTTTTTTTTTTTTTTTTTTTTTTAAGACTAGTGGAGATAAGGAGGGTGGCAGTAGTTCCTTGCTCCACTGGCAGTGCCACCTGAAATCAATTGCACAAGCCATGCCACTTTCAGGTTTTTGTGGGACCCTCCTGGAAAATGGAAGGGAAATTACCATGAATTTTTCACGAAGACTTCCTCAAAACCTCACTATGATCCTGTTTGGGGGCGGGGGGGGGCGGATTTCCAGAGGCCCGGCTTGGAGGGCTGAGTGGAGCCAGGTGCCCCCTCCACCTTTAAGCAAACCTTCTGCAACTACTATTCCCAGCCCAAAGAGGAATATAGCCCTGCTTGTTGGCCAGCCTAGCCCACAAAAAAGCCAGCAGCCCTCCTGGGCTGATGTTCTCAGCTGTGTGGAGGCAGCCTGTATTTTCTGCAGCGGGGAAGGATGCTCCGCGGGTACCATCCCACTCCCCATCAGCCATAAGGGCTTCGCCAGGTGATGTCTCCCAGTAGCCTTAGTAAACTCCTTGGGGAGCCACAAGGATTTGGCTCAGGGGTGGGCACAGAGCTTTTTTGGCTCTATTCTTGGGGGTGAGCATTAAGCAGCCGCAGAGGGAATAGGTGTGTACGTGTGCTGCTGCACGCAATCACACCGCTCCCTGTCCCAGAATAGGACTCCGCAGCTAAAAAGAAGGATACACACATACAAAAGAAAGATTTTTGGTATTTTTTTTTCTGCTAATTTCAGGAAACCATCCCAAATTTCCATTGCAAGGTAGCCTGCTCCAATTCACCAGGGAGAGGAAGTCGAATGCGGAATGTTTGTCCCCAGCCTCGGCCGCACACACAGACACACCAAAGAGGAAGGCATTGGATGCCATAAAACAAGACAGTTGGGAAAGGGAAAAGAAGCAGCAACACTGCTGGCCATTAATAGCTCCCTTCAGCCCAAAATGTAGCTCTGTAATTGTTAACAAACTGTAATAGAAACAATCAGCGCCTCGAGCCGCGACAGAAGAGCAGCATCAGAAGGGCCAGATCTAAATTTACATCTCCCATTTACTAGAAAGTGTTTTTGCAGTGGGAACCCTTTCAGCATTGTTTAAGGACAAGCTCTATTTAGTCTCAAGCAGGAAAAGCAGGTCCTAGGATTTCCTTACGCATTACAAATAGATCCCACCACTCCAAGCTCGGAGTTAATATACTGCTCCAGCCCCCAGCTGCAGGAGGAGTCATCTGGCACCGCGAGTAACCAAGGGTGACATTCTTCACACACGCCTTTCAGGCAGATTTTATTATTATTGTTTTTTGTTTGTTTGTTTTGATTTTGTTTTTTTGAGGGGGGTACTCTTGAGAACTAGGATATTTTTGGATGGAAGACGGAAAAAAGGAGGAAGGAGGAAATCGAGCCTGGGCTTTAAGTGATGAGCAATTGAACTGCAGCTATTCGCATGCCCAAAAGAGCAAAAGCTCTTGGAAATACAGGGGAGATGGGAGACATTTGGTGCCAGGGTCCAGAATGGACCATACAGCTGCACCAAGCACAGTCCTACAGTGAGACTTACTGCATGCTGCAACTCCCCATGCCCAGAGCATGCTTTCTACACCTGTAGTGCCATCAGTGCAACGCAGAGAGGCTGTCAAATCCCCGAGGGGTGCAGGGAGCTGGGTTTTGCTGCAGAAACCTGCAGCCCCCTCCTCTAGGGCTTTAAAGTGAATCAAATTGTCACCAGGTGCCATGCTCATAGAGATGGGTGCTCATGAAATGCAGCTTCTTGTTAGCTTGAATGGGAAGATTGCCTTGAGAGCCTGCAGCTGGGATTCTGCTAAACGCACAGTGGCTGGCACCTGGAGCAGGGACGACACCCACGGTCACTCCATTCCTGCAAGCCAAAATCCAGGTGGATTAACCCCAAAATGTAGCACTGACTCCTTTACACCACTGAAAAACAACAGCTCCAGGAGAGCTCTGCCTTGCACCTTGCGGGGGCAACAAGTTCTGGGCAGAGGATGTGCAGCCATGTGCGATTCTCATCTGCTCCAATCCTACGGGAAAGGATCGGCGTGATTTATCTCAGGCAGCGTGCTCGAGGTGTCCTTCCCATTGTTCGCCGGCTGCCGTGGGCTCGGGCGGCAGGCGGAGGGGTCAGAGCCAAGGCAGAGAACAGAGCTTTTGCGAGATCACGCAATGCTCCCGCCTGTGGCTGCAGTAAACAGAATCTCCCTAAAGGTCACATCTTCAGGCTCCCGCTGCAATTGCCAAAGGAAACTGCAATCATTTTTCAGCCCTTAAAACGCCAGACTCAAATGTACTCTGTCACAATTTCCCTATGTGTTCCTGGGTTGTGAGGAGACTACTTAAGAGGCATTTCCTTGCCAAGAAAAGCTTCTTTTTCCTCCTGAACCTGGAATAGGCCTGGGCAGCCCTCTGCGAACTGAGGGGTCAGGGCACAGGGGACGCGACCATGACCGGTGTCTGCAGGGCACCCCGAGGGTGCATTCTGCAACATCAGCGAAATGACCTGGGCAAGAAGAATACTTCCTTTCCCACTCAAAAAAACTCATTGGCAGTGTAGGAAGGATCAGTGCCAGGATGAGAAATTGTAATACCTTTCTGCGTAGAAAGGACATTAATTGACTTTTTCCTCTTCTAAATAGTCCATGAAAAATCTCACATTTCTCAGCACTGGCTCCTCCAACCCCCCCCAAAAAAAAAAAAACACTGCATTTTTAAAACCACCCTTTACCCCTTATTTACGGCAGAGAATTGGGTTCTTGGTGCTGCTCCTTCTCCCAGAGCACCAAGAAAAACCAGGGGTCTCCTGGCCAGGTCTGCAGCCCAGCTCAACGTGAATTAAGTGCTGTCAAAGCTGGCACGAAGGTCCCCGGCCCTAAATGAATAGCCACTGTGTTTACGTGAGCCGCCCGACAGATTGCTTCGCTCCTACCCCGAGCCCCAATGTGTGTCAATAAAAATCTCTGGGTTTCATTAGGCAAGCCCTGCCTGGCTACATAAATAATAAGGCTGTTGTCAGATCTCCCTATGGTGTGTAAGGGCAGATCTGGAAACCTGAAGGCCATGACCTTCATGTTTCTCAGCAGGGACTGAAACGCCCTCGGAGCCAAAGGAGTGGGAAAATGAGAGTCTGTGTTATGCTTTAACATGATACTGACAGGCAAATGCAATTTCTCAGAGTTCACTCGAGTGAGCGCTGATCTGGTTTACAATCTCACGCGCCCAACGCTGGCCCAGCTGTAGCTAAAGTGGTGCTGCATGGGGGGGACGTGGCCCTGCAACACTGGGGGGCACAGGATGGACCCGGGGACCATGGGCAGGGCTGGGATAGCCAGGGATGGAGGAACATAGAGGAGAAAATCAGCTCAGTGCTCCAGGGCGGGGTTTCGTGGCATAGGGTTGTGATGCTGGGGTTGTAGGGATCTCATGTGCCTGCGCAGCCTTATGGCTGGTGGGAAGTTGAAATAGTGAAGGCAGAGGGATGAGGGGCTGCTGCTCTGACCTGCAGCCCCTTCCTGCCCACTGCCATGTCCAGGACATCCATGCTTTCTTCTTGGGTGTGGGATGGATGCAGGCAGAACCCAGCCATGCAGCTTGGAGTGCCCATAAAGCCACCAGGGCTCCCCTATGTGCGCACCTCCAAACCCCAAATCCCACCTGCACTGCAGCAGGGGAAGAGATGGGGTGATGCTCCGCATCTGAAAGCACGCTGGGATGGAGGGAATGTGTTTGAGGGTGTTTGCAAGGACTGGAGGAGCACATGGGCAAACAGCTCGGTGGGGCTGGAGGATGCATCCTCCCTCATGCTGGCTTTTGCTCGAGGCAGGGCTGCAGCATGTGTTTTATGTATATGTTGGCTGATGAATTAGCCATGCACATGGGCTGGTATTTCCCCAGAAACTTCAAAAATGGCCAAGAGCCCTCCCAGCCTTACCACGGAGCATTTATCCCCAAAAGAGAGGGCTGATAACAGCGCTTTGGTACCTCGCTGGAGAGAAGGAATGAGATACTGGACCGAAGGGGCCAAATTTTCCTGGGAGGGAGAAGAGGAGAAGGCCAGCAGATGAGTTTATTGGCTGTGGAAGAAGCGGTGGCACCTTTCCAGCAGGACGCTATGTCTTCAGCCGAGGAATGTGTGCCCTGCTCTCCGGGCCGGGTGACAGAGTTAATCACCCCAGGGACAGGGGGGGACTGGAGGCAGGAAACGCTCCCTTGGGGGCTCCCTGAGCCCTGCTGCAGCCCCAGCCCCGCGCAGGGCGAGGAGCAGCCGTCCCCATGCATGCGTTGCGTGCAAAGGCAGCACGGCCCCGTCCCTGTGTGGTCCAGAGGGGGTTGTGTGTGTGGTCCTGCAAAGCCCTGCTCATCTGTCCAAAGGCTGCTAACTGCCTGCTGAATGACCACGTCTGTTTACTTTAGCTCTGTCTGCACCAACTGAACTCTGATCGCTGCCTTCCTCCAGCTGGGCCGGCTCAGGACCCCGAAGTGAAGGAGAGCGGGAGAGGGATCTGTGTGTGAGGCTCCAAAAAAAGAATAGGCTGCAAATGGACTACAGTGTAAATCATGGCGAACAATTTATGGGCCATTTTCTCTCCCATCATTTCTTCTCTGATCCCCCCTTCTCCCCCCTCTCTCAGACCAGGCTCATAAATTGCCCGTGCTGAGTGCTGGCAGAAAGGTTTTTCATGTTCCTGACAGCTGCAATAAAAATATGCCTGTGTGTCTGGTAATTGTGTGTGCAAGAGGGGGAGGGAGAGAGGTGGGTGCCTGTGCTGGGTGCTTGTGTGTGGGTGTGCGTGGAGCGGTGCAACCTGGGGGCTGTGTGCAAGGGGGGCAGCGAGGCCATGCACGAGTGGGTGCTGTGTCGAAATGTGCTTGGGTGCAGTAGTTGCACGTGCATGCTGTGATTGCACGCTTGTGGGTGCAGTGGTTGCATGTGCATGTGTGCTGTGATTGCACGTACAAGGTACAACTGCATGTGCGTAGATGCTGTGGTTGCACATGTGCTCTGGTTGCATGTGCATGCTGTGATTGCACGTGAGTGCACTAATTGCTAGGTGCAATTAGTGTGTGTGCTAAGACTGCATATCTGTGGGTGCTGTGATGGCATGTGGTGCTGCGAGCACACGTGTGCACGCTGCGCATCTGCACGTGCCACGACTGCGTGTGCACGCCTATGCCATGATTGCACGTGCATGGGCTGTGACTGCACGTGTGTCACAGCTGCACGTGTGTGATCTGTGCACACTGTGACTGTAAACGTGGGTCCAAAGCTGTCCTGCGTGTTGCAGTGGGGCCACCCAGCAGTTGTGTGTGCATGCGAGCATGACAGCGTGTGCAAGCGGGAGTTTGTTATGTCTGCTTCGGGAGCAGTGCCGTGCGTGGGGCAGCGTGCACCTACCAGCACTCAGTTCATCAGGAAAGCATTCACAAACATCGTTGCCGGCCAGATTTGTGAGCATACTTTTCATGTGTACGTGAGAAATATTTTGTTTTTTTTTTCCAGCACAGGGGGAAAGTTTGAGATTTTGAAATTTCTTTTCACCAGAATAAAAAATGCAAATTGTGACCTTTAGCAAACACACTTTCTCTGAATTCTTTGGTTTTTGGACTGATTTTGGATCAATCACTGTATTCATCCCAATCACCCCCAAGTGCTAAATGCTGGGTATTTTCTTAAAGCCCAAATCTTTGGGCTACCATGAGGTTAATTGCTGAGACTCAAAATCAGCTGTGCTGATCAACGCAGGCTGTGGGACTTTTCGGTGCAATGACATTTAGAGATCAAGCAGTAAGTTTTTGCAATTGTAATGGAAATAAACTCATTCCTGCCAGCCAGATTGTGAGGAAATTATGCTCAGCCGCAGAATTCCTAGAAAACAGCTCTCTCCTTTTCATCACTTCTCCATATTCAGTTCTTTGAATGACGTTATTCTCACAAGAAACTTGATGGGAAGCAGCAAATCCCAGGGTGTGCAAAGTGCTGCCCACCAAAACCTGGGAGTTTTGTCCAGGAAGGATATTTTAGCTTCCATGTCTGCATTTTGCCCTGCTCCAGTTTGGTTTCTTTTGCATCTTTATCAAGAATAGTCTTGCAAATCTTTGCACTCACCTTTGCATCATTACCAAGTTGAAAAGCTTTTCACTAGTGGAAGGATTTGAAAGATGCTGAACAAGGCATATGGGGAAAGAAATTTGAATTTAGTTACAGAAAACCAGAGAGCCCCCAAATCTGCCTCTTCTTAATTTATAGTTGCAAATTTGTTGGGAAAGTGAAACAAGAACATGTGCCTTCCCAACCCAACTACACAAACATTAATAACAGCTGGCTCGGAGTTATCTGTCCCCTGAAAAGGTGGGATCCATAAACGTAATGGGAAAAAAAAAAAAAAAAAAAAAAAAAAAAAAAAAAACACAGAGACAGAAACACCAGAAAAAGGAAAGTGTGCATTTATCACACGGTGTGAGTGTGTCTGGGCAGGGGCCTGGCTGCATGTGTGCCGGCGGGGAGCAGTGCTGGGGACCGATAGCCCCGGGTGTGCCTGTGCTTTGTAGCTGTAAGTGCCTCTGTAGGGAACAAAGCAAGGGAGTAAAAATTGAATTATCCACTTAAGGTTGTGTCAGCTTTCCATCATAAATCTTATTTCAGATGTTTATTACTCATCTGTAAAAATTCCTCCCAGCCTCAGCCTTTGCGTATACAATATGGTTTCAAAGCTGGCAGCAGCTTTAGATATGTGTAATGTAATAAGGTCCAAAGTTATCGTTTCGTGCAGAAAGTTAATATTCTGTCTCACAGCTACACCAGAGGACTGGGATCAGGGGCTGGTGGGAGCAGCAGTTGGATGGGAGCTCTGACACTCTGTGCTGGGACATGGAAGTTTCCAGTGGGTCCCAGTGAGGGCCAGTGAGGGACGGGGAAGGAGCTCTGACTTCAGGTACAACTTGTGGACCCCTGCACAGCCCAGGTGTGCTAGATGCTTGCATCTCGTTGCTTTTTAAGGAAAAAGTACTATCAAAGCCCTGAACTGGAGCTCATGTGAGACAGCCCTTGTGAAGAGCATCCTTAGACACCGCCCATTGGGGTTTTAATCAATCCTCATTTAAAAAGTGAATTTTTCTGCCTTTTACTTTTCCTACTTTTCCATGTTGCTTTTCCTTTTATCCTTTTCTTTTCCCCTTTCTTCTTTTTACCCTTTTTATGACTTTTTCCCACCTCCCCTTTCCCTTTCCCTTTCCCTTTCCCTTTCCCTTTCCCTTTCCCTTTCTTTTCCCTTCCCTTTCTTCTCCCTTCCCTTTCTCTTCCTTTTCCTCATAATTTTTCCTTCTTTTCCACGCTTTCCCTTTATTTTTCCTCTTATTCTCTCCTATTCTCATTCCGTCTTATTCTCCCTAATTTCACCTTTATTTCCCCCTTTTCCTCACCCTTATCCTGATTTTCTTACTCCCGTTCCCATCCCCGCTCCCCCTTTCCTCTCCCCACCCCGCAGGCACCACCCCGCGCTACCCGGTCCGGGAGCACCCTCGGCTCCGACCTCAGACG
>VXAV01006258.1:94784-137219 GCA_013399715.1 Alectura lathami
CCCGGGGGCTGCCCCGCCGCCCCCCCGGCTCACGGCCACACGAGCGAAGCAACGAGGGCGATTTTTACCTTCCGTCCCCTGCTTTAGTCTTTTCATAATTCGTATAAGTGGGGCCGAAAGGCAAATTTAGGGACAGAAAACTGTCACGGAAGCGAGAAAAATTGCATCAGACGGGTTGTTCTTGTTAGTCTGGGGTGTTTCTACACTGAGGAAACTGGGGAAGGCACAGGGATCAGAACCTCAGCTCCAATGGGTCTCCACTGCCCAAACCCCAGATTTCCTCCCCAAATCCTCGTGGGGTTCCACAGTACAGCCAGCTGCCGCGATGTCCCTGGTGCTTTGTCATGGGAAAGACCTGGGAGATGCCCCCACAAAATAAAGGACACATTAAAATAGGTGCTGGTGGGGATATTGCCCATAGGGATATCCCATATCTCCCCACCAACATGGCTGCTTTTACCTTCCTGCTGGGCGAGGGAGAAGGAGTGTCATCCCTACAGCCCCCACTGAGATGCCAGTATCCCCAAAATCCAGGCAGGGAGGGGACCACATTTCCCCTCCACCTTCCCAACCCCAGAGCATATTTTGGCCAGATTTTGCACATCCTTCCTCTTCTGTAGGGTTGAGGTCTGCATATGGCATGTATCCCCCACCTGGGGATGCTGTGGGGTCACCCACCCCTCGGGGTGCAGGGGATGTCCCTGTCACCGCAGCGAGGAGGAGTGGGATGCTCAGCTTCACCCCGCTGCGGCGGGGATGAGGCACAGGCGGGGAGAGGAGGGAGGGGAGGGAGGGTGGAAAGCTGATCCTGAAGTTTCCATCATGTGAAATTGAAGCGCATGTGCCTATAATGAAATATTTCCTCCCATTTCATGGCAGCTCAGTAATTCCTGATGGCAGGGAGCCTGGGAAAACAGATCCCCCCTGCTCCCACCCACAGCGCCTGACCGCACGGGCAGGGACAAACAAGGGCCTCATTCTGCCGGGTACCCGGACACCTTCCAGCATCCCCTACACAGCGCCCTGTCTGCACAGCACTGTGGGGAGCCCTTCATTCCCACATCCCTTCCCCTCTCCTACAAAGCCAGGCAAACCCACATTTCCAAGGTCATTTTGGCACTCGCCGACAACCCCCACCCCCCGCTCCCTGCTGTGTTCTTGGGGCTGTGGCCAGGCTGCCACCCCCAGCAATAGCCACTGCTTTCATTTACTTTTGAATTATGTGGTTTTTCCAGCTCCTCTAAATTTAATTAAACTTTGACCAAAATTCTAAGCCGGGAAAGAGAATAGAAAAGGGGTTTTTGTGCCAGAACAAGCACAGTAATAATATTAATAATAACAAAAAACAACAACGAGCCCTTAAACACTTAGGGGCTGAGTTGTGGGAGTTCAGGCTACTGGGCTGAGCCAGGCAGAGCTCTGGGAGTCCACGGGGCCTTTGGAAACGCTCCTGACACAGGATCAGTGCAGCCAAGGACACCAGGAAGCTGCTGCAGCAAGGGATTTTCCTTAGAAATTGCACTTTCCTAGCAGATCCCAGCGGAAGTAATGCACCAGCAGCTAGTTCCTAAATATTTGACGTTGCATCCCTCATGTGCAGACCCCATCTGTGCCCAGTGAGCTTCTAATCAGGGGGATTCACCCTCTTTGTAAGGCAATGCAGACCTGCCCTGTTGCTGCCACAGTCGACTTGCTTGGCTGGAGCCAGTGGGTGGGGCTCACTGCACAGGTTGACACCTCCTAGCAGTCCAGCTCCCATTCTTTCATGTTAAACCCTTATTTAAAACAACAAAAAGCAAAAACAAACAAACAAACACAAAAACCACAAAAATAATCCAAGGTACAATTGCTTGACCCTTTGAAGAAAAAGAACAATTTTCTTCCTCCTGCTCTCAATCTTTTCCCTACCATCTTAATAAAGGGTTTGTCAAAGTGTTTATTCTTTGCTCCTAAGATGCTAACAGGATGAAGTTGGGATCATATAAATTCCTTGGCCAGATAAATGCCCTGTGCACTCCTGTGCCTGTCCCTGACAGTAGCCAGCTCCAGATGCTTCCCAGGATGTGGTGCGAAAGCTGTGCTTTGCCTGCAGATGGAATTACCTGCCCAAAAAGACACCACGCTCCTGGTGGCTAGAAATTAGTGGGTGGTTTGGTGGACTTGGAAAAAGGTCCAGGTGGTGAGGGCTTCATTCATTTTATCAGTTACTGTGTTAATCATTGTATTAATTATATTATTGTCATTTTACTATTTCTGCCCTATCGGGGTCAATAGGAAAGCAGGGGTGACTCCTGAATCCAGAGGCACCGCACGTGGGTTTCGCTCTGTTTTCCACGTGCTTCATGCGTCGCAGCAGTGGGAGGCAGGACCTTGGAAGTGTCCCACTAACATGAGTTTGCAATGAACATTACTCATTTCTTGGGACAAAACGTAATTGGGGGATTTCAGGACCTGATGCAGAAAGACCAGCACGGGAAATTACCGTTATCCAACATTTTGCATGGCTGCTTAGGATTGCAGAGGCTCACACTTATTAATGCTCTGGCACTGATTAGATCTAAGTTTGATTAAACGATGTCGGGAAGACAAAACATCCTAGATTAGAAGCAGAAGTGAGCAAAAATGCTGCAAAGGAGCGCGGAACACAAACTCCATGGCCCCATCCAGTAAATGGCGTTTTGTGTGTTTGTGCCTGTGATGCTTAAAGTCATTATTTAAGGGCAGGATGACTCCCTAATTGTTCTTGAATGCAAAGAACGGCAATGAGGCGTGTTTTGCGAGTGCACCAGAAAGCTCCTTACTAAAGGGCAGGTGGAGAAGAGCCTGGTGCGTTCCCACACCAAGCAGCTCTTCCCCTTGTGCTGCACAGTTCCCTCTGTAAAGCATCCTGACATGATCCTGAGGCAGCACCAGTCGTGGAGCCCCTTCCTACGAGGAGAAGCAGCTTATTTAACAGCTCATTGCTCGCACGGAGGCACACATTCACTCCTGTGCTCAGCTGGGTCCTCACCGAGCTACGCTCACGTCAAACCCATCAGCACCACCGTCCGCGCTCAGCCGTGTTCCTTGGCACCACACAACTCCTCCATCTCCCGCTTCCTTTCTTTTTGGCAGCACAGAGGTCCCTGTCATCTCCTGCTCTCTTCCTTCTGTCAGCAAAGAGCACGCAGCACTGAACGGACTGATGTCAAGGTACGGAATACCTGTGAAAAACCGTGACACCAAGGGCTGTGGCAACCCATCATTGGGCTTGAGCCCACGGGGGATCAGCAGGAATACAGCCCCCCAGCATCTCCCCGTGGGAGTCTTGGCAGTGCTGCAAGCTGCACGCTGGGTGCTGGTGGCCACGGAGGGCTGGCGAAGGGCTGGAGCTTGGCTCCCACCTGGAATGTTATTGCAGCACCTGCACAGATCTTCTCCTGGGTCCCGTCCCATCCCCTGGTCCATCTCTCAGCAAAATGTTGCTTTCCCTGCAGCACCTTCCCCTTTCCCATGCTGCACAGTGGGTGGGAGGCATCTGGGAGTGGGAGCAGATCCCTGGCTCCGGCTGCTAAGGAGATGCAAAGCTGCTCCGGGCACCAGGGCAGACACAGGTGTCTGCTGGCACCAACAACTCAAATAAAGAAGAAAAAGGATAGTTGGTCTGGCCTTCTTTATGCTAAAATGACAACTCATAGTCTGAATTGTAAATTAAACAGGAATTAGTTGAACGATTGGACAAATAATGCCAAAGTTCTTCATACATACAAGCTTGAGCCAAAGGTGTTCATGGTACCCAGGTTGCCATACATCCTGCCTTTTTTTCTCCTTTTAAAAACACATTTTCTTTATTGCAGCCACCTCTCTTGCACATCTTCCATACAATATTTGTTCATCTTTTGGTATAAATGCATTTACAAACTCAAAAGAGGGTGAAGAGCAGCTCCCTGAAAGCCCACGCCAGCGGCATCACCCCACTCCTGCTTCGGCTCCGGGGGCGGGTGACGCCACGTCTGCGGCGTGCACATCTTGACTCAGTCCTATCTCTTTTCTGTAAATATCCTCAAGAGAAAAACTCATGCTCTCCTTTTTTTTTTTTTTTTTTTTTTTTTTTTCCCCTTCCCAATCTGCAGCTTCTCTGAGCCCAATTGCTTTTCCAGTTGTCCCATTTTCAGGTTTTCCAAGTTTGAAGAACCTCTTTATGTGGTGGTTTACTGGAAAAGCTGTTCACATGTATAAACAGAGCTTACTCTTCCTGATTTTATCTTTCTCCATTTTATTGTTTCCGGTTGTTATTCATTTTGGCTGATACTTCCATGGGGACTTTCCAAAGAAGAGAATCCAAAGTGATATAAAAGTGCATCTGAACAACATCCAGGAATAAAAGCAGGGTCTGATGACAAATGCGGTGCATGACTACCTATTACTGGAAGAAATGAAACGTTCAGGAAGAAATTCAGGCTGGATGCTGTGGGAGGTGAGTCCACCCTGAGCGTGACCAGCTACCATGCTTGGACATTTTAACATCAGAACAAGATGCAGGGAGAGAAGCGTCAACCCAGCAATGTTCAAAAGCCCCCTGTGAAGAAGGCTGAAGGTTTACTTGCTTCTTCACCCAGCCATAGCAGTGGGCCCGGTGTGAGCTATTCCCCCATCACACAAACACTTTTTCACCCAGCCCCTCTGCAGGGCACTTTCTTGCCTTCCACACTCCCTCATTATCATCATTTGGCTGCACGCTGAGAGCCCAATCCGCCCCGACGCAGAGTGGTGAGGAGAAAGGAAATGCATTCAATCAGCTTGGGAACTCGTAAGCGTCCCCCTGAACACGAACCCCTTGGCCAAACCCTGTACGTTCAGTTAAAACTTTCCCAGTAGTTTTTTGCATCCCTGCCCCCCTCTTCCTGATTCCTCGTTTAAGGAAAATCCATCTGATTTCTGTAGTCTGTAACTCGACGAAGGAGCAAACGGGCTGGATTGGAGCAAGGCCTCTGTGGGGTGCGGAGCAGCTGGGGGTCACCCATGAGCATCCCAGCAGCAACAGCACCCACAGCACTGACACCATCCACCCGTTTGTCTCTTTGCAGTAGCTCTCAGCATCTCCCAGCCTCGTTTGCCCTGAAGCACTCCCAGCCTCATCAGACACAAACAAATATTTCAGGAGCAGCACCACAGTGCAGTGGCATGTGAGCAAACCTTGCTGCATCCTTTTGCTTTCCCAGTGGAGCTGGGTTTCCAGCTGGCTTTCTTTCTCTTTGACTTCTCCGCAGGAAAAGAGCTCACATCCAGCAGGACGAGGTGCAATAAATCTGCCTAAAGCCAGAGCAATCCAGCGCGGTAAATGATTGCATGTCTGTAAACATGCAGGGGGAGAAGCATCCAGGGAAACAGCATTCACTCCTGCAAAGGGTCGGTACCACTGCCTGTGTGCATCCACCCAAGGGATTAAAAGCTGTGGCATGAAAATCTGGTCCAGTTTCATTGAGTTTAAAAGTTGCTCATATTTATAGCAGAGGTTTATGGGAAAACAGGATGGTTAAACTCTGGGATTACCAATAATCTGATCATATTAAACAGGACAAGGTAGAAAGGAGGGGAAGGGGAGTTGGTCTGGATGGAGGGGCTGGGTTATGCAGGGGCACTCCCAAACCCGACTGGATGTCAGCAGCACATGGAAAGTGAAATGTGGGTAATCCACACGGCAGGATGCGTCCCCCCCTTTCACCTGGACAAGGAGCTCTTCTGCAACTCATTACACAGCTGAGCTCGTGCATGGCGCAGAGCTATTTTCCAAGCCTTCAGGTAAATAAAGCCTTCAAAAGCACCGCAGAGCGGCCGCTCTTCCTTCCTCACGTCCCACGGCTTGCTTTAATAAATCCCATACCAGGGGAGAGGAAAGCAGAGCTGTTTTCTGCTTGCTGAGTGTTTCAGCTACGCTCTTTTCATGAGCTTTTCCCAAAGATCCTAAGGGCTAGGAGCCAGCTCCTCCCCACCTTTTCCTCAGGGAGGAAGGGATCAGTGTTGGGAGGGACATTGAGGACGTGCCCACCTGAAGGGACAGTCAGGCACTGGGACAGGGTGAGGCAGGAAAAGGCAGAGATCTTTTGCTTGCAGGAAGCCATCAGCTTCTTTGGGAGGATGCTCTGGGAGGGGGATTTCTACAGAGCTCCTGGGATGTGGCTCCCCTGTCCCCTAAAGTCACCCTGCCGATAGCAGCAGCCCTGCTTCAGTTCCATCCCTGCCCTTATTCCTGCCTCTCCCAGATCCATGGCAGAAAGACCCATTTGCTTGGCGGGGGGAGGCGCTAGGACTTCTGTAAACATGGCTTAAGCACGCTCCTTGGTGACAAATGGGCTCTGCTGCCCGTGGCAGGCATCGGCTGCCTAATGCCAAACTGGCAACTCCGCTCCTCAAGGCACATGTGTAAGGCATCCGTGCTCACAGAGTTGCTGTACTTTTATGGTCATGGATAGGGGAGGCTTTGAGCACTCGGGATTTCTGTGCATTAGGACGTGTTGGCTCAGACATCCCCTAGCTCATAGGTGTTCTGCAGATGGCTGGCACGAAGCAGGGGCTCTGCCCTCAGCTGTGCCATCCGTCACAGGGAGCTGCTGTGCTCCCTCTGGTTCCCAGCCTGCGTCCTTAGGTGGCTGTGGCAATGTCAGTACTGCCCCGCTCTTAAATAGGAAACAATGGGAAATGGGCTTTTGTAGAGCAAAGGGAGAGGTTTCCAAGGGGCGCCTGCAAAACTATGGCAAAAATTGCAGGGCTGTGAGTATTTCTGCTTTCCACTGAGATGGCAGAACTAGGTGTTACATCAAAAAAGCAGAAAGCAAGCTACCACCTACCCAGCTACGGGGAAGTGGGATCACATCGTTGTCTGCTCTCCAGAATTACGTGTTTTAATGCAAGGGAAGGCTCTGTTTTCTGAGCAAGGATTCAGTGAGCGGTGCCATTTTGCAGAGCAAAGGATTTGGGCGGGATTGTGACAACCCTTAAAATACACAGACTACAAGAAAAGCAGCCTTGCACTGCTTGCACTCGCTTCCATAAGGAGCGCAGTGACTTTGTAGGTGTCTGAGCCTGCTTTCTTTGAAGGGGAATGGCAAAACTTGCATCAACATTACTGAAAGCAAAATTAAGCCCATTAACTGTGAGTGGTCACAGGAAAACCCATATGCACTTCCCAGCACATTTCTGGCCAAAATTCTTTCAGCGCGCACCTGCTTTCTGTTTGCTTTTGTGAAAACATGGAAAAGTTTTAACTTTATTGAAAAACAGTTCTGATTTCTCCTCAAAAAAGAAAAAAAAAAAGTTAAAAAAATAAAAAAGAAAAAGTAAAGCATCAGTTGCTGATTTATTTCTCTCCTTTGGGTTTCATGGGGTCTCTATAAAATCCTCCTGCCTAGCCAGCTCCATTTATTTCCAGTATTGTGCTCAACTGAATGAAAGTTCAGCATGTTTTGTTTGTTATTCTGAGTCATATGACAAACATTTTAGCAAAAGGTCCAAAGACTTACAGGGAACACAGAGAAGCCAAAATCGCCAGATGGAGGAAAGCACATCTTAAGGGGATGACATTTGGCATGAGAAGCAGAATAGAATTAGAGTTTGGTTTGATCTGCCCCATATTATATCACCACTTCTGCTTTGCAGGAAATTGTTGAGGTTGAACCAAAATAAAGATAGAATTTTAGAGCATTTTCTCTCTACACGTTCTTTTGGGACCCCACATCTTTCAGTATGTAACATATTAATTATAAATACATACACACACTCACATTCAATTTTATTATTTGGGCTTCATCTGACCCTTCAGAGGGAAGCAGATGAAAGTAATAATCAGTTAATTCAGCTACAAAGAAAAAAAAAAAAAAAAAAAAAAAAAAAAAAAAAAGAAAAAAGAAAAAAATCAAAGCTAGATAAACATATCGTGTTCTCATGGAAAACAACAACAGAACGGCTGCACTGGCAGGCGAGTTAACGCAGCTCTACAGAACCTCCACCAAAAAGGGATGCCGTCCACCTCCCAGAGCTGTGCAGCAGGGACCACACCTGGAGCCATGCTGCCTGGTGTTTTTTGGGTTGGTTTCTGCCCATTTCCAGTCCCCGAAGTCCACCCCTGGTGCTGGAGCAGTGCGCGAGGCTCCCACCGCTTCTCCAGGGACAGCGGAGCAGGAGAGCGCAGGGCGAAGCCCAGTCCCTGGTGGCAGCTGCTGATTTCCAAGCTGCCTCTTTGGGGACAAGGTCTTCGTATTCCAAGCACCACGGGGATCCAAAATCAGGAGAAACAGGCAAAGGGAAAAAGACCTTGTCTGCTGGAGGACCTCTGATTTATCGGGTTTGTCTCTTCCCACAGAAGTGCTTTCTTAAGGGCAATTCACAGCACTTGCGGTGGACAAAGGACATTTTCTGGCTAATTCAGACAGGGAAAAAAAAAAAAAAAGGTTATTCAGTTGGTTGATGTGCAAATCTTCTCCTAGACCTTAAAATACCAGCATTTTCCTTGCTCTAGAGGACTAGAATCATGCTTGTGGTTATTGCATTGAGTAGGATTATGGAAACAAGTGGGCATGTTATACTAGGAAAGCTTTAGTGCCAGGGTAAGGCACCATGCTTCCCACCCAGCCGTGGGGCCATGAAGGTGTCATTTCCCCTAAAAAAATGAATGGTTGCTCTGGACTGGGCTGCCTATCATCTAAGAAGCCAACAACTACAATGGGGCCACCTGAGAGCGGGGTAAATCCAGAGTTTTGCTGAGGATGTGAAATTACTCCAGCTGTGGAGTCAGACCGGCACGTTTTGAAAGGAGGTGGGTAACTACTGCACAGTGCTGCCGTGAAGCTGGATGCTGCTCTCCCCAAAAAACCCACTGTCTGCTGTACGATTATCTGGCTGAAGACTTCCCTGCACTTTACAGTGCGAGATCCCAGCTGCAGCAACGTATGCGTGTGCTGAATCAGTGGGGCCCTGCATGCTTGGAGGCACAAACACGCATTTTTGGGGATTGGGATTTGGGAATTGGGATCCACCTGATAGGGAGGCGCTTCTGCCCTACCCAGGGCTGAGGTTTCTCCAGCCAGGAGCTTGAAGTTTAAAAAAACTGATGACTTTGCACTGAACCCGCCCCAGGCAAGCCCAGCAGGTGAGAAGGCAGAGTTTGCTTTGGATACCTGAATCCTGCAGGAATCCCACACGAGGTGACCATCAGTGCTCACACATCTGTCCCTTGGCTCACAGAGAGGAACCATAACCGCTCCCAGGGGTGGAAGAAACCCTGAGCCTGGAGCGTTGCAATGGGCATTGACAGAATTTGGGAGAGAAGCAGAAAGCGTTCTTTTTTTGGTCAAGAAACCATCAAACCGATTGTTTCTGACCCTCATTGAGAGTGACTGAAGATGAGATACACAAACAACAAGAAAAAATGTTTTCAATCTGGACTGACAAGAATGGAAGGATAGTTGTGGTAGCGGAGAAGTTCGCCACCCACTGCTGTAGCAGTGGTGTACACTTTCTGTGGTTGTTCTTTATTCAGAGATGGTCACTGAAAGAAACTAACACAAGAACAAATTCCAAACTACAAAGTGGGATTTCCAGATAATGCATTATTTCTTAGGGGAAGAAAGAAAACCTTTTTGGAATGCTTTTTTCCTCTGCTTCATTGACCTTTTCATATTTTCCAGCGTTTTTACAGGATTCTCTATCATTTGCAGCTATTGCTGAGCAGACCTCAATCTTTTTTGCTTTCCTCACACACATCCAGATAGCAGGATCAGGTCGCCGTTCAGTGGTGCTGCAGGCCTAAAGCAAAACAAAAACAAAAGCCAAGATTGTTGCTGGCGATAAAGAAACCTCAATGAGTTGTGTCACAGCTTGGTTCAGCAACCAAAAATTTGGACTCTGGCTTATGCAAACTAGCCAAAAGCCTCCTGAATTGGTGAAATTCAGCTGGAGTTTCTGGAACTCTCATAAAGAAGCAGAGAGGGAGGGATTTTGCTTTTTTTCTGGAATTTTCCACAGTCCCAGCAGCAGGCAGGGCTCCTTCAGTCATGATGCTGGGGGAAGAGGTGGAGGGGCTGCACAGCCGCAGTTTTGGGATGTGATGTGAGCCCACGCGTCGTGGTGGCAGGAGTTGTCTTTGCCCTGACCGTTTGGCCCTACACAGAGGAGTGACTGCAAAGGTTTTCTGCAGTCTGGTGGCTCAGGTGCTGTCTGTTTTATGCTTCTGGTGCAAGAAACTCAAGCAGGATGCAAAGCCATGCTGTTGCTCTGCAGAGGTGGCACCGTTGTGTGCATCTAAACCCTATCCAAAGGCTCACTCAGCTTAGACTAAAATACCCCCCAAAATCCATCTGTTCTCTCCCTGCAAAATCCTTGTCCTGCCCCACAGGAAAAGGGAAGAGGCCAAAATGGATGGCAGAGCTCAGCAGGCATCTCTGCCAGGGAGCATCAACCAAGCCCCGATCCCACCTGAATGCCTTCAAGCAAAGGGCTGTGAATTACAAGCTCTGCTTCCTCCCGTTGCAGATTCCTCATGCCTCACCATGCGTGAATATTCAGAAGACCCTTCCTTGGCCCCTTTTCTGCCCCTAAAGGAGGATGCGAAACCCATGGCCTCATCCTCGGTGCACTCAGAGCGGGCTGTGCGCTGGCTCAGGGAGTTCAAATCATTTCTCAGTGAGAATTAGGAGGCTAGTAAGAGAGCACTCTCATATGCTGCGAGCAGAATTTCCTTCCAGAGGGTTGCATGAGGTTTCTGACCACTGTATCTGTGTGTTCTTGAAGATGACGTATCGCGTTACTAATTCCCCTAATTGCATGTCTGGGCTAAAAACAGACTGAGTTTTCCTAAGAAGTTACATTCTTAATAGCATTACTTAAAACACTGCGGTAAATTTGAGTAAATTTTTAACTGATGCACGTACATTATAAATCAGGATATACATGCAGATGATGTTTACCTCAAGCTTGTTTATCCGACCCAGCCGCCCATTTGTTCTGTGCTTTGCCAAAATGCAGCAACACAAGAGAGAGCGAGTGGGAGAGGTTCGAGCCTTCCTTCTTCAGGCTCTTGCTGCATGGGGCACTTCCAGGAGTGCAGCGCCCCAAAACAACCACACAGCATCCCCTGTTCCCTGGACCCCTCTGACAGCAATAGGGACAACTCGATGCAGCCCAGCAGTGAAGCAGATTTGCTTCCAGCTGAGGAAGCTCCAGGAGGAATAAGACCCAGCGTGATGATGGGATGCAGGATGGCTCCAAATGATGTGCTTGTCTACGTGGGGTCTCAGGGACACAAAGCCCTGCCTGGATGTATTTTGATGTTTTAGTGATTTTTTTAAAAATAACTTAAAACATTGCTGTCACATTAGGAACAGTCCCCGGAGATCCATGGCCAGGATCTGAGCCCACTGCCTGGGGGTGGCCAGCTGTTGGAAGGTGGAGTGTTCCAGGGGGAGGCCCTTGATTTTCCAAATCTTTTTTTTTATTATTTTTTTTCCCCTTAGTGGTGAATATCAGCCCTGCAACTTCCACAGAGGTCAGGAAATGACACACATGTGCATTGTTGTCACCTCCAGAAGGAGTGGGAAGGCTGCTCCTGGCCGCGACCCAGCAGCAGTGAGCATGCACTTTTGGGAACAGCATCATCTCGCAGCTCGACAGCTCCTTGCAGAAGGAAGCAAGATGCTTTTCTCCTTCTAAAGCCAGGGCCTTCAGTATAGCACCAGAAAAACACTGATAAACGCGTGTCATGAAGAAACTCTCCATTGGAAACACAGAAAGTCAGAAGAAATGTGTTGCTTGGGAGGCAGCCAGCCCAGGAGTGGCATTCTGGGGAGATTTCAGAGGCTGGACACCAGTTCTCCCAGGTTTCCCTCTGCCCACCAGCATCACAGTGGCATGTTCTGTAACTCAGGTGGCCATGTACAGTGTGAGCTCCCTGCACGGCAGGTGCCATCCTCACCTTACAATGATGGGCATGCCAAACTGGGATTTGGGCAGCGTTCAGCAGAAGTTTCTTATCTGGGCAGGGAGAAGGGGATGAGGCACCCAGATGGAGGCACCCCCTGACCCCATCCTCAGCTTCGCACTGAGGCTGATGGAGAGGAAACCTCAGAAAGGTTGTTTTTTTTTTTTCCCCATATCCAAGGGCAATGCTTTGCAGACAGAGCCAGCTTGGGTTGGCACACAAGAAGCGCCCTCCACTGTGTTTCCCTGCTCTCCCCAAAGGCTCAGCATGAGAGAGGTTTTCCTGCAGGCTGCATTAATGCAGGCTTGCATGTTGATGGCTCGTTTCCAGCCTCAGAAGTCCAAACCCAAGGAATTCCTCCCAGCCTTAGTGGGCAGCTCTGCAGCCAGGGAGGGTTTCCCCTACCGTGAGTGAAAGGCACAAATCCCATGTGCCCTGAATGAATTGTGTGCATCATTAATGAATTACGCACACAATTTTCCCTTGCTTCACCTCTTTGCTTTGCCTGACACTTTCTATTTCTAAAGCAAGAGATGCTGAGCCCTAATATAAAGCCTTCTGGTTGCACTTTTTTGGGTTATTTCCAGCTCTCCTGGCTCCTTCCCTTCTCCAGTTTTGTCTAAATTCACCCCATTCGTCCATCATATGGGTGGGAATTGAGTTCCCCCAAGCCTCAAGCTGGGTCTGAATCCCTCCCTCTGCCGTTTGAAAGTGTTGTTCCCTCTCCTCCTTGCCCCTCCCCAAGCACCATTTGTGATAGTTGAGATCTTCCTGAGGAGCACACAGTATCAGCATGACAGCCCTGCTGATCCTGAGACCCCCAGCCTTCCTCAAGGTACAGCAGAGAGCTCACTTCTGACTCCATTTCTCATCAGTGTTGCAAAATATTTAATCAATAGACACCTCTTCCTGTAAGCAATAGCACTGGGATAGAAACAGAGCTCTCCAGAAGACAAGTTCTGTAGTGAGAGGTCAGAAGTTTTATCAAACCAAACCCAGTAGGCACTGAACAAAACTTGAGTGGCTTTGAGGTCCGGAGTCCTTTCAAACTCCCTTTTTTTTTTTTTTTTTTTTTTTTCCCTCCCAGTCAAAGCAGGAAAAAGAGCCATTTGTTAGAAAAACAGTGTCAGAGAAGTTACATATGACATTTGCCAATGTTACATCATCAAAGCAAAATCTCTGACAGATCTGTAAACAATAACTTCTCACATAAATGTCTACGGAGCCTCTAGTATGTGCTTTTCAGCACAGCGTTTTTCATTGTGCATTTATGGCGCGGGGAAAATGCATGTGATGGGATGAGGTCTCCTCACACCAATCCTAGTTTTAAACCAGCATGAAAACCTGAAACTGGGAGATGGTTTGAATCTGCACTGTAAAACTGAAAGCATGGAGAGAGGCTTTCCTTTAAACCCAGAATAAAGCAGTGCAGTCTGGCGAGGTTCCATAGCAAGCTGAGCACGTGCATAGTCCCCAGTTCCAGGTCTTAGGCAGTAAGGCAGGATTTGGGTGTGAATGACTACTCCTTTCCAAAATAAGGTAAGGAAATGAGCTGGGAATAGCACTTTTTGGAATCTGGGGGGAATCCATAAGACATCTGATGGGTGTCAAGGATGGAGGGTGCAACATCGTGCTGGGAAGCAGGGCTGGAGGGTGCCAAAATGGCTCAGAGCCACCCGTTTACTGTCCCAGGTTCTGCCTGTCCAAGGGTCATGTACATTTTAATTTGAATAAATAAGGGTTTAAGGTTTTGCAGCAATATTTCAGCAAGCTGTGTGCAAGCATCTTGCATCTATTTGCTATTTTTCCTTTCTTAATGGTATGCTCTCCATCTTATCATCTTATTCCTGTCTCGCTTAAACATCAAAGTGCTTCCAGCCAAGCTCTTGAACCAGAGCAAAAACCTGAATGTGCTGTGTATCAACCTGCACTGCAATCAAACGGACCTTGCTGAAAACACAACTCTGAGGCGTCCTTCTGAATTTTAGCGCTTTTTTTCCCACTATTGCAGGATGCACAATCCCAGCCTATTCCTAAGAGGAGCTGAGATTTTATTCTGTTGCTTTTTCTTTTTTTTTTTTTTTTTTTTTTTTTTTGATCAAAGGATGAGCAATTTTAAGCTCCCAATGACCTGCAGAAGCATCAAGAGTATGTGGTACCTCACAGGATTGCATTCAGCATCTCCTGAATTATTTTCTGGGGACTGGAGAGACCATAAGAGAAGTTCTGCTAAACTGCTGTTGAAGTGACAGGGCCTACACAACAGCAGATTTGCACTTCATCTATATTTATAGCAAAATGGAAACAAAATGTGCTTTAAAGTAAACAATAGTATTTCCAGAGTCAGGCTGACTTTCTTGCTTTGGTGAGCTCCCAGCCAAAACTTCTCACACTTCAGGCAACGAGGAAAAGGTAAAGACAGGAGAGTGAAATCCCTGCATGACCAATAGGCAGTGGGAAAGTTGCCACTGATTTCAATAGGCTCCATTTTTACCCAAAACCTTCAAAAACTGAGGCAACGACCACTTGATAGCTGCAAGACCAAGCGATGCTGGTGGCTGCTATCTCTCCTTTTCCCTTTCCAATAATGAGCCAATGGCACAATCACTGGATAACCCAGCAATAAAAAAACACAGCAGCTTTATTAGATAATGAAAAAAACATAAAACACTAAAACCACTGGATTCTGGGTGGAAACTTTGTGTTAAGAGGCACTACATACTTGCAGAGGTTAAAGCCCAGGGCCTTCATCCTTATGCTATTTGCCCAGGCTTAAAAAGAAAGAATTTACCCCGGTGCATGTTAGCTGAAGAACAACTTCACCAAGCACTCATTAAACCAACATCTGAGAATCCGCCTGCCTAGGATGAGCTGAGCACCGCTGCCTTAATTCTTCTCTGTCCCAGGGTTGTGGGAGCTCTGATGGCCAGCCTGGAGCAATAAACAAAAGTTCAGCTTTCCTTCCTCCTCTTGCTGCTTGCGAATGAAACAACATTTGACGTCATTGCACTATTTTTTGTTCCTTTCCTCCCCTGTCACACAAGGAAGGTGATGAAGGGCTCGTGACCACAAGCTGTGTCATCAGGAGCTTTGTGTGCGTTTCGGTTGCGGCAGTGCAGTGAGCACCCTGAGGGTAAGAGAGAGCCCAGCTCTTGAACTGAGGTGAAACGACAGCGAAGGACAGATGGGAGGTGTTGGCTCCGTGGAGATGTCCCCTCTGTGAGTGGGACACCAGGGGATATCTTTTTGGAAGAGTGTTTGGTGGTTTTCTGACATAAGATAAATTTGAAGGACCAGATCCTCTCTAGAAACGCTCAGTAGCAGGAGTGACCTAAAAAACCTCATTTTTCCAACATATTTTGGCTCTAGCAAGCCTCTTTATTCATTCCCAACAGGAGGAAAAAACTTCTGCAGGTAAACCCTGCTCTGTATAGATGGAAAGCCAGGAGAAAAATAGCGCTAATAATAAAAACAAGGGAAACTGGCAATTTCACAAATCTAAAACCACCCACTGCAAGGGTGCTGTGGGCTGGCCACACATAGCACCTGCAGAAGGAGGAACACGGGGGATGATGCCCAGACCCGGGACACATCTGCCCTATTGCTTCACGACATCCCCTGCTTACTCATCTCTCTGACTCCTCAATGCCTCCTGGACTTTCCAGTGTGACTTAAGCTGGGCTGTAGGCAGGGGTAGGGGTACAGCATCACCAGAGCATCCTAGATGTCATCACGCAGCTCTGCCACGCTGGCACAGATGCATGGGCTGGGGGGGAAAAGTGACTCAGGCCACCTGCCCTCCCACGTGTGAGCTCGAGGTCATAAAGTGAGAATCCAGCACAGCGACGAGCACAGCCGCCAGCCAGCAGCGAGCTTTGCACGCAAAGATCCAGCACAGCCACTCGGGATGCCTGGGCTCCCTGCCCAAAGCCCCAGGTCCCCGTCTCCCTGGGTCCCCCACCACATCCCGCCCGGCCCCGCGACACGAGTGAGTGATGAGCGCGGGCTCCCCGCTGGGCAGCCAAGCTTCGGGGCATGCTAAATTCAGATGTGCATTTATTACAGTAAAAAATGTGGGAAATAGGAAGGGTTGCAATTTCCCAAATTACTTTTCTTCTTGCTAACAGAAGCTGGCAGCAAATATATTTAAAATGTAAATATTTAAATACTTACTTGTGAGCACAATTACCTTTTTTTTTTTTTCATTGTTCATGACTTGATCCATTGAGAGGCTATAAATACCTCCTCAGGAAGCGAATGCTGCTTTTTGGGGGAGCAATCTGAAAATCCTCATCAATTGGCTGAAAAATTAGTGGTGAGGACAGGCACAAAACGTGCCTACGGGCAGGTTATTCCCTGTGCATTTTAAAAGAGACAGCTCATTGCTCTGAAACAAAGCGCTTTGTTTCGTGACACTGAAGCCGATCGCGGTGTCCAGAAAGGACGGTGCTTGTTTATGGCACACAGATTAGCACCACGAAGTTCATCTAGCTTTCAGGTTTCCCCTGGACTTCTCCTGCCCGTGAAATGATCCCAGCAAATGCCTGAGAAATGAGCGAAATAAGAAAATAAATGATATTTATTTTGATGAGCAGAAAGCAAGGAAAAGTTCCTGCCTGCAATCAAGGTGGAGAAAATTGCCGTCGCTTCTTTTCCCCTGTGCTGGCTGTAAAACGTACAGAAATGTAAAGCCATAAACTTTTTATGGGGGGTTGTTTTTATAATGTTTACCAACCTCATGCCTTTATGACGCTTTCCAGAAGATAGCGTTTTAAGAGGGCTTCTATCATTCAACCGAGATAACCACGAGGGAAAGCCCAGGCTGCCTTTGCCAGCAGAGCAGAGCTGCCTGCCCCGTGCCTTGCGGCTCGGCAATGCTTCCTCCCAGTTTCCCCCCCTGCCCGTTTCGCTTTGGTAAACGACAGACATAAAATGTAACCTTTGCTTCTGATTAACGATTAAAGAGCTTAAGGGGGGAAATAAACACCCAAAAAATGTTTCTTAAGAAAACAGCTAGATTACTGATAAAGTTACTAGCTTTGCTGCTAATTTAAACAAAGCACAAAGGCGAGTTTGGTTTTGGGAGCTCCTTTGAGCAGAGATTTTTTAAAGAATCCCGTTATTGGAAATGGCCTGCTGTATTTTTCTAAATGCAACAAATTTATCTTCTGCTGCCACTTCGAAGAGCAGCTCGCTGCTAGGCTCCGGGGGCAGAGAGTATCTCCTTTTCATAAAAGAACTGTTTATTACTCTAAGGTTCATCCCCTGATTTATCGATTCGGATTTCCAAAGCACGATGGGCTGGGTGCACAGCAAACCAGTGTGCCTGTCGTATGTTCCCAGCTGACGTGTTTACAATATTTTTGATTTACACCTTCCAGGTGTTCTTTTGGAAAATATCACTGCCTTAGGTTTACACATTTTTACAATATATTTGTGGCCATCAGCGAGCTTCCACATTTGTTATGGAGGATGTGCCAAGAAGGAGGGTTTTTTCTTTAACTTGCTGGCAAGATACAGATTTTTAGCTTTTAGAAAAACAGAGAATTGATTGACTGAATTAATAGAATCCCCAAAGTAGGCATTTGAGATGAAGTGAGGTGATTTGCTCGGAGAACAGCAGGGAGCTGGGTGTCGGGCTCGTGCTTCTGCTGTGCTGATCTCCGTTGCTCTGTAGGGCAGTGCGTCTTCACCCTGAAACGAGGGAAAAACAACAACTGCAACTTCATGTTTTTTTGAATTACAAAAATCACAGCACACAGAAGACGTATGATATATAGAGAGATTGAAAGTATTTTATGTGCACGGCTGTGTTTTGCAGTGCGAGGCTTTTCATGTAACCAGCTAAAACAAACCAGACACTGTGAGTTCTGTGATTGCTGAAATGGTGCAAATAAAGCCATCCTCCGCGCTCTTTTTGTTCTTTTCCATACTCTATGTTTAAAATAGAATTTTAGCAATGGATTATCACTGCTGTTTCATTTCAGGTCAGAAGCCAAGCTTTGTTGCTAGAAGGCTCAGAAAGAAAAGCTATCAGTAATTAGGTGGCACTAAGTAATGCCAAAAGTTGTCTTTTTTTATTTTTTATTTTTTATTCAGAAAGAAAAATGTTTTCTGGGGTTTGGTTTGTGTTGTAAAAATGCCACAATTTTGTGCTTTAGCACGCTGATTGTATCTCTTTCAGCACGGTCAGTAATATTACACATTGTGTTGCTGTGTGCCTTTTACCTGTATCGTGGTAAAACATTGTTAATATTTCACATACACAGTTCACCAACATTATCAAAAACAATATTTTTAATTAGAAAATGAGCCCAGTCCTCCAGCATTTTTCCAGATGAATCTGCCTGAGGATCCATGGGACCTTTACCTGCAAAGGAAGGTGATTCCAAAGTTTTACCTGCTACTCTCATTGCTTTTGCTAATGAAGAACTTCCCTAATTTAATTTTATTCCCAAGCACTTGGAACAGCATTAACAGGGTGGTGGGTTTGGTGCTCTGGGCACAAATCTGATCAGAGATGTCACTGGTGTGTAGAAGCTGTTGGGAAAAAACAGGCAAGAAAACGTGGGCAACGCAGGACTCACATCACCCCGT
The DNA here is from genome assembly GCA_013399715.1 of Alectura lathami. Taxonomy (NCBI): domain Eukaryota; kingdom Metazoa; phylum Chordata; class Aves; order Galliformes; family Megapodiidae; genus Alectura; species Alectura lathami. The sequence continues at coordinate 113,332 of VXAV01006258.1, forward strand.
AACTCAGGTGTCGTCAGAAGAGCTTGCTGGGGTTTTTCTGCTCTAGCCAGAATTAACGGCATATTATCAGCCTCTTTCCTGCAAGGGCTAAAAGGGAGGAAATAAAAATATTGATTATGTGAAGGGAACGAATCTCGGATATGTGTGTGGTGCTGGCAGCGATTGTGCATTGGGCAGCAGAGGGGAACTCCAGCCATGCAGATTAATCTACCACTATTTACCCCGATACTGCACACACTCGTGCTTCAGAAGTCCCAATTCCCGCGTTCTGCATGCTTGCTGCGCCTGACGGACACAGACTCCGAGCGCCTGCCAAGCTGCAGCTCCTCGAGAACTTTTCTCCAAGCTACCCTGCCCGAGCAGTTTATCTCCATGAGCACAAACACTCATGGTTCACTTGATGGCAAACGCTGGATTGCACTTTCCGAGGCAGATTTGCTTGGGTTTACCAGGCAAATCCAGAAAGCGAGTGGTTATTTTGCTGTTCAAAAAATATTAAGCAAATACATAACTTGGCTCAAACGCCAGTAATGTAAAGAGAAAAGATTTGACAGTTGTCAATGCCTGCTAATGGGCAGGCAGATTAGCAGCCTTACTTTTTAACATATAAACATCTGAAACCCGTTTCCTGTTTAAAAAAAAACTTAGGTGGATGACCTCAGGCAGATTTTTTTTTTATTAACAAATGTGAATTGTACATCATCGTGAAAAAAAATGGGCCACTCTTGGTGGTCCCAATACGTTCTGTATATGGGAGAGTGAGAGAGAGAAAGGGGAGAAAAAAAATACAAAAATAAACTTTACCTTCTCACTTTCAGGGTGGGCAATGCCATTTCAGCTTCGGGGTCCTCGGCTCTGGGAAGTGTTAGCGCTGTCACTGCCGCCCGGTCCCGCCGTACGCGCGCAGCAGAGCTGCAAGGGAAAACATTCCCTGCATTCCTCCTCCTTAGCCCTATCTTTGCTCGGGATTCACGTGTTGCAGGTTCATGTCGCTACTGTCAAATCGCACAGGACATGGGTAATCTAAACCAGTGCCGACCCATGGTCCAACTCAGCAGCAAGGAAAAACATTGACAAATTTGCTGTTTAAAATGCTTTCTACTCTTTCCAGTGTTTTTTTTTTTTTTTTTTTTTTTTTTTTTTTTTTTTTTTTTTTTAAGGCTATAAATACACACAACCAGCTGCAACGTGTTGCCGAAACCAGCTTTATAGATGTAGCATACTCTGGCATAACACGTTTTACTGGCTTCGGGTTAAAATTTGATATTGGAAGTTAACATCCCGGCTTTTCTCTCCTTAATGGTTACGATGGCAGCTGGCTCCCGCAGGCTGCGTGTTTCTCCCCGGTGAGGATGGACACTGCTCTGCAGAGCAAGCTTGTAAAAGGCAACACAGGCTCAAGCATCCATTTAGTTATTGTAGCAAGAAAATAATAATAATAAAAAAAAAACAGACAACTACCTTTTGAGGCAGTGTATAATTCATGGTAATGCACTGATTTAATGTAAGATCCTTGGTGAACCACATAATCACTAAATTCCCTTTTTTTTTTTTCCACCACTGTAAGAACGCATTGGGCTGCGTCGTGCTCAGGACACTTGGATTCCTCCCAGGCTTCTGTTGTGGGGTTTGAGAGCTTCAGACCTCAACCCTGAGAAGAGGGAGCAGAGGCTGGGTATGATCTTGCTTGTTAGTGCCAGCAAAAGGGAAGATTTTTTGGTCAGTTAAGCCTGTACCTACCCACATTTCTGGGAAATTGCAGGTCTGAGAGGCGCACTGTTGGTTCGCAGTGGAATATATCCTTAAAATGGACATGTGAAATGTCTCTCCTATGGGCTGTGCAAGCCTGCGCTTACCCACCCATTGGTACCACTGCACCGTGGATCAGACCTAGAATTTGTAACATTGCAGCACATAAAATGCCCTTTCTTCACCCCAAAATGCGATTGGTGTGAGGGTACTGTGGTGTGCCCTCACACTGGTTACCCCACAAATGCGACGAGTTATTTTTGTAATGAGCGATTTCTCTGGCATTAAGAAAATCAATTAATCTTCCGTGCACTCTCGCAAATGAATCCTCATATTATCTGTATATGCCGTCGGCCAGGATAGTTTAGAAAATACCAGCCCCTATCTTATCTTGTCAGTTCATAAACTGATGGGGGGGAAAAATAATGGCTGGAAGAGCCACAGGCTAGGATAATTAGTAAAATCAAGTGACTTGCTGTTTGTTTGCTTTGCAAAATGAACTTTTACCCCTCCACCGCCACTCCCCCCCCTAATTTTCACCATCTTATCATACAGCATTTGACATGACAGGTTAATGAGAAAACCCCCAAATTGGGCTGCTGCTGCTAATTGTAGCCATGGTTGCTCTCTGCTCGAAGGGCTCGATGCTCCGGCTCCTTCCCCGTGAAATCCGAGCTCTCGAGGGGATACAAAGGCTGTGATTACAGATGTACAGAAACACTCACTGACAGAAAATAAGTTTCTCTTATTACTCTCGTTTCTACTTCTGGAGGAATGAGGTCTGTAAATTTTCCAATTTTTGTCTTGTGCAGTATGCTTCAAGTGGCAGATTTAATTTTTTTCTGTATTTAACACATTTGATTTACATTTTTTTCATATAACCTGCTATTACAGCAACTTCAGCAGCCAACTCGCAGAGCCTCGGGCTCCTTCGCAGTGCACTCCTTCAGAAACTGCGATTTTCGGGCCGCGATGAGTTGAACAATTTGGACAACAGAAGACAAACAGTTGCCATCAGCGTGAGTGGAAAAAGAACCACATGGTGTGCTCCTGCTATTAATAATCCCCACCGGCGTGCGGATCCGTCTGCCATTGCACGCAGCATGCTGCTACCTCTCAGCTCTTCTGATTCCTTGGGCTCTTTCCCTCTAGCTGATTTTTTTTTTTTTTTTGGAGGGGTGTTCGGAGGATTTTTTATTATTATTATTTTGGGGGAAAGATGGGAAAATGCAAAATTTGTTCTCTTTACACTAAAATCTTATGCCAGGCTTCCCACAGCCTGTGATACTCCCAGGGCAAACAGCTCCTGTCCAAGTCTCACAGTGAAATATTGGGCTTGGAGACATTGAGGTGAGGGGGGAAAAATCCTTTTCCACTGTTTTTTCTCCCTAAAAAAATAAATACCATTTAAATGGCTGCTCTTTGGTGAAGACCCATTTAAAATGCTACAGCTTAGCCTTCTTCTCCAGAAATAATTTTACGTCAGCTACTCAACGGCGTCCACCGAAGTCCCCTGATCGATGTACATGGTCAGGCTCCCAGGAACAAAACATTCAGCCCTGTTATGCATCAAATTTCATTTCCAGTCGCTGGATTTATTGACGTTGTAATGGCCAGCCCACACAAACTGCAGCCATGCAGCCAATTAACAGGACAGACAACAACAGACATTTGAGAAGTTGCTAAACTTGGTCTTGAAACCGAGCTAGCTTTATCCCTGTAAATGGATCTTGTTCTGTCATCGTGTATTAAACTGGAAAGCTTCACGTTGCAAAGTGGTACAAAATCACATCCTGATAACCAAGGCCTCTCGAATTATTTCAACAGATCGTATCATTTGTGGCTTAGTTTCATAACTGTGATGCAAACGTGAGGGTGATTTTCCAAGATGAAAATATCTGCACGCGCTGATATAAAGTTCTTGCTGCATCATATTTAAGGCAGCTTTCTGCCAATAGCCACGGGGGCCTGACCCATGAGCATTTTATCCCTGTCAAACCCACTAACTCGCTCTTCAGAAACACAAAAGCAAAAGTCCTTCATCCATGTTTTTCCCCACCCTTGACTGAAATGCAGAGATTCAAATTGACCAAAACATTTTGGGAAAATCGTGTTGATTTCACTGAACTGTTATCACCATCAAAAGACTTCTGAGGGGCACCACCTCTCTTATTGTCATGAAATGAAACATTGCAGATAACGCAATGTATTTCTTTATTTTTAAAAAGTTCAAAGGTCCATTAAGGCCTTCCATGTTGTACAAAAGACTTAATTCACCGGAAGCCATTTTTCTTTCCCGATTGTTTGGAGCGGCAAGTGAACCAAACAATCAGTTATTCACACAGATCTACCCAGAAACATGTTTCCCGTGCCCAAGCCATCTACACTTCGACTCAACAAAAATAACTTTTAACCAGGCTGCTTTAAAACATTACATTTGTCCATAAACAAGTTTTTGTTGGATGGTCTGGGAGGAATTTGTAGCTACCTGTGCTAGGTGGGAACTGAATTGAGATGAGGGGCTGTAGAAGAAAACAGATTGAATCTTTTCATGTCCAAAATTCAGGTCTTTATTTTGTACCTAAAGTTTATAGCATCCATAGCTGGATGGTGTTGTCAAAAGACAAAGTAAGAGATAGAATCAGTGTGGACAGACCATTTTCTGGTGCAAGTGTCTCTTTTTAAGTGAAATTTCTACTTTCCCACCATGGCTTTGGAAAGTAACAGCTTTCATCGCTTTTGAAGAGACCTGCCTGAGTGGGTTCACTACTCTTACATCCAAGCTGTCCAAGTTGCCCTGTGTAATACCAATGTTATTTCCTTTATATTATAAATAGGATTTGGGTTGAATATGAACAAACTCATACACATTGGTATGCTTTGTAACTCTAATCAGTGTTTTCCTGAAGAAAAAAAAAAAAAAAAAAAAAAAGGAGAAGAAGAAGAATGTTTATCTGAAAAATAAAGAGGTGCTAATTTTATCTTGTGAAAGTGGATATCTCCTTACGTCCCTCCAACTTCGAGGAAGATAACCAGAATGGATTATATCATCTAAATCCAGCATCCTATGAGATCAAACAGAATAATGTACACATATGCCAAAGCTGATTGAAGTATTGCTGGTGCTCACTTCCGCTTCACTAAGTATGTGTTTCATTGATATACGTAATTTGCCACTGCCATGAAAGAAATTCAAAGTCCTCTGTTTGTGCCAGTTGATTTCTATGATATCTGGAGGCTTTTAAAATAGGGATCCAAAATAGATGTGCCCTTGTCACCCCTGTGTTTAAGCTCTCTCCAACAGGAAATGGCACAGGTTCAATTTTTTTTTATACTGGAAGCCACATGTAGCCAGATAAGAATCATGTCTTGTCTATGACTAAGCATTGACATTTCAATGTTTAAAATATAGTCAAAATGATCCATGGCGAACCCACCTGAGACTATTTTTCTTTGTCTAAAGTCCCACTTTCTAGCCTCTTGAAAGGGAAGGTGGAGCTCTGGGGGTTGTGACATGACGATGTTATGTTAAGGAAATGGAAGTTTGCTTTATTGTTCGCCTTCAAAGACGTGGCTGAGAGAGGCGGCTTTGCTACTGGGCAGAGCCGGACCAATGTGGATCCCTCTCTTCTCCATCCTCACCGACAGGTTTAAAACACAGCATGGAGGAAAAAAATGTCGCTTTTGCCAAATAACAAACGTCAAATTCAACACACTTGGGGAAAAAAAAAAAAAAAAGAAAAAAAAGAGAGGGAGAGAGAGAAATGAGTGGTATTTCCTTCAAACTGCTAGTTCTCCTAGAGGAAGGGGCAGCTGGAGGGGTGAGGAGGGCTGGGATGTTTATGAAGTGTGCAGGGACTTTTGAAGGAAGCTCACTGAAGGAGGACAGATGGTTTGGGGAACTGGCAATGTGATACTGAGCCTTTCACTTTGAGGTCGCCTGGTTCAAAAGCAGCCTAGGTCAGGGATGGCACCGAGCCATCTCCATCAAATGGCTGTTTGGTGCTGCTTGAGAAAAATAGCTGGTGGGGCTCAGCCCTTGTGCGGCAGGAGGACGGCGCTGGTGGGTTTGCATCCTGGTCTGTTAGTGGAGATGCACAGGAAACCAAGGAGTGGGAATTTCTTGTGTGTGGGTTTTGCAGATGACATTGGGTGCTTGTCCGGTGGCATGGCCTCGGTGGCATTGTCAGGGCACATGGCATTACTTCTGAGAGCCAAAAGAGGTGGCCACCATGGGATGCGGGTGCTGCTGTGTCAGCACCCACCTGCCAGCACGGGCCACCACCTATGGACTGCCAGGGAAAATCTGTAAAGGGAAAATCTTCATATAAATGTGTCTGATTTCTCATGGTTTTCCCATTAGAAACAGATCTACACTAGGCAGACCCAAGGTTCAGCATTTTCTTTCCTTGTATTCTTACAGTATTCTTGTATTTTTCCCCAGAAGTCAAGGAGAAAATCACTTTTGGTCACTCAGGTAAATCTCATAGGAACTGCAGCTTCCTGGCACTTGTGGAGGTCACTCCATGTTTTAGCCTTATTTAATTGCATTCTTTACTTTCATTCTAAAATACCCAGTGGTTTGATTTCTTGGGCTTTTTTAAGTTTCAAATTCATTTTTCTGATCACCCTTTGCTTTTGGATTTTAATACGTGCAATGAGATAACAAACTATGTGTTTTATTAGCAGTACTGTTATAGGGATGAGGGAAGGGAAGGGAAGGGAAGGGAAGGGAAGGGAAGGGAAGGGAAGGGAAGGGAAGGGAAGGAAAGGAAAGGAAAGGAAAGGAAAGGAAAGGAAAGGAAAGGAAAGGAAAGGAAAGGAAAGGAAAGGAAAGGAAAGGAAAGGAAAGGAAAGGAAAGGAAAGGAAGCTAGAATTCCTGGAATAAAGATGAAAAAAAAAAAATAATTCTACACAAGCTTGTAAGCCACTGAAAGCTTTCTACAAATACTTCTAGATTTTTAAAGCAAACCCAGTTGTTTACTGAATACTCTTTTCCACATAAATGTGGAAAATGCTCTTTTCCTACATAAGTTCAGGTTCAGAAGAGTTCAGTGCACATTCACACTTATTGGGAGGTTAAAGTCTCTCACGGCTTATGTATTTTTTAAATGGATTCAGTAACATGACAACATCCCAAAGTGGCTCATCTCAAATTAAACTGCCACAGCCAAAGGCAGTTACATGGGGCTTGGTGATTTGGGATCCAAGGAATGGTGCTGGACTTCCTCAGCTAAAGGACTGGGTTTGGGCCATCTGACACAAAAATCTACCAAGCTAATCATGAGTCTGTAGCACAGCTGGCAGCTGGACGCTGTCTGATGTGGATTGGTTTTCTCTTAGATATTGCTGGTGCTTAAGGCATTCAGGAATGTCCACATCCCCAGGCGTAACTAGGCAAATTTATAAAGAAATGAGGCTGCCAGGACTCTGGTTTTTCCAAATCTTGCCTACACTGAAGTCATTGACAAAATTATCTGGTAGGAGAAGGAATGATCATCAAACAAAGCACAGGCAGAGAGATAACATTGATTCTGAAACAACGGGCAGAAATCTCAAAGCAGGACTTCTCACAGTTCTGGACTCCATCACTTCCACTTGCAGCATCGGGCTCGATACCAAAACCATTGCAGCTGATAAAAGTTCCCGGTAATACTCAGCCAAGTTTAAAGTGAGCCACTGAGCTAGAGTACATCCCCCTGCAGTAACGAGCTGTGGGGGACAGGCACATGCCCAGCTCAGTTCTTAGCATCTATGTTTTATTAAGGTCATCCCTTTGTTGGCAGGAAATGCATGTAAAGAGAGAGAAAGGAAAAAAAAAAGAGAGAGAGAGAGGATTCTTGTCCTGCTTTGCAGAATTTCACCGTGCAAAGTGGTCATCCTGCCAGCAGAAGGAGCTCCAGCTGAAATCCTGGCACTGCACATTACTGATGGAATCCCTAATGCTCCCGAAAGAATGAAGGGAAAAAAGTAAAGTAGCTAAGCTTAGGAGAAAACAAAGGCAGGAGGAAGTCCCAGGTAGGACCAGGACCAGTGAGGATCACAGATGGCCCGGCTGGCACATCCTAGCCTGAGGGAACCTTAACCTCAAGACCCACCTTGTGTCCCTGCCCACCAGGACAACTCAGGAGGAACAGGGGTTTTCCAAAACGTCAATGCTGTCTTTAAGCTTTAGTATTAATCAGTAGAGGAAAGGTCTAAATATTAACAATAATAATAAAAAGTAGAAAGTGCACACTAAATGTTAGTATAAGCCCACAGTTGTTCTTACAGAATTTCTGAGATTTAAAGGAGGGAAAAAAAGAAACAGGACTTCAAGCCAAAAACCAAAATGCCTCCAGCAGGCCTTTGCAATGACAGTAACAATAAGGTCTTTAACAGTTTAAAATACTAACATTTATGCTCAAACAAAATGAAGTAATAGGATATAGGAGATGCAAAATATTATCAGACAAACAAGAATGCAGGCAGTGTCGAATTCCCTAAATAAAATACACTCCTTGGTTTATTGCTGATAAAGATGATCGACCATAAGCTGTTTTACAGGCTGCATTTTCCTGCAGAAGGTTATCCACACAACGTATTAGCTTTCTTATCCTTTGTTTATATGTATTGATGATAGCGTAAATGCACTAAAGAGCTTTGATAAGAGATTGTTACATCTGAGTCCTAAAGGCACTGCAAAAATCTGCCCCTAGGACTAAGACAAGAAAAGCCCAGGAAATGCACATTATTTTTTTGCTAGTTCATGCTAGCATGCTCATGTTACACCAACATTAACATCTTCACCAGCTCTGACATGCTGGTGGATGTCTTTAAAGAGATTTTTCATTACAGCTAGCCAACATGTTACCAAAATAAATTCAAAAGGGAGGAGGGATATTCTTCATTATATTTCCAGTTTATAATATCAGAATTCTTTTCTCTAACAAATCAATGCACAAGGGAAAAAAAAAAAAAATAGGAAAGAAAAAGGAGTTACGCGTGAAAAGAAGCAACAAATTTTTGTAGTGTTTTGCCTATTTAATTCTTCTTATTTAAAAAATACATATGTATATACATGCACATATTACATGCATATACACATAGCAGGAAGAGGGAAAATATCTGATGGCCTTTTTTGTGTGAGTAGGAAAAAGAAGCTATTGGAAGAAGCAAGTCCTGCTGCTGTTACCCTCTCCGCAACACTTCTAAGGTTAAAGGAATAAAAATCCATCAATTTGTACAGCCTGACCTTGCAGTGTTGGTTTTTAGCTGAATTCAGATGTGCAGGATTAACCCAGCAAAGTTTACATGACATTGATTTAAAAGCTGCGTTACAGGACCTTCCAGCAAGCTACATTAATCGGAATCTTTAATCGTGCCTTGGGACGAAGAAAAAAGTTGCTTATCAGACGTGCAACATATGATAAACAGATGTCTCTGTGCATCAGATGCATATAAATGCAGCATGCACTGCTAGCCACTGCCAGCCCATAGTTTGAGCAATACCAAGGGGCTGGGAGCAGTTCCTTAGCCACATTTTGCTAAGGTGAAGACAGGACAGCGGTGTCAAAGCTGGGAATGGGATTTCTCCCCTCCCAGTGCATGCTCAGGAGTCCCCCAGCAGCACCAGTCTGAGCAGCAGGCACCGGGTACCGATCCAGGTGCCATTTAGTGGCTAAACTGGAAATACGTCCACGTGCGTGCTTGGGCACCTCAGAATGAGACAACGGGATTGATCAGGCCATCTCCTTCACCAGACAAGGACCAAGAGACACCGTCCTTGCTCTTGGGTCTCATGCCCATGACCTTGGTCCCTTGGAAAATCCCATCCAAACCCCTGCGACCTCAGCTGGAGCACGCTCAGCGCAAACCAGTATCTGCAGGGAAGTTAGCTGTCAAATCCCCGCAGATCTCCCATGCACAACACCATTTTTCAGCTAGTTATCGCGTGGTTCCACAAGGGCAGCTCTCCGCAGGGACGGGAAAAGGGCAAACGTCCGCTAGGAAAGCCAGCGCCTGCCAAATTCCCCCTCGCTTCTCCGGCGCGGCGGTGCCAGGGTTTCACGCGGAAAAGCAAGCCGCAGTTTCTGGAGGTGAGCTTGAAGGCTCATTTCCTGAGTTATTAGGAATGAAATTCCACAAGGAATAACAGCAATATTAAATCAGCCTGGGACAAAGAGGAGCAAGAATGGAAGGATGCAACCCAAAGGGGTAAAATTTCGACCAACTTCTGAATAACCAGATTGTAGCGCAGGAGTTGTTACCAACTTACAGACAGCATGGCTGCCCTACCCGACTTACACTCAGACCAAGTGTTTTTAGTCCTAGAGTTGATTTCTGCTGGAAATCTCCAGTTGATGTCCACAGACATCACCCCAAACAGTGCTCCAGGGTTGGTATCGCAAGAGTTTCCACTTGGGAGCCAACTCGCAGCTCTGACTTTGGCCCATGCCTTTGGAGGATGTGCCTGGAGCAGACTGTGATGTTGTTTGGTCTCTGGAGGCAGCCCAAATGAGAGCAGAACAAAGCTTTGATGCAAATGAAAACCTACCAGCAAGCACAGCTAAATAAAGAAAAATGATTATTTGTTATGGAAACCAGTGGAGGAAATCTTGAATTAGTCAGTGCTTCTTGACCTCACTCTGCCCTCCTGAAAAAGTACATCTTCTGAACGCGTTTGGAATTTCAGCCGCCAAAGAGGAGAGGCTGTGTGAAGTTTCCAGCCGGTTGGTACAAAACCCAAACATTATTTCACGGGGAAAACCGTCCCGATTGTACAATATGTATTAAAAAAAAAAAAAAAATAAAATAAAATAAAAAGCATGACTTCTGCAAAGCTAGATAATTTCCAGTGGCTAAGTCCAATCCCCACACAGACAGGAAAAGCTTGAGTTGATATTGTGAATGAACCATGTGGTAATTGTTTCCGTACATCCTCATTAAGATGAAAAGTTACACAAATAAACAACAACAAAAGCTGCTATGTGCCAATCAGGGGGCTAGTCCAAAAAAAAATAAAAGGGGGGAGGAAGGGAAAAATCTGTCTCTGAATACTTCTTCCCATGCTTGCCACCAGGAGTATCCAACAGAACCGGAGCTGGACAAGGTGGCACTGTGCTTTTTTCTGCCTTGATTTGATGGACACATTTAGGCAGAGACAGTCTGGCACGAGTCTTGGCTGGGTATGAGTAAGCGGAAGGTAAGGAAGGACATGGGGAGGACCAGAAGTTGCAGGGAAACACGGCAATTAACACTGGAGAAACTGCCCTTGGGGGACTCAACAGAGCCATGACACAGAGAAACCTTCCCCAAGGAAGTGAGTAATGGAGTTGCCACCCACCCCATCTTACCGGCAGGACAAAGGGGCTCATCAAAAGGTCCTGTTGAGTTTTTGCAAAGGACAGAGCAAGGGCAAGCTCCATCTGAGAACAGAACAAGCACCAGGACCCGCTTGGAGTGGTGTCACAAGAGCCCTGGGGCACAGTCCCCAAAGCACCCATGTCCCCAGCGTGGGGCCAGCTCTGGTTCAGAGCTGGAGATGCTCCCCAGCTGCCATTTGCAGAGCTCTGCAGGCTGAGGGCTGCACCAAAGAGTGGTGTGCTCCCCATAATTGTCCTCCTTATCAGTGTTGGTGAGTGCGCGGTAGTCTAAATCACACAGTCATGACACTGCACATGGCTGAGCAGGAAGAGCCCACTTGGCCTGGGTTAGATTAGTCTAATCCCACCTCCCTTGTTCTGTCATAATACCCCTCCGTCCCTTCACTCCCCATAAAAATATCCAGCTGTTGATCAAAATTAGTGAACTGTTGGCTTTAAGAAGAGAGCTGGCAGCTTATTCCGTGTGTGTACTGGATATCTCTGGATGAATTCCCCATTTACTCAGCAGCCCGATCCTGTGAACTGCTGAGCGGCACCGAGCCTTCTCCCTCTGCAAGGGGGGATGAAGGGGGCAGACCCCATCAACCTGCTCTCAGCACCCACATCCTCCCTCCACGGGCACCCAGCTGCTGTCAGAGAGAGAGAAACAAACGCTCGGCCATCAGCTTGTTGCTCTCAATAGCCCCCACTCCTTTGAAAAGGTGACTGAAATGAGCTCCTGGCTTCTTGTCCTTGTCTCGAGCCCATGACAGCCTGCGGGGTGCTGGGCAAGGCACCGTGCTCTGCATGCTGCAGCCGTTCTCTGGGAGCCGCAAAGCCCCACAGTGCCAGATCAGGGAGAGCTTGTGTTGTGTTTCTTGACGAGCAGTCCCAAGTAGGCCGCGGGACCAGGATTTGGAGCAAGCTGCTGTGAAATGCTGAGGATTTCCATGTGAGAGCACAGATCCATGTTACAGAGCCTTTGCTGCAACAGTGACAGCTTGTAAAAAAAAGTGGGGGTGTGTGTGAGAGGGAATTGCCTGTGCAGAAAAAAATAAAATAAAACAGAAAGCAGTGGGTGCAGTTGGAAGAATGTCTTGAAGATGAGCCTTTTTTTTTTTTTTTTTTTTTTTTTTTTTTTTGGATTTTCTTTCTGCAGACTCTTTCTGGAGATCTTGCAGAAGTGCTGGGAATCCTTGGCTGGTTGGAACCGGATGATCTTTAGTTTCCTTTGCAACACAAAGCATTCTGTGCTATGGTGATGTACTTGATCTCTGCTACTCCATCCCGTCCTGAACACGATTATTTGAGTCTAACACAGGCAAAGCTAACAGACCCTGCCCCACAGCTACAAGAGAACAACACATCTCAACGAACAACCACTGTAGTTAGGAACATATTGCTATCACACTTCTCCCAAAAAAAAAGGTAGACTAATTGTTCCAGGAAAGTGCTGTTGGATTTTACTAAAACTTTAGCAATTTTTCCCATAACAAGGACATTCCAGCTCTGGTTTGTCAGCAACGGTGTTTGAAGCAAAGTGTTGCCCCACTTGTCATAACTTGATCCTCACCTGCAGAGCTCAGGCTCCAGCAAGAGTGCAAGGAAGACCAGGAACAATTTCACAGAGCAGGCTGGTTGGAAATTGTCTGATTATTTAGCCATGAAATCTTTTTTAAAATTGTAGGAAAGGAGCAGAAATTCTGCTATGGTCTATGCATGAATAAAATCGGTCTTCAAGAGGAGTTTTTGTTGATTTTGTTTTGATATCTCAATCACTGTGACTCATGGAGAGTATAGCCCAGAGAGGATTTGTATAAAGGCATCAATCTACAAGAGTACTATGGAGAAAATAGTTTGCAAAAGGTTTTCTTTGAGATGTTTTTGGGGAATATTCCCAATGTTTCCCTTTTTTTTCCTCCATTTTTAGGTGGGAAACACAGAAGAGATGGGAAAGATGGGTCAGTGATGGAGCTGGATTCAACCCACCTGTCAGTACGTGTGTGGCTTGGAGCACTCCTTACATTCTCTGAGCCTCAGTTGCCCCAAGAATAGCTCTGACCTCACGGGGTGATTGCCAGGACACATCCATGAGTGATTGCTTCAGGCTGTACAAGAGGTGTCATACACCAGACTGTACATTTTGATGACAGAAAATAGACATCACAGTTTGATCTTGAAAGAGAGCGGGCATGAGGAACATGGGAAAGGGTTTGGAAAGGAAGTTCCGTAATTAGATATCACAGAGAAGAGGAAACACCAAAACAAGAGGTGAGACACAGGCAAACAGTCTTCTGGGTTACTGTGAGGATGCGAGATTTCCTAGGATGAGACAGTGGAGATGTGAGCAAAGGGGAGTCAGGAGAGCACACCCAGTGGTGCAGAAGGACAGGAGAGGACACACTGGGGAAGGCGTTGAGTAAAAGCTGCAATCTTCCAGACAAGCCTTGGTGGAGAAGCCTAGGAGGCTTCAAGGGCAAGACAAAGGAGGTGGAACCAGAAGAGCTATAGCTCGCCCCGGTAAAAGATTCCTGGAAAAACCAAGAGGGAGATGGAGGTGGCTTGAGGGGTGACTCTGAAAGCATCCTGGCACTGTGCTTTGCAGGGGAGGAGCTTTCTGTTCTGGAAAGCCCAAGCACGAGAGCAGTACGGTTCCCGCTTTGGGCTCCCCGTGCCATCTGCCAGCCGCATCCCGCTGAGCACCAGGCCAGGGCTTCCTCCTCGCAGAGGGAAAGCAGTGTTTTGTCAGGATTCCAGTGTTCTGCTCATCAGCCTCTTATGATTTTAGACTTCAAGCAATCTGGTTTTGGTATGTCATTAACTTATCAGCTAAGCCTCTATTTATCTGCATTCACCAAGATCTGAAGTTGTGATGTTTATTCCCACTACTCTGTGGGCGGAGGGAGATCTGCTATGAAGATTTTCCAGTAATTTCCTTTTTGTTCCTTCTCTAAAAAAAAGCATTTTATGCAGCTGCACAACTGTCATCTGGTCTCTGGGTAGGAGAGGAGGGACAGCCGACAGCACGAGTCGCAGCATGAATCACACTCAGGCATTAAAACAATCTGATGGGCACTGAAATGATCATCGTTTCCAAAGGTCTTCTGGAATTTGGTGCTGACATACTTTAGCCTCAAGTATGTGACATGCATAGAAAACTGAGCGTGCTTCTACCTCACATCCTTTTGAATCTGCTGAGAGCCCTGGAGAGGGGGGACATCATCACAAATGATTGCTGAGATGTTATGCAGTGTTTAAAGAAAAAGAAAAGGCCTCCTAAAGCCAGACGGGCACAATGAAAACGTGGCTTGCAGGATTCGAGTGGGTATCTCAAAAGATGGAGGCGGTGATTTCAAAGGAAAGCATGCCAAACAGTCCTGCTAGTCAGTGGGGACACCAGTAATAAAGGTGGGAGTAAGAAGAGATGCTTTTGGGAAGCGCCGATCCACACAAGGTGAATGAGATGACAAGGGAGCTCATTCCAAGCCGATGGGAGAGGTGCTTCTCCTGTCTGTTTCCCTCCCAACCCAGTACCTACAGCCCTCACAGCCTTCCTGGATGTGCTGAAATCAGCTGTGAGCTTTCAGCTCGCCTCCAGCAAGTGCAGTATGACCTGAAACTCTCCCAGTCAACAACAGCAAGCCATGCTGGGCAGAGGGAGGGCAGCAAGGATTTGCAGATTAAAAGTATGCTGCTGCCTCCAGGTACTCTGATCAGTTCAGGTGCATCTCAAAACCCTCCAAATATAAGCAAAATGTGAAAAAAAAAAATATATATATATATATATATATGAAAAACACAGTCCCATTTTAACATAGAGTCGCATCTCTTTGTTCATCTAGGTCTATCTTACAGCAGAAGCCTTCTTGCAGACTTAGCCTGATGAAGGAAGAGAGAGTATGGATGGAATTTGCAGATAAAAGGATGTAGCACGCTTCAGATCTCAGGGTGGATTTGAAATGCTGAGATCAGCATGAGCAAGAACATGCAAAGGAGCTGCAAGATTTCTGTGTAATAGACGCAAGGGTGTGCAATGCCCATTAGTTTCCGTTGCTTCTAGAGTTTCTTTGTTCATGCCTTTGCTTTGCATTCAAAATGCTGAAGCTAGCAACTGTAAACCACTGGGTTTGCTGTGAAATTTCTCTTTGGCAGTTACTACGAGGGGGAACGTTTTGAGTATTTTGAGACTTTTTTGGCCAATATAATGTGGATATTGAGCCTGGATACAACAACTGTGTGCAAGAGCAAGTCCATAGTCGATTTAGACAGAGAGGGACAATCCAAACAACTTGTATTTTATTACCCTGATATGTTTAACTTTTTTCCACCCTTTTTAAAAGATGGGAACTGTAAGATTTGCCCTTTGCAGCTGTATGAACTGTATGTTAAGAGTAACAGAGCAGCCTCAAATCCCTTTGTATTCTGGGGACATTTTTCCAAGGCATTTTGTCTTTGTAACAATACCCAGAGCTCCCTAAATTTTGGGAAGGTCATTTGTTTCCTAGCAGATAGATTCCCTTATCCAGAGCTTACTAGAGCCCAAACAACAATTTATAAACTCTAAGCTCCTTTCTCCTTCAAGATGAAGTGCTTTAGTGTTGAAGCCAAACTAAATCTTTAAATGGTATAAGAGGCATTTGGATTTTTTTTTTCCTACCCAGCTGACAGTAGGTTTACAGTTTATAATCTGGCCTTTGTAAAGGCATTTGTCAGCCTGTATATTTCATTTTAAAACGCGACCACCCATGAGGACGGACAGACAGGAAGCGTTTGTTCACTTGCACCAACAGCCCGTTTGAAGGTTGGCTGCAAAATAACAGAATTTAGTCACAAAATGCAAACTTTTTCTTTTGGCATTATCTTGCTAACATCTCATTTCAAAAAGCAGCCTTTGTTTATAGGGAGCTAGTCCTCCACTCTAAATTTGGAAATTCTACGTATTCTCCTAATCCTCGCGTCCTAGCAGGGATGCTGGCTATGCATCTTTGGCCTCACAAAAGACAGATCTGCTTTTATCTCCTCTCACAGGGTCCCCAGTTTAACTGCCTCACCAAAGGAAGAAGAGTCTTAGCACTCAAGGGGCAGAGGGGAAACGTTCAGCGTAAGTTAACAATTTAGCAGAACGAGTCCAATCTGAAAGCGCTGCACCATCTTGCCTGTTCAATTTTCGGCCCGGTTTCCATGCTCAGCGGCGGTTTGGAAGGAGTGCCAAGTGGTGGCCACTTTTGCAGCTCAATGGAAACCTGTCCAAAAGGAAAGAGGTTGCCAAGACATGGTCCCGCGCGCTCAGAAGGACTGGCCTCCACCTCTGGAGTCTATGCGTGCGTGTGTGTGTCTCCATGCCTGGAGCAGGGAGGAAGAAAGCAAGGCCAGATGATAGGGGCTCTTCCAGCCAGTAACAGATAGAATATTGCATTCTTTCTCCCAGTATCACAAGTAACACTCACTTTTTATCTCTATTGCTTAAAGGTTTAAAGGGAGGAAATAGCACAGTTCCAGCAAGTGATAAAGCTTTCATTTTTTTTTTTTCCCCAGTTGCAAAATATGACAATAAATAACGATTACCTAAAACACCCATGTCCTAGGATTTAGCACTGTGCCCTGGCCTCTTTGGCAGACCCCTTTAGGACATCAGAAGCAGCTACTTGAGGAGCATTATTGGCCTTCTGAGCCCCTAAATAGTTGCAATCTTCTTTTCTTCCTGCTCTGTCCTTCCTTCTTCAAAGGGTCCCATCTTTGGTTTGTTACCCCAGAGAGTCTTTAAAACCACTTAAACCCCTCTTTTTGGCTGCATTTTGAGAAGTCTGAAAAGCAAAAGGAGCAGGGAAGCCAGGTTTCAGCAAATTCCTTAGTTTTTCCTGCTAAGGTACAACTAGTAGGTTACCCACCACCATAGGGCATTACTTGGTCCTGGGGGGTGGGATGCACGGGAACCTGTAGGATAACAACATACACACGATCTGCGTAGGATACTGCCTGAAATCCCAATGAACCATCCCTGTGCTACAAAGACAACACAAGGAATGACCTAGGGATTAATAAAGAAGCCATGAAGCCTGAGATTCAAGCACTGGGATATGCTCATTTATGTTAAATGATGTAAATGATATAAAGATAAAAGGGCCTTGAGGAGTCTCAAGCAAGGGCTGAGGACATAATCAAACCAGAGAATGTTCTAATGTCACTAAATGGGGTCTTTTTGTCAGTGAAGGACATGACCTTCTCTGCTAGACCCAGTTCCCTGGGCTTTTCTGCACATGGAGCACTCCCGGCCATGTGTTGTGGGTTCACAAGAAACTGCAATAGTTGATCCTGACAGCACATCCTGGTGCAAGGACTCAAAGAGAAGGCTGGGAAAAATAATGGGACAGCGTTAGAAGGGCAAGAGGAGAATGCGTGCACCATGGCAGGGGAAAAAACGCCTCAGCAGGGATATTTTAATTCCTTTTCTCAAGCTACAGCTGCAAATGTCACCTGTTTTGTCACACGACTGCAGGCTTGTGGCACTGCGCTGCTAACAACCCCCCTGCACATGCCAGGGGTAAACCTGCTCTGTGTCCATCTGTCCTCCCACTGAAAGCCTGGCTTTATTCTGCACGCATCTGGCAGTCCACATCAGTTTTGATGTATCCAGGCCTGAGTTTCTTGGCTGACAGCGGCGGTGTTCAGAGGGCAGGACTGAGAGGCATGCCTGCAGCACTCGTGTTGTTTCTCCCAGGCCATACCTGATCCCAGTTCTCCCTCCAAACTTGGCTATTTCAGGGCTGGGCTGTGAGCAGCTGCGGTCACCAGGTTGACGGTGCATAAGTCTTTCCAGCCATCCTAGCGAGCAAACACGCTTTCCAAAACAGGCATCACGTTTCTCTTGGTGGCTAATAGCTTAAGCTATGCTTTTAGCGGTGGGGCTGTGCAGTGTAACATCAGCAGAAGGAAGGTTGCCATGTTCCTTTCTAATTTGTACATGGTGAGCGGATTTGCGTTGTGCAGTAAGGGCAAAATCCAGCCCTAGGAGGAAGCAACATTTATTCTTGCACATCTACTCCATGTCTCCGCTGCAGGAAGAGCAGCAGGAAGTTCCGAAACCAGAAACACACTTTTTGTGTAGCAAGACAGCAACGTGAAAGCCGTTTAAACCTATGGCAGATGTTGAGGCTTCCCTTTTCTTCCAGAACAATGTCATTCCAGAAACAGAAAATTCTAATTCCTCTGGGGATGCAGCATCCCTTATTGCTACGTGTTAAGCAAATCGGTGCTAGTCCTTGGATTCACTTGGAAAATACATGTGTCATGTGGCTCTTTTAGTATCTTTTCTGCATTTCTTCCAAATACATAGTTTCCATAATCAACAACTTGCAAGAACACTGGTAACAGCACCATGTGTAGGTACCTCCTCCTTTCTGAAGGCTCAAAGAAAGGAAGACAGAACTTCTAGTTTTCTGCATCCTTCACTGTGTTTTGATGCATTAATTTCAGCATTCTCATGGCAGGACAACAACACATGGTTTCCCACATGCAGAAGGAGCAGCAATTGCATTTTTCAGTGCCTGAAGCTGACACAAACAGCTATGTCAGGGGCCGGACGATTAATTGGGAGCATTTACACAGGCTCACCAGTGAGGATTTAAGGCTATGACCTGCTAAGCCTGGTAACATGATGGGAAACCTGGGGAATATCTCTGCCAGCGAGGGATGCACCCTCTGCCCCTCGCAGCCCCTTGCTGAACAGCTCCAGATGTGACAGCTGCTTCAAGCCTCCGTTGGGGCAGATTTTAGGCACATCTGGGGACGTGAATTCAAACCTAGCAATACCAGGCCAGTTCGTCAGCTCTTTTGTTTTATGGGGATGTGAATTCCGCTCCGCCTTGCTTAGCAGCCCTGCTAAGCTGCCTGGACCTCGCTGTGACTATTGGGACTGCGTTTAGGTTTTCTAGGAAACCTGGAACAGTCCCACTGACCCACATCTTCTGTGCAGACGATAAAAATTGCTTTATAACAACATCTAAATCGCTCTACAGCGTTTTAGTAAACAATAAATTTATTTTGGGATTTCATCACAGGCATAAGACTGCTTCATTTTCCTCAATAAAGACTACTACTTTATTAGTTTTAGCCTTATGAATCCTATTCCCAACACTCAACCTTTATTTATTATTTGTGAGAGGCATAGATCATCCTGCCTTATAACTGTAAATATTCTACTTGCACAGAATACAGCATATCCTCTTTGTTTAAAATCCAAGCCGTGATGTTTTACATAAATTTGCTTCCTCTCCAAGCTGCAAGGTCTGAAAGATAAACCCACAGGTATCCCAGCATGGGGAGCCTTAGCCAGAGTCCAGCCAGAGCCCCAGCCCACCCGGGCATCCCCTCCTGGATGCACTTTTGAGAGGTGAAAAGCATTTTACTATGGGACCATCACTTAGGGATTCACATAGCACAGGGACAGCGGTAGGAGTACAGCACTTGTGGGCATAGGAAATAACTGATCCAAATAATTTGAAGGGGCAGCCTGCTAAAACAAGCACAGTGGAGCAGCTGTAAATGGCACCTGCACCTTTTCTAAGGGAAAAAAAAAAAAAAAAAAAAAAGAGAGACTCATCAGGCAAATTTTCTACAGGCAAGGCTTTGCAGCTTGGGAATCACCTGCATCCTCCAGGCCACGTCTGCTAGACCCTGTTTGCAGTGTGATGCATGCCGGCCCCTGTGCTTTGGCTTTTGAAGATTGATTTGTTTTTATTTGCTTCATTTCCAGCAGAATGAAACATGGGGTTCTGCTGGCAGGCACGGAGGGGCCTTATTTATTTTTCCTTAGTTCAAAACGAGCCCGGCGATGAGACATCGTTTCAAAGGGAGAAGCTGTGAAGTGGCTACTTTCTTCTGAAAGTCGAAGTGAAGCTCTTTGTGGTTTGTTTGGCTTCTTGACGGCTTCTGTCCCCACACTGCTGCCCTTCTACTGCCCAGTGTGAGCTCATGAGTAACCTTAATCCAGCCAAAGGTGCAGCTGAACTATTAATTTGCACAAAATATGAGACCAGAAAGGTCTCCCCAACAGCAGAGACAGTAAAAAGGCATTTTCACACACCTCATAATTAAGTGCGTTTGCAATGGGGATGGACAGCAAAGATGCTCACTCCACCCCAGCCCCCAAAGGTGCTGAGAAAGGCTTCCTCCCCCAGCCTTGGCCCAGCTCAAAGCATCATTTCCTCCCTCTGCAACAACATCTTTGGCACTCTGAGAGCCCAGTCGGTGCTTTGCACCATTCCCACCAAGCAAGGGGTTAATCTTGACCCGACGGGAAAGGACACAGGGAGCAGATTGGTGGCACCAGTGAGTCACCGCTCTCAGAGGTCGTGGTGACCTGGTCAGCATCGAGCACCAAGGGAGGAAGAGCAGCCAGGCCAAAGCAGCCAAGCGAGGGTGCACCAAAGCCACCCCCTCCACCACCATCCCCACCATTGTTTAGAGCCACACTTGTTTTTTTGCCATGCCCGCTTTCCCTGTGGCCCCTGAGCATTGCTCGGTCTGCACGGATGGGAAGGAGATGGGGCGAGAGGGATGCTTCCCCGATGATGTCACCAGCGCCGAGTAAATTCTCTGACCAAAAGTTAAGACCAACAGAACAACTTGTGCTGCGTCTTTTAAATGCCAGATCTCCATTTGCTAGCAGCGCTGCAGGAACAATCAGGGCACTTAATAGCCAGCTGCTAAGTCATCAGGTATAAATATTTACAGAGCCCTGTTGCAACATGGACATTCCTCCAGATGCAAGAGGATCCCAGCTATTTTGTGGCATTTTCACCTTATACAAAAGAATCCAGTTTTAGACACATGCTGCCTCATCAGCCGTAAAACTACAGAAATAGCATTTTATGGAAAAAGCATGCACGCAACCCTCGTTTGCAGCCATTCCCTCCCTTCTCTTACCGTAATCGACAAATATCTCTGTATTTGTGGAATTGCCAAATATCTCTGTGTGTCCCAATAAGATACGACAAAGCAAACACAGAGGTGGCCATCCGATAGATGCGGAGGCAGCGCCCTGCGGAGGGGAAGTAATTGCTGAGGGTGATACAAAGGGACTAAATGAAGAGTAATGGGGTGGAATTAAGCAAAGGAAAATCCCTCTCCGATGGCAAAGTCTATACAGGCTCGTCACAGCCCCCAGGAGAGGGGATTGTTGCTGATGACATCTCATACACTACAAATCCCAGGACTGGGAGAAGGGGTAGAGGGCAAAGTGAGTTGTTCTCGTGGTTAATGACAGGCACAAGGACATGCAGTCGGAGTTTGGTGGAGGCTTTCAGCAAGTGAAAAAAACAGATTTTGTGTATGCGTTTGCTTTTCTCAGAGCTGTTATTACAAGCACGCCTGCTTTTCTGTTCTGCAAAAAGATCACGTGGGAAGAGTGAGTCCAAACAGGACGAATAAGGTGGCTGTGTTTTATTGAAATATGCTCCTCTTTGGAGCCAGAACTATTGCCAACCCGTCGGACAGCAAAGGCAAACGAGAGAAGCATGACCTGCCCCTTCTTCTTGACTTCTATGATGCTCCTGCATGCAGTTTTCTCCTCCTTGCAGGCAGCTGAAAGCCACAGGTCCCTGCCTCGTAAACAGCCCAGGCACGCCGAGCTTAATGAGCGCTCGCTGGGATTTGGGAGCGCTTTATGCCAAAACGCTGTAAAATTGGAGGGTTCCTGAACTTTCATACGAAACGCCCAGCTACTATGCAAATATTCATGCAATAAAAAAACCGTGGCCAGGATCCCGGGGATTACAGCAGGAGAGCCCAGGCTTTAAGGACATTCCCTCTGAGTGTGCAACGCCCAGCTGCCAGTAAAGTGAAAATCACCAAAGGAGATTTTTCTTGATGGGGAAATGTGGTCTGGGAGCATGGGGATGCTTCAGCCTCCTGAGACCAACCACGACCACCAGAGGCTCTGCTGCTTTCCCAGTTTTTCTCCCCACCCACCTATTTTCACCTCAGTTACAGGCACATGGTTATCTCTCGTTATCTCTACTCTCCTCTCCACACACCGACAGCATTCCTCCCCCACCAGTCGTTACTGCTGGGTTTGGACTGGCAAGCCCAGCTGGCCACTGCAGTTGAAACGCTGAGCTTTTGTCCCTTTTACGTGTTCAGAATCTTCCCCCCTTCAACTGTGGCGTGAAACGATTACAATGCAGTTCGGGCTACAGCCAAGAGCCAGGAAATATGGCAAGATTTCAACGAAAATTTCATAGGTCGGTTCACTAAAAATAATAAAAGGTGCCGATTTTGTGCTGGAAAGGGAACAGAAGTTACTTTGCAATATGCCTGACTGCCTCCTTTTACTGATTCCAGACGCCAGGCCAGGCAGGCTCTGGCTATTTTCACTATCGTGTTATCACTCCACAATATGTCAGCAAATTCTTGTACAAACATGATTTTTTAAAAGCCACGTTTTATCACTTCTTTTACATAATCATGAATGATAGTGAATCTAATCTGAATTGGGCTTGAAGGAGGCACAAGAACAATGAAGTGCCTTTAGCACGGGGGAGCACGTTGTGTGCTTTTCTATTTCAGGCCGTGCACCGCTTCATAACCAATTCCATTCAACATTGAAACCAGTGATAGGTTTGAGAGGAAAACACACGTCTCTTTAGGCACCTGAAATTTGCAATAAATCACCTCTGTGATATGCAGGGATGTCAGCACGTGGCATGACGATCTGGCTTATCCCAGGCCAATCACTGGTTTGAGTTGTTTCAGAGGGAGCTGGCATTTACAGATGCCAAAGGCAAACCTGTTGCATGGATCAGCCCAGAAGTGTACATTGTCTCTTGAAAATTATAGGTTAAAGAAAATCATAGCTCTCCCAGGTGACATTCAAGAAATGCAGTGCAACATCCCTGCTCTGCTGAACTCGCTGGCAGTTCCACCGGTCACTGGGATAGATCTGAAACTTGCGTTTCACCACGATTCCAGTTTCTGAGCCCAGCCTTTGACAGGTGAGAAACGTGGCCTTTTCTCCCCCAAATGCCATCTACCTGTAATGACAGCTTCCATATTAAGACGGACACCTTTCCAGGGCTGAAGGCTGAACAAGTCCTTTGCAATGTGATTTCTGCCACATCCACTGCGTTGACAAGAACGTGAGTAAACCTCCTGAAATCACCAGCTCAGCCCAGCCAGTCGCTTCCTTTGCCAGGGACGCACATTTTCTGACTTCATCTCCCAAAAATGTGCCTGAATTGCCCGAGCAAGGAAACCCCATCCATCCCTGCCCTCTCTCCAAATGAAGCCATTCACCAGGGAGATTCTTCAGAGCAGCCCCTGCATACCAGAGGTAATAACCTCCAATACCTTAAGTCAAAAAGCCAAGCCAAACTCACGAGGTAATGCATTTGGGATTAACTTTAAACAGGCTCCAGCCTCTAATAACGCATCTGCTGGCGATGGGGAGATTTGGTCGGACTAACGCCGGCACTGAGGGATGGAGCCCGCGGTGGAGCTCCCCATCGTGCCGGGGTGCGGGGCCGCACCGCCGCTGCCCCCGCTCCCACCCTGCGTGGCAGGGGGGCAGAAAGGGGAGCGGGGGGAAGTTGGCCCTGCTCCATCCTGAGCTCGCTCGATGTGTCTGGGATGTAGACAGATGCTGTTTAGACAGGCTGATTCGGTGGGTGGCCGGGCAAGGAGACCATGGCTGTACAGTTTATAGAAGGCTCCCGGCATAAATGAACTGTTGAAGACCATTGGAAGCCTCAGTGAAATCACAACATGCAGGAACACGGGGGAGGGAGGGAAGGCAAAAA
>VXAV01006258.1:137292-148004 GCA_013399715.1 Alectura lathami
AAAAAAAAAAGGCTCTTTCTGAAAAGGGAGACAGAGAAAGGGATGTTTTGATGGAGTTTGTGAAAATTACAACGAGGGGGGTTTCACTAAAGCCTGTGTTCATTAGCCCTCTGAATCCCCCCAAATAAAGTAAACAGTCCTATGCCACCCTGTTAAAAAAAAAAAAAAAAAAAAGCAGATTTAAATAGTTTCCCTGCATCAAGGATAAGGAACAGACACAGCTTTACCCCGCTCCTGTCTGGTCTTGCTAGGTGGAAAGCTAATATTTGAATTCATGCTTCAGTGGGGAACATTTGTATGTTAAAAAAATAAAATAAAAAGCCATCCAGCCCGGTTTGCCCGCTCACCAGCCTGCGTGTGACAAAAAAAAAGGGCTGATTTCCCTGTTTTTTTTCAGAGGCAAGCCTAAGGTGACCTTTCATCCCCCTACACACACAATTTGCCTATAAACTGAGCCATCAGATCCTTGTTTCCTCCGATTGCAAAACCCGTCGTGTGTTTAATATGATGTACTGTGCCAGAATCCTTGTGTTTTGAAGATGAATGGGGCTGATATTGAAAAGAAATGCACCAGGACTGGCCTCCCACCTGAGTTCCCCGCTAAGTGAATAGCAGTCTGCATGAGCTGCTGGTTAAACCACACAGACCACAAGCCTAGTCATCATTTTGCTCATACACGTCACTTCCCTGTTCCAAGACAAGAGACAAGGGCTGAAAAAATCACCTGAGTGTGCAGCAGGCCGGGCCAGCACCTCTCCCCTTTGCCTCTCCCACTCTGAACAAAAAGAGACAACCCAAAACCTCGAAGTTTGGGAAAGATCAGATAATTTCTGAGAAGTAAATATTCCCAGGAATATTTTCCCGTCCCCAGCACAGGCAGGACATCAAACTGCTGGAAGCCAGCAGGAGAGGAGCCTCCTGGTTTTAGTCCTGAGTGCTGGGGCTCTGCAGAGCATCTGCTCCCCTCAGCACGAGCATCTGGGTGCTCAGCTGCCTGGCACTGTGGATCTAAAAGAGCTGTCTTGTCCCCTGTGTCCACCCGCTGCAGATGCCAACAGCTTGGGCTGTCTGATAAATGCTGCTAGGAGAAGTTTCATGCACTGAAGGAGTTTCCTTCACTTCGAAGGCAATTTCATGCCTCCTCCTGCCTGTTCCTGCTCCTGCTCCCTGTCCTTGGCTTCATGTGAGCATCCAGGAAGGTTTAAGGCTCTGCAATGGGAAAAAAATTGAAAACTTAAAGTTAGGTGCATGATACATACAGCAACATACAAAGGTCGTCCATTTAGGGGAATGGTTTATATGGCTTTTGGATCCTTCCATCGCCGTGATGCCTGAAATGGCCAGAGGTGCCCCCAGCGGGGCTGGGCACAGCACCTGGGTGATGGCTCCTGGGTGAAAAGATGAGAAAAAGATAAAAAATCAGCTCACAAAGCTCTATGGGATGAAACCCAGCAGTGAAACCGTTGTCCATCCTGGCAGCCAAATGTTTCCAGGCCAGGAAAGAGGAACTAAAATTGATCTGAAAATAATTTACTGCTCTTGAACCAAACCATG
The DNA here is from genome assembly GCA_013399715.1 of Alectura lathami. Lineage (NCBI taxonomy): Eukaryota > Metazoa > Chordata > Aves > Galliformes > Megapodiidae > Alectura > Alectura lathami. The sequence goes on from VXAV01006258.1 coordinate 138,847, forward strand.
ACAAATTTATCTCCAGACGCTGAGGATTTCTCTCTCTTTATTAACATTTCAAGTGTTACGATGAAAAATACAGGCATAAAAAATAAACCCTGCTACTTTATGTTTAAACTCCTATGCTTCTCTGCATCCTTTGGAAGAATTCGTTTGCTTCCCAAGGTCACAAAATAAAACTGTCCATCTATTAAAAAAAGTGCAGCCTCATACTAATTAGTGACAGATAAAGCAATGGAATCCATATTTCTCCCAGCTTTGGATGAACAAAATTAAGATTGGAATATTTAGTAATAAAAACTCCTTTTCATAGTTAAAAAAAAAAAAAGAAAAAAGAAAGAAATCTGAACATATTTCATCTGCTAAAGGTCAGCTTACTTTAATTACATGTGCCACTGAGTATCAGAAAGTGGAATATTAAATGACATTAATGCTGAAGAGGTATCTTCATGGCCATACATTATGCACAGAAGCAACAGTTCAAACATGACCTTGTTTAACTGTTCTTACGTTGGAAACATCTCCAGCTCCCCCCAGAAAGCCGCTTCATCATCCCAGGATCAATCCCGCTCCCATTTCTGCTGCGGAAAATTGCCCGGCCACTCCGTAGCCTCGTTTAAATTGCTTGCAAGAAAACGAGCCATATCATCAGCGATTTTTCTTCTGTCTCGCCCCTGCTGCTGGTATGATAAGGAGAGCACTCTCCTTGCGGGCGACTCCACATTTAATTAGCTCCAGATGCAGCCTAATTAGTCAGTCTGCAGGGCGAGCATTGTTCTGTTGTCACTTGAGCCTTCCCTCACGGCTAAGTAAAAGGGATGAGATTGAACATGAGAACCAGATGCCGTGCGCGCTGCCTTGCTCTGGGCTGTCCGCAGCGATCGGAGGATCCCGGTGATGAGGGGGCTAAGGATAATAAATGCTGTGTTTAAAAGCCACGGGCATGGACGGAGCTTCGCATGGTTCAAGTGAGACAGTAGCATGTGCCGAGGGAAGGGGTCATAGCTTAAAACAACCGGTTCCCACTAATTCTCCTGCAGAGGAAGGACGATGCATCTTCAGCAGGACCCGTGCCGGGGTTTCAGTACAAATTGGTTTGACATCTCACGCAGTCGTGCACAGCTGGCTTTAGGACTGCGTCTTTCTTCACTGGATTACACCCTTAATTACAACACCACTGAGATAGCTGTAATTTTAATGTAATGCTTTGTTCTTTTTTTTTTTTTTTTTTTTTGGTCTAATGTAGAAGCCAGTAGCTCAGTAAGGTTTGCTTGCTGGATTTCTGTAGTTGGGATGTGGGGAAATAGCAATGTGCAGAAAAATCAGATAGGCAGGCAGGCTTACCATAATGCCATCTGACACACTCGTAAGCTTTACATGATTTGTACAAATCAGGAGCCTGAAACTCTACCAGCAGCCTGGTTTCTGCCCTTGGAGCGAGAGAAAGCAGGAGGGAGGGAGAGGATTCGTGTTGATGTGGTTGTAAGATTTGCTTTGTCTTACAGCATCTGCTGAGCAAACCTCAAAATGGTCACTGAACCGCTGCCAGCTCAGCTTGCTGGTCTCTCCCCGGTTTTTATTTTCATATTCCAGGTGCTGGCTGATGGGTCTTTCAGCACCAGGCTGGGCTCTTCTGCCTGTCTGAAAACCCCTAAAATGTCATGTTTGTGCCACAGGACAGGGAGATTTCCCTCATCTTCTGGAGACACCCGTAGCGTATAACCATAGGAAGAAATGGCAGCTCCGAGCCATGAGCCACAGTGGCTCTGCTCTGCCTAATTTCCTCGCAGTTTGCACTATGCCCATGGACGTATGAATTGGAGCATTATCCAGCAGATGCGGCCAAGGCGACTGACCCCACAGTAAATGCCGCACAAGGATGAGTTATGGAAGAAGAGTGCCTGAATGGAGGTAGCTTGAGCTCGAGAGAACAGCTATGTGGTGTGCATTGCCTGTTTATTATGATTTTGGATGAGGAACTGGCCTGCCTGTCAGTAAATGACAGGAAAACACGAAATTGCTTCACTCGAAACCTCATCCAAACATCATGACTGTGTTATCACCCCAGCTGGGGAAAAAACTATTTCCTTAACAACAATATTTAGCTTAATTGGAAGTCGAAATGACTCAGTAGACAAGTCCCATAGCTCAGGGGAGAACAGGGTCCTTTCATTGCCCAGAAAGAAAACAAATGGCAAATGCTCAGCTCCTCCCGCCCTCACCCCTACCTGCCTGCATCCCGTGCCCATAGCCCCATCGCTCCACCCCTAGGGGCACGGTGACCATCCTGGGGGTCCCTCTTGGGTAATCCATGTGCTGCAGCCACCAGCCCCTCCCCACGGCCCTGGTGGACGCGCCTGGGCTCTCCCCTGTGGCCGTCTGTCCCTCCTCTCCTCTCAGCAGCAGGCTTGGCGCATGTAACCCAATCCCAAGCAACATTTTGGAGTGTGAATAAAGTTTTTGCATGCTTTCCACATGCCTAATTACAGCGGGGCGGCGAGGCAGCCAGGTACAGGCTTTGCATAACTCCGTGTGGCAGACAAATGGCATGCTCGGTGCGCAGATCTCCAGCCGTGGTCGAGCACTGAGGAGTTGAAGACAGAGCATCCCGTGTTCTGCGGTGCTGCTTCTTCATGGCAGTTCAGCTGAACCCACCCAAAGGAAAGAGAAATTATAGACAATGATACCGTTGCTCTCTGGTGTTCCAGTCCTTGATAATTTATTCTCCAATGGAACCGGGGGAGCTGGGAGGAGCCAGAGTGCTCAGGACATTCTTGGAGAGGAGGACTGCTACCAAGCAGCTTTGAAGAATCCTTTTGCACCCTTTTGGACTGAAAATGTTGCCTCCAGTTGCTGTCCCCTTGCAACAACATGTGGGGAGAGGGAGGCTGAGACCTGCCCCCATATGAGAGCAGGTTTTTCCATATTAATATTCTTGCAGATTTATTTTCATCAGATTCTGCAATGAATTCACCAAGGAAATAAGGAGAATTCAAAATCACTTCCATGAAGATGGGGAAAAAAGAATCCATTGAACTTCTATAGTGCATCATGTTAAAGAGTAGACATCTGGCTTTTATTATGTTTTATAAGGTTGATAGTAAATAAGGGTATTAGAGTTAATTTACTCATTTAGAGAGAAACAACTCAATCACAGAAGCTGTGATTGTGACTGCATGTTAAGTGAGCTCCAAAGTTCACCTGCATCTCCTCCAGCAGTGCCAGTGGTAAAGCAACAGGGTTTTTCCACAGAGATATTCCCAAAGTTATGCAAAGATCAGAGCAACGACACCAAGGACAAGCCCTTGACAAGGCTCTATTGGGAGACCTGGGCTGGATCCTCTCCAGGCACCAACATCGGAGCTTACTTCTCTTCTTTTTTTTTTTCTTTTGGGTCAGTGTTCTTCACAGTGGAGAAGGGGACACAGAAAATCATTGTTCTCCTTCCTAAACCCATAGACACAAACCTTCTGACAGGTGGCTGCAGAGGCCAAGAGAAGTTCTTGCAAGTGGGGTGCTGATGTGGAGATGAGGATGGCATAAAGGGTAGCACAAACGTCTGAGAAACAACCGGAGTCAGACAAGAGGTAGAGAAATACATGGTTTGAATATTCTACCTAAGATGTTCCCCCCTTTCAGAGCCTGGAAAACCAGCTCAGGGGTGATGCTGGAGGATTTCATCAGCCATCCCCACCTCAGCTGCGCTTGGACCCTCAGCACACGAGGATGGGCGGTTTGCAGCCGTGCAGTTGCAAATGCAAGGAGTTCCCTGGCTGCAGCCAAGAGCAGGGACGGGATATTTACACAGATATTAAGTACATCCAAAGGCTCTCTAATAAACAGAGAGGGTTTCAGCGAGGATAGCCAACCTTCTGCTTTGGGCTCGGGCCAAGCTCCAACGCTCACAGACCTGGGGCCCACGGTAGGCAGGCACGGTGCTGCTCCTGCTCCAAGGCTCTGCGCATGGCCAGCTCTGCTTCACCCCTGCCCTCCGCCTTTTGGGGGTCTGCTGCCTCTGGATGGGCTCATGGGGTACATGCATCCTACAGCCATGGATGGTCACCTTGGAGGAGACCACATTCTGCCCCCAGGCCATGCGTCGCCCTCCAAATGCACTGAACTGGGCGGTCTGGGGAGGATTGTGAGCAGGACACCACACATTCCCCTAACCACTGTCTCCTCAATTTCACAATTCACAGCACTTTGCTCAGAGCCAGCTGCAGCATTCACCAAAATAAAGGTGAACCCTCTCTGGAGAGGTTTCTCTGCCTAAAAAGAACTAAGCTGCATGCTGCAGAAGTGCAGTGAGACAGGCGGCAGTGACTTGTTTCAGCGTTAGGAGTCAATGATACGATATCACTGTCAACAGAACCATAATAAAAAAAGGGAAAAGCCCCAAACCACTCAGGATACCTACATGGCAAGCAAAGCACATGTCCAGGGGCTCAGGGCAGGCAGCTGGAGCAGGGGTCTCGGCATCCTCGATGGGCAATGCCCTGCGGAGCCTGTGAGCCGCGTGGGCTGGCATTTCCCAGCATCTCGGTTTCCCCAGCAAAACCAGGTCTTGTTCTACCCGCAGCAGGGTTTGGAGAGTATTGCAGGGCAGGGAGCGTCGGGCAGACGTGAGCAGCCGAGGAAAGCCGCTTCCCCTGGGGGTCATTCCACCCGAATGGCACCTGATAGCTCCGAGGGAGCTTCAAGTGCTCTTTCAGCACACCCTGTCTGCACCAGCACATCCGTCCCAGGGCACCCTTTTATCAGGTCTCTCTGCTTTTACTTTAAATACGGCACATTTTCTTTTTATCTCCCCCTCTTAAGGAAGCAATAAGGACTTTTTATCTCATTTTTAAGAAACACACCTGAGCTTTCCAGAAAATTGCTTGCACATATCACATCTAGGGTTTTTTTTTTTTTTTTTTTTTTTTTTTTTTTTTTTTGGCTTTTACTTTTATCTAAGTTTCACTTCTTGGCAGCAAAAAAAAAGAATTGTTGCTGCCCTCAGCTGGTTCTCTTTGGACATAGCATGAAAATGTTTTGTTGCATCCCACAGGGCTCACTTACAGCTGCTCAGCCTTCCATCCCTACTCGTAGTTAGCTGAAAGCGAAATCAAATCCCACTTGCTCCTTGGAGGCAAGGAGCAAAATTGTACTCGATCTGATGAATTTTTCTTGAACTGAATCTTTCCATACCAGTAAATAAGCCAGGGGACTGACAACTTAAAATACAATCTCAGCTATAATTTCATGAATTAAAACAGGAGCTGTGAGCAAGAGAAAGTTTAGAGAATCAAAAATGCCCGAAGGAAGTTGCTGCTACAAATAATTTTTAAAAGAAAACTATCAAACTTTGAGAAATTGGTTAAATAAAATGCAGCGTTTTCTGTTCTGTGATTAATCTATTGATTGAAGGGGAAAAGCTGTGAATTTGGGAGCAATCAGAAATACAGCAGAGGCTGACACTGCTTTTCTGGGAGCTGGGTGAGAGCTTCCTGGGCTTTAAAGCACTGCAGGGCTGAGCTTGGCTTCCAGCTGCCAGTGCCCTGAAAAACCCAACTTGGGGGAAAATACAGTATTTTCTCACAAGTGACGAATCTCAGTTCAATTTCCCAGGCTGGATTTACAGCGCTGCACACAGGAAGGACACAGCAGCCCCCCCCCCCCCCAGCCCAGCCCGGTGTCCAGGAGGGTGATTTATGCTTGGAGGGGCCGAGCTTCCAGATTAATGCTCCAGCTAGTTTGCAGTAATGCCACTCAAGATAATTTTTGATTTAATCCATGCCACATGAGGCAGTGGCAGTGCTGACCCTTGGCTTTTAACCCAAAGACCTTTGCTGTTCTGGCTGAAGGAACTACTGTCTGTCCCCTGATAACCCCCGTGACACAGCTCAGCTGGGTTTAATATTGCCTGCTGTTGTTTATTGATTATGATGCAGAATCTGCAGGGCACGTTAGCAGCTAGAGGAGAGCACCCGTGTGATGTGTTGTGCCTAAGCCAGCCCCGCGCACTGTGAGTTGAGGACGGGAACGTGGGGACGTCACCACCCCTCGTATATTCACTGGGACAGCTTCTGCCAGCAGTGACATCGGGGAGCAGACCCACAAATCCCAGCCATGGTCACTGCAGCAGATTTAGGGGCTGTTTCCCACAGTCCCTGCACTATGCTGGTCCCTCAGGCTCTTATAACAGCACTACGTTGTCCTCAAAAGTATTCCTATGCCACAAAACCCTCTCCCAAACCACAGCATGTACCTTACTTGACTCCATCCCATATTGGCGCAGACTGGATTTGCTGGGCTGGGATTTGAGGTAGCAGCTTCAATTTTAAATCTTCTTTTCCTACCAGCTCAAAGCAAATTTTACTTTCTCCAAGCCAGAAACATCTCTGCCTGCTGTGCCAGGAGGGCTTGCAACCCCAGGTGCAGCAAGATCCCTCCTGTGCTGTGCACTTGACTTCCCCCAGATTTCATTAATTGATGCCTGTTGGTAAGTATTTCTAAAGAAAACCACCTGCCCTGTAGCACCTGGCTTTGAAAACCAGCATGGGTGTTCAACTGCATCATCACAAGGAGCCTTAGCATGGGAAACAGGGAAAAAAAAAGAAAAAAGAAAAAAGAAAAAAAAAGAGAGAGAGATAAAATGAAGCTCAGAATGATGAGGAATCCATCAGGACAGAAAGGAACTGCCTCAGGATCAGGCTGATGGACACGCACTCCCCAGCAAGGAGGAGGAGGAGAGAAGAATTCAAGTGTCACCCACTCCTTGCCCCGGCAGGATTTATTGCTCCCCTACCCCAAAGCTCAGCAGTGATGGATTTGGGCGAGCAGCTGCCCCCCCCCACGGTAACCGGCCACGGGCAGAGCCTGCCCAGCGCGGGGGGCTGGATGCAGCCGCTGATAAGGGGCTGGGCTTTATCTCCAGCAGAATTTTAGACTAATCTGGGCTTTTAGAGAGAAATGCGTTTGGGAGGAGCCTGGCTGAGCACGCAGGTGGCTTGGTGGAGGGGTGCTCAGCAGGGCTGGGGGGCGGTGAGGGGTCGCTGCGGGTCGCCAGGAGGGCAGCAGCAGGGTGGGATGCGCTTCGGCCGGCTGTGTCGTACCTGGCCTGCAGATAACGACGGACAGGAGACATCTGTGCACGGAGCTGTCGGCCCGACCCCACTCAGGAGGTTGGCAGGAGGGAGATAAGCTGCTGACAGGCTTTTAAAAGGGAGCAAAGCTTTCCAAAATTTGGGTTGAGGGTGGTTAAAATAAACACCGTCTTTATTGTGCCTTGGGTGCCTGGGTGGTGGCTTTCTGTGCATGAGGACCTTCTTGCTCACTTGTTCATCGTGCAAACCTCACCCTGGGCAATGGAAGCCACAACTACAGCCCTCAGCCAACACTTACAGCAGCACCACAAGGACCCATAAAAAACCTAAAGGAGGAACAGAGAGGAATGAAAGTGATAAAAAATATTGCTATCAAATTTTTAATACCCATGAATCAAGTCTACAGCTTCTGCACTGCAATTTGCCTTCCCCTCACAAAGATGACACTTATCAGCCAGGCAAGAAGATAATTTGCAACCTCAGCTATCCTGCTTGCGATCAATAAGATCAGCAATTAATTCTGGAAACAGGCAGAGCTGCACTTGCAGGCAGGCAAGGCTCTTTCTAGGACTAAACAACAAAACGAGCCTGAACTCAGTTACAGAGGGAAACACACTTATTCACTCCCAACCGCTGGTATAAATAAAACCCACAGTAAAAATAGGTCACATCTCTGGGTCCTCAGCAGTGAAGTGATAAGGAGATCTGCAGCTGACAACAGGATCTGAAGCATGGAAGCTTTCCAATACCAAAGAAGAGCCAGCCAGGCGGCTTACGTATCCCTGCCTCGCCTGGCCGTTGTGGGAACCATTGTGTTAAGAGCTATAAACATCCAGGATTTATCTGGGGCAGTGGAGGGGAAGGTGGAGGAAGGGATGAGGGAACCACAGGCATTGATTGCCCTCATCCCTGTGCAGGATGCTCAGAGTCCTGCAGCGTCTTTGCTGCTCTCCATGGCATTGCACAGGGTCCTCACGTGGCCCCAGGTTAAGGTTTTGCCTTTTGACACCCCTGCTTTCTCTGTTCGGAGCTTTATGCAAGCAACACAGGGTCAAGCAAGCACTTGCTGCAGTGCAGGGATCACATGCTAAGTAAGAGGGCTATGTTCCAAACATTGTTTAAAAAACATTAAAAACCATGAAAAATTAAATGAAACTTTAAAAATAATAAAAATCTTACCATTAACTGAAGACTCTCCTTCCTGCACACGCAAAATTTCTCTAGAACTGGGCTCACCAACCCTCTGTGCAACTGGAAAATGGGGATTTTGCCTTCACCTTCCGCCTTCGCATCCCCCACTGGGATACCTTCAGGGGGTAACTGCAGCTCCTTGGGACATGACCCATCTTTTCCATCCACAGCAGCACCACACCCAGCGCCGTGAGTCCAGAGTCTGGATTTGGGCTCCCAGATGCGACAACAAGATACATCGTGGCCCAAGCTAACAACAGGAACGTGGGTGCAGCTGCCATGCCCAGCATTTATTTACTTGCCAAGTATTTATATATACGTATTAAAAAAAAAAAAAAAAAAACCAAAACAATAAAGGCCTTTTTTCTTTTGTAAAGGTAAGCACAGAAGAAAAATGCGAGGGAAACATTTGGCAAAACATGGTGGCCAAGTTCTGCTGCGCTGCTGAAGGATGCCAAGGAAAATGCAAACAATGGCCTGGGAGGGACCGCGGCAGGGCGGAAGGATAAGGCTGCGGTTCCCCGTGCCACAGGAAGGCTTTGGTTTAACATGAGCGGGCTCTTCTGGAGATGAACCCATAGCCCTGAGGCCTCCAGGGCCCACAGATATCCTCTTGGCTGGTGGGCGACGCGTTCTGCTTGACCCAAAGTCTTTCCACATGGCCCCGTTTAGGTTCTTCCCCACCATTGCAAGGTTTCTTTTTTTTCCTTGGTGGTTTGGGATTTTAATTTGTTCTGTTTTGGTTTTGGACCTCTCACAATGCGACGTTTGCATGTTAGTTTGCCTGTGCAAGTCTTTAGTCGGGACTCATCCATCATTTTCCGAGTTAAAACATAGCTGCTTGTCAAGAGGAAGTCATTTGTCTCTCACGAGAAAGTCACCGCTCCC
>VXAV01006259.1:30738-65956 GCA_013399715.1 Alectura lathami
TTTCTGATGTATAGAAATGAATGTTATGAAGGCAAAAGGGATTCTCTTCCCATTGCTAGCCTATTGCACAGTGTGGAGCATACTGTCATACACTGCACGATCCAGTCTCTATCATGAGTATTGATCACATAGAGTGACTTTCTTAGCATTAACCTCTTTTTTTTCTTTTTTTTTCCTAAAGCTCAAAAAATCTACTTTTTTTTGTGCTTTGTATGTTTTCTCTCTAAATTAGAGTGGCTTTGAATATAAAACTTTCTGGTTTTGTGCCTAAGTTTATGCATGATCTACTTTTGTGTATTTTCAGGCATTGTAAGTGGATAGGTTGATGCTTCTCTACACCTTGAGCTTAGATTTAAATAAATGTAGTGTATTGATTTATAGCAATGAATGTCTCTATTCATTTTAACTTTAAAATTTTGTTGGAAAACTGCAATGTTTTATTCAGTGCTAGACTCTCAGTTGAAAGGAAAAGAACAAAATAACTGAATTTAACTGAGTTCAGGAAAACATTTCAGTTGCTACTTTGTTTTTTTCTGATTGCTCAGTGAACAACTGTGTCTGACAACAGATCTTTGATTAGCTGCCTGACACTTAATAAATGTTTCCAATCCATCTGTTTATACTACAGAAAGCAGAGAACTTTACCAGAGCCCTGGAATGATAAGATTGCTTACAAATCACGTTCTTCCCGCTAGCATGCAGTCACACCTCTTGATGTTTTGATGGTGATTTGCTTCAGGGCAGAGTGTAGTCTTTTATTAACATTTGTAGATTATTTCATCCATTACTGCTGATTTGTAGTAACCTGGTTTTGAAAATGCCTTTTTTTTTTTTTTTTTTTTTCAAAGTTGTGTTCATAAAATCATATCACAGAATCATGGAATGGCTTGGGTTGGAAGGGACCTCAAAGATCATGTAGTTCCAACCCCCCTGCTGTGGACAGGTTTGACATCCACTAGCTCACTAGATCAATCTGCCCAGGAAGCCATCCAGCCTGGCCTTGAACACAGCCAGGGATGTTCACTGACTTTCTTTTCAGTGTTTCTTTTTCTTATTTCTTGACCAAGAATCTAAATATGCTCCCAAGGTTTTAAAGCTGAATTCAATCATTTAGAGAGTAAAAATTAAGCGTTGTGAAATGTGGCTGTGTTTGACTCATTCAAACCCATGTGGGACGCTTCTGTATTGGTAAACTACTGCATTTGTGGTACTTCTACGGGGAAAGAAATGTTCTGGAGAACTACAGGCCTGTTGGCCTGACCTTGGTATCGGGGAAGGTTATAGAGCAGATCATCTTGAGTGTGATCACACGGCATGTGAGAGACAACCAGGGGATCAGGCCTAGCCAGCATGGGTTCATGAAAGGCAGGTCCTGCCTGACCAACCTGACCTCATCCTATGACTAGGTGACCCACCTAGTGGATGAGGGAAAGGCTGTGGATGTAGTCTGCCTAGATTTTAGTAAAGTCTTTGACACTGTTTCCCACAGCGTTCTCCTGGAGAAGCTGGCAGCCCATGGCTTGCACAGGTGGACTCTTCAATGGGTAAAAAACTGGCTGGATTGCTGAGTCCAGAGAGTGGTGGTGGAGTCAAACCCAGCTGGTGACCAGTCACAAGTGATGTTCCCCAGGGGTCAGTACTGGGGCCAGTCCTGTTTAACATCTTTATTGATGATCGGGATGAAGGCATTGAGTGCACCCTCAGTAAATTTGCAGATTACACCAAGCTAGGAGGAAGTATTGATCTGCTTGAGGGAAGGAAGGCTCTACAGAGGGATCTGGACAGCCTGGATAGTTGGGCTGAGGCCAATTGCATGGGGTTCAACAACACCAGGTTTTGGGTCCTGCACATGGGTCACCACAATCCCATGCAACTCTACAGGCTTGGGGCAGAACCCCGAAAGCTGTGTGGAGGAAAAGGATCTGGAGATGATAATCATCAGCCAGATGAACATGAGCCAGGAGTGTGCCCAGGTGGCCAAGAAAGCCAACAGCATCCTGCCTTGTATCAGAAACAGCATAGCCAGAAGGACTAGGGAGGTGATCGTCCCCTTGCACTCAGCACTGGTGAGGCTGCACCTCGAGCGCTGTGCTCAGTTTTGGGCCCCACACTACAGGAAGGAGATTGAGACCAGATTGGCAATGAAGCTGGTGAAGGGTCTGGAGCACAAGTCTTATGGGGAGCAGCTGAGGGAACTGGGGCTGTTCAGTCTGGAGAAGAGAAGGCTCAGGGCAGACCTTACTGCTCTCTACAGCTACCTGAAAGGAGGCCGTGGTGAGGTGGGGGTCAACCTCTTCTCCCAGGTAACAGTGATAAGACGAGAGGTAACGGCCTCAAGCTGTGCCAGGGGAGGTTCAGGTTGGATGTTAGGAAAAACTTCTCAGAGAGAGTGGTCAGGCATTGGAACAGGCTGCCCAGGGAAGGTGGTGGAGTCTCCTTCCCTGGAGGTGTTCAAGAAACGTGTAGATGTGGCACTGAGGGACATGGTTTAGTGGGTGTAGTGGTGATGGGTTGATGGTTGGACTAGATGATCCTAGAAGTCTCCTCCAAACTTAATGATTCTATGGATCTATGACCTGCATCTAATTTACTGGAAAAACCAAGAAAATTCAAATGTGGCTATGTTCTAGACAGGTAAGGATAAGTTAGATCATTACAGTAGAACTAATATAGTAAATACATGCCTTACTTTGCTGAATTTCATAGCTGTTTATGGCTATTAAGGTACAGTGGCTCTCCCAGCGTCAGAAAGAATGGTGTTACTCCATGGATCCGTCTCTTCTTGGTTTGGTCTGTGACATACAGACCCTGAGGTTGGAATGAATTGAATATAGTAAATACTAATTAGTATGTCTTCTTGGTGCAGATGCTTGGCAAAGATTTGGAGGGTACTTGGCCCTTCTCATGCTGAAATGCTCCAGAATAAACACCATGCTGTTTATGGAGTAGAATTGTAACTGTACAGATTCTTTTCTGACTCACTCAAACCCACTGAAATAGCAGTTCACATACTGCTAAGTGAACGTGCAGTGAATCTGACAGTTCTTAGAGAAAGTTCATAGATTCAATATGCAAGAAAAGCATGTGCTATTAAGCACTTGTTCTGTTGGTGGCTGTTTCAGTGGCTGTAATTTAATAAAAGGGAGTGTGCGTGTGCATAAGAACATGGTGTAAAGTAGCACAGTTTGTGTATATATTTTGATACAGATATGTGGGTTGTAATTTGCCTATGGCTTACTGAAGATCCTTGGGATGAACAATGATCTGCTGATGTGCTAGTAAGTTTATTTGTTATCCAGCAGAGAAGTTATTATCTGTTTTGTCAACAAATAACAGTGCTTGGTTAGTGATTCCTTTATTTTTTTTGTCTTCTCATGACTTGTCAAATTGCTTCATATAGGATATTGATGTTTCAAATCTACAATACCTGCAGAATGCACTGTAATTTAAAATTAATCTTTTCCTATGCAATTAGTTTTTCTTGCTTGCAAATACTTGGTGCTTTCTTGTTGGGAGGCATTCATGTCTGTCTGCATTTGTTTTTTAAGGAAGACATGAAAAACCTCAATGAGCATCACTCTAACTCAGAGGGCCTGTATTGAATGACCTAAGATATCCAGCAAACTAAAAAACTACAGCAAGGACTGGAGAGCAAAAACAGACATTGATTTTTGCTGTGAAGAGATTTTTTTTTCTTTGTGCAGCTTAGGGAATCCTGAGTAATTGAGTAGGAATCATTGAGCATAGGTGAATTTACTGAATATTAATGATTTGCAGGCTCATTCCAAACTGTATTGAGGTAGTGGAACATTCTCTTGCCTTTTTAATAGCTTCTGGAACATTCAGATGCCCAGCAATTAATTCAGCGAGCTGCATTACCCTACGATCACTGATACTTCAATTATGTTATTTGAAATTTGACAGCTTTTAGCAGATAAGAGCTTTGTGTGTGTTGCTTGTACTCTGCTTCTGCTCCCTGGGCATTGCTAATGCATACTGGAGATATCCATATAAATGATTCAATGAGTAAAAAGGAAAGGAGATTTTTCACTATGCTTTGTTACTGCAGTATGTCCCTGTGCATGCTTGACTACTTCTCACCTTCCTAAATCTCTAGGAAGTTTGTGTTGCTCAATACAGTGTCCCAGGATGTGGGACCTGTGGCAAAGTTTCCACCCTGCATGTATCATGTGATCCTTACCAATGTGGGTTTCCTGTTGTAGTATTGCTGCTCCCCTTCTAGTTTTCCTTCTGTAAAAGAATTCACTTACCCACTGGTGCATTGCACTCTTCTCCCTTTCTCTTGTATGATGTAAGGGGGTACCTGCAAAAGATACCTTCAAACAAAATCTGTAATTGGAGCTCCTGTGATAGATTGTTGCAGTTCCCTATTGTGCCTCAGTGAATTTCCTGGGGTCACTCCAGGAGCAGGCTGAGCACTGTGCTGGCTGCTGATGGTATCGGTTGATAGTGGTACCCATGACTGATGCTGGTTAGCAGGTCTTAATTCTGTATCCAGTTTTGACAGTTCTTCACAGCAAATAGAGCTGTGGGCTGTTTTTACAACAGCTTGACATCGTGATGCATGAATTGCAGAGTTCTCAGGATTTTCTTTTCCTAGTTTCCATATACAGACACTGATTCAGGGCATTTTAAGCTGCTGAGCTACCCAGACAAGACAGTTACTTCCTGCAAGACAGAATACTTCAACACACAAGTAAAACCACTGTGCTAAATGACCATCTCAGTGTGTAATGTGTATTTTTGAGAATGTTAAAATAACTGCTAACTGCTGTTCCAGTCTGGTTTTGCAGGCTCGATTGTGGATTTCTTGTGTTACAGCATGTGGGGATCATACCTGCAGTGACTTCCCACTTTATTCTTCTGGATTTAAGATAGAGTAAATAGCAAAGAGGAAGTGATCATGAGGGATGAGAGGATGAGGACATAAGACTACATGCTAGAAGTGGCAGTGCTTGCACTTCCTGTGAGTAATTCTGTTTCTACTGCAGGAATCACTTAACTGGGCACAGGAGATTTTTTCTTTTGAGATTTCTGAGCTCAAGGCTACTGACTGGTTACCACTGAAAACATACAGCAGCTATTGCTGTTTGAAATTTCTGTAAAAACTGAAAATTGAAGCAGCTGTTACTGTAATAGTCCCTCTGAAATGTGTTTTCTGCTAGTGTGTTTACCTAATGGAAGAGGATGGTAGGAATATATGGATAGCTCTGAATAGGACAGGAACAATGTTAAATTAGATTGCTGAATTCACAAACATCTTGAGTAGTGGTATTATTTTTATAATTATACTATCTACATGGTTAGGAACTGTAGCTGGGTACCAGGATCTCTGTGGGTGGTAGGTGCTAAATGGTGCTGAGTTTTCCCTGAAGTCCTTCTGCCTTCTACATACTTCCTTGTTACATTTGAGCAGAGTAAGCAGCTCCAAGTTCATCCATGCTGGCCTTCTGCAATGCTTGTCTTCTGCTCACTGAGCAGTTCTGCTCAGAGGAGTTTGTCCTTGCAAACTAGCCATCTCTCCTGGACACTTTTGCCCTCCAGGGCAGTTCTCCACAGGATCTTGTCAAGCTTGTACCTTTACAGACGAAACCCAGCTTTTCTGAAGTCCACATTTGTTATTCTGCTGTTTGTCTTGCTTACTCATCTTGGGATCTTAAACTACAGTCTTCTGGTCAGTGCTGCCAAGGCTGCCCTTGGCCTTTATATCACCCAACAGCTCTTCCTCATTTGTGAGCAGCAGATCCAATACAGCACCTCCTCTTTGTTCACTGATCACCTGCCTCAGGAAATTCAGAAGTCTCCTAGATTGTGTCCAGCTGTAGTGGCCTTCCAGCAGACACAGAGTGGTTGAAGTACCAGTGCCTGCAAATGTGAGGCTTTTTTCCTGCTACCTAAAGAAGGCTTCATCTACTTTGTCTTGTAGATCAGAGCTGTAGCAGACACCTCCTACAACACCACTTGTGATCGTGTGGGCTTTGATTATTACCCACAAGCTCTTCCCTACTTCCTTGCATACCCCAAGGCAAAGCTGCATCCACCCAAGGCACACTTTTGCATAGGGTGCAATTCCTCCTCCACGGCTGCCTACCACATATTTCCTAAGGAGCTTCTGTATCTCCATGGGAGATAACTCACAATGGCTCCATTAATCTCAGTAAGGCTGTAGCTCTGCAACTATGCACTGGCTTCTGCTTGTTCCCCATGCTATGTGTGTTAGTACACAGCAATTTGATATGGGCCCAATGCATGCTGATTTATAGGGGAAGCGTGAAAATCTCCTTGTTTATGTTCTCCCCTAGACACATCGCTTTGTCCCTTGTGTCCCCAACTTTCGTTCATATCATAGCAGCCCTCTCTTGATATGCCTCGTTTAAGTTCATACCTTTTGATTTACTTTAGTAGGGAGAAAAAAGAGAGCAAAAGAGGAAGTTCTCAAAGCTTAAGTATTCACTCTAAGAACTATAAAGTTAAAGATTTTATTTTGCAATTCGGCTCCAATTTTGCAAAGTAGATCCAACAGTTCAGGAAACATCAAAAGTAAAGCTGCCTCTGCAAAATTTAGTGCTTTCATATGCACTATAATATATTTGTGCAACTCTTTCCAGTTGGAACCTTGCCTCATTTAGATGGACTACCTAGAGATGGAGACAGCTGTTCATGTTTATTTTCATCCTTGTCCTTAAACAAATGGACTTTCTCATTCTCAATGTCCTTGTTTCACAGCCTGTGATACATTTGTCTCCTGAAGACTCAAACTACTCTCAAACTAGTAAAAATCTGAATCATGTTCATTAACTTTACTGGATTTTTTTCAGATTTACATGGCAATTACAGTTAGAGTTATGTTCAAAATAAAGTGCAGATGCTGAATAAGACACTGAAGTGTATGATTCATATACTAGGCAGGGCTGGAATAATCTCCCTGAGCATCAGCTCATTTTGACATGCAGCAAGTAATTATTCCACACCATGAAATAAGAGTTTTTGAAATACTTTTTAGTATTCTGAAATATCAGTTCTGGGCAGTCTTGTGCAGTCTTGTTTCCATGTATTCGTTAGGAGGTGCTTGATCTAAATTATGGCTGTGAGTTTGAATTCAGCAAGCTAAATCATATGCAGGTGAACAAGTTGCTCTTTATACCATGAATCTGCAGCTAACTTTTGCATTTACATCCTTATACCACTTGTTCTCCCAGTTGGTCAAGGAGATGAGGAATTGGGTAGGTATTGTGGCTGAACCTGTAGGGAGAGAAAAGATGTCCAGATCTAACTAAGCACTGCTAAGTCACTTGCAGTCAAAGAACAGCGTAGGTTAGATATACAACCATATATTTGGTATTTCTGACCTTTTGAATTTTGTTCATGTTGAAATGTTTAAACAGGCTTCATTCAAATATCTCAGACATCAGGAACCCAAATATGAGTTCAAAACCTGAAGAACCTCTTTGTTCCCCTTTCTGTTGTGTTTTTAATGTTTTGCTGTATTTGCTGGACTTTGCTGATATTCTATACAGAGCTCATGAGTTTTTGTGATTGTACAGTACTTGCTTACTGGATTCTCACATTTAGGAACTCCTTTGTTGAGCCTGAAAGTGTCTGAGAGAAAAAGAAGAAACTAGTGACTAATCACAAGGACTCATCACTAACTGTTAGGGTTTGATTGTTTTGTTTGGAAATAAGGTGATACTGTAGCTAGGGAAAGAAAACAATCCTGCTGTTGAGGTTGAAGTAAGATGGCCACTATCCTTACTTTTTCATGTCATTTTGTGAAGAGTTCAGGGAGATGCAAGTTGATGGTTAGTCCTGTGAGTAGCGTTCCTTTCTTGCAGGAAAACAGAAACCAGTTTGCAGTAACTAATAACTAGCATGTATATATCTCAGAGTAAAAAGCTAACAAAGCTAACTAAGGCACTTTGACAGAGAAAGACAAAGTAGAACCTGAGAAAACAAACTAACAAAAGCCATAAGGTTTGGTTGATGTTCCAGCATTGTACCACTGAAATGAGTGGCTATTATCAGGGCCCAGAGAGCACTGGGAGCCCTAATTGCCTGAGAGTGCTAATTGTCCTGACCAGCCTCACCTGGGATCTCCATCCATGGTGAGGAGTTCTAGCTAGAGCTCAGCCCTGGGTCCCCAGTCCAGACCAGTAGCCCCACTTGCAGCAGTCCTGTCTTGGTGACCAGGTGCTGTGCATTGACTCTGACTCAAATTCTGCCTCTCTTTGCCTGATGATCCCCAGCCCCTGCTACTCTTCTCAGGCTGCTCTGGTCAGGTCCTGTGGGGCTAACCCCTGTTTGGTGGGGCAATACCCTGCTGGGCCATGGCCATAGTATGGCCCCAGCTTGGCTTTGCTCATGGAGCAGCCCTCTGCTTTCTGCTGAGGGCTTGCTTGTGTTGCTGAGTGTTAGAGTGAGCTAAGGAGAGCTTTCTAAGCCTTTTTAGGCAGACTGGGAACAGTAATGCCTCCAGGATAAGAGTTACATCCTAATGAAAATATAATGGCAGAGGAACTGACAAAAGGCTCATTATAACGTAATAATTTACATATCTGTAGGTAATAGCAAGTGGCTGCTAATGTTTTAGTGAAACTTAGGTCTAGATAGGCTTACAATTTCTTTTCCAGAGGTTGCTGTATTTCTTCATTTTTCTGTGGAGGAAGATTGAACATCGGCTTCCTGAGACCAGTGGAGGTTAAGTGAGAGCATGCCAGTGTTAATGTCACTTGTACTTGAGTGTGCACTTTACAAAATGATATTTTCTTCTTTCAAGACTGTAGGGAAAGATACATTCTTCCAGTTCCTATTTTATACATGCTTATGGAATTGCATGTTAAACTAATTAAAGAATTTAGAAGGGGTTATCTTAGTGTAGCAATACTGTGCCAGTGAGCATTTAAATTTCTTTTTCTCTTGCTCACACTGAGCAAGCCAACCCTGTGAATTTCTAGTGAAACCGTTCCCACTCTGTGGTATAATTGCATTGTGAAAATGCTATTTTATTTCAACAGTATAATGAAATATTCCTGGATGAAAAGAATTGCCATACATCTTTTGTGCTTTTTCCTCCTTTCCTTCCATTCTTTCTTAAATAATTTTTATTTGTTGGACAGTGTATTTTCTTTAACAGTCCACCTGCAGTATGAGTAATTTTTTTTTTTTTGTAGTATTGATGGTGCTGATATCAATAGGAAAAACCTTTTTAGTCTGTAGTTGCATATCGTCAAAATTCTGTGCAATTTTTGAGAAGATTCACTTTTTTAATGGCATTTCACAGGTAGTATAATAATCTGCCTTCCAAATTAGACTGCTTGAATGCTTGATTCTGCTACAAATAGAGCATTTCTGAAATCTTTGACTTCTTATTGACCATCTGATTTTTTTTTTTTTTAGTTAATTTATTTATTTTTTCGCTTTTTTTCACTTAGCTTTGATTTACTTTGTGCAGATGCGCTATGTAAGAGGGAAGGGTTCTGGCAGTATAAAGGCCTGGAGAGACAGGGAGGGAGTCAAAGACTCCAGACAAAACAAGGACAAGTTGTTGATGGTGCAGAGGTAGAGCTGACAACCGAAGTAGGATCACACTTTAGCCTTTAATGTAATGGCTCCCAGATCAGTAGTGATAGAGAGCTGGGTGTTACTCTTTTCTAAAGGTTTTGCACCTACAGTAAGGGAAACCTTACCAGATGAGAATACAGCAGTCTCTTTGATCCTAATATGGAAACTTGAAAGTTTGGGAAGAGTAGCAGCAGGCAGAAGTTTCAGAGCCAAATTCTGGACTCTGCTGTTGGGGCTTCTGGTGTCATCTAGTGGATGTGTAATTGTAGGGTTTAGTTCTGGGAAGCATTAAGGCAGCTCTACATTTTGCAAGGGGACAAAATACTTAGCCATAGAGGTAGGAGGGACAAAGACATGTGGCACAGAAGACGTTTTCAGTCACTGAATTGTTCAAAACAGAGTCTCACAGAAGCATCGGAAATGAAGTCTAGTAGAAAGGAGTGAAAGCTGAGAGGTATGTGGTGCCTCCTTTCCCCTGGAGCCTTTTTAACTCATAAGGCAGTAAATTCCTGACACTGACTTCTGTCTCATTACAGGTCAGCTGGGTGTACTTGTGGGCTGATGGTAGGCTGTAGGCTATATCTATGATTACCTGTCTGTAATTATCTACTTTTTAAAATTGTGCAGAACAAAAGATCACTACTTTATCTTCATCTAACAACTGGACAGTGAATGTTTGCAAGCTGCTGGATTTGAATAACGGCCTTTTGGAGTGAATAGCTGGCATGGCTGACACATGGAGTTGTCACAGTCTGCTGCAGCTTTTGAGCTCTTTGTATTCTCAGTGCATTGCTGCAAACTGCAAGACAGACAGAGGTAAAAGGAAGGAGGTGGTTCATGTAGAACATAATAAAATAGCAAAGTGTTCTGATACGTCTGGTAGGTTTGGTTATCTAATGCTATTTTAAGGTAATGAAAGCAATATTTCATCGTTGGATCAAGGTTTATATATATTCTTACAGTTGTGAGGATTGTCAAAGTAACTGATGTACTGCCAAAGCTGCAGTGAGGATACAAATAGATTCTTGTGTGGGTTGGAGTAGATTGCATGGTAATTTCGTAGAAATTGGTGTGTGTGGGAAGAATATTTAGTCTCTTATTCTGAGGTTAAAACGGTCCATTGTGTAATGCAGTGCTTGAGGGGCCACTAGTAATTCTTGAGTTCTAAACAGGGCCAGTTATTTATGTAGCTTTGTAGTTTGTCTGGATTGATGACAGAAACTTCAGAGGGAGATCCAGCAATTTTTGAATTTGACCTCTACACATGATGTGAACAAGTTGCTCCCTACATCTACTTGTGATGGCTTTGCTTTGACCCTCTAACGTGAACAAATGTGTGGTCATTCTGATCAATTGCTGATATGGAAGTTGGTGGGGAACAGTTGCTCTAGTATTGCTCTAGGTATCTGGAAGGGATGCAATGCAGCACACTAACTGTCAGAAGCCAGCATTTCTTGTATGTCAGCACTGGTCCAGTGTCCAGTGGCAAGGACACAGCAGGCAGCAGTAGGGGAAGACTTTGAGCCCAGTAAAATATAGACAAGGACAGAAGTGGGTGTAAATAACAGGATAAAAATGAAAGGAGAAGCTGACTGCATTAGTCACTGTTCCTGAAGATGAACTGTTTTTTTTTTTTTTTAATGTTCCTATTGCTATACAGTTTAAGAGAGATCCTGTCTGCATTACTAAACTTTCTTGAAAGCTGCAAAATACTGGCAAGTAAACAGTGCTTTATTTAGGGAAACTGCTGCAGTAATCAGTCATTGATACTACTGTTGTAATACACGTCCCTGTTGATGTTTATGCTCTAGATTGTACACAGGTGGCTTGTGTGTTTTCACTTGACCTGCTTTAGCATCAATATGAGCTGCAAGCTTTAAATGCCAAAAGGAGCAAAAATAAGAATAATAATATTTTCTTTGGCTATTCCATTTACCATGTGCACCATCTAGATTTGTTTTCTCATGTGGTTCTTTTTTCGAAGTTTAATTATTGTGGTTCTAATTTTTTAGCCTGTGTTGTTTGTCCACCAAGGATATTATGCTAAAGAGATCTGTCATAATATCTAGGTGTCTTCTGGATCTTTTAAATTTTCTTTTTTTGGGGACTCATGGTCTGGGGGGAAGATGCTACTAAAACTATTTCAACAGTTGAGCTAGGTCAGTGTTTTCAGCTTACTTTGATTTAGGTACCCTTTTCCTGTTGAGGTGAAGGCGCACTAATAGCTAATTTAAGTCTGAAAATGGATTTTCTTTTCTTACTGCCTTTTGTGAACCTCACAGAAAGATCACGCCTGTGATCTTTCAAGGGTTGTTAGATGATTGAGAACTACTGAAGTATCAAAATTTCTATAGAGGAGGAATCGATTGGAAACAATTTCAAGATCCTGCCAGTAGATGGTGCAGGTAGTAAAAATATACTGTGGAGACTTCAGAATGAATGAACAAATTTTGAGTTTTGAGATTTCTGTCAAGGTTTTTGGCTTGTGAGACATTGAGTTGGCTTGTTTTATTTGTTATTTTCTTCTGGTATGGTGAATTTTGTAGTCTGCTAATTTGAACAGCAGAATGAGTATTACAAGTTACAGTTTCTTCTACAAAATTATGAGTTTGGAAGTAAATTTGCAGTTATTCTGCTCAAGGGTTATGTATCCTGTTTTACTAAATCCTCTGTATCCTGTATAATACAGATAAATACTACGATGAAGATAATCTTTTGTGATTGGAAAGAACTTTATGGAGCTTTGTAAGGGCACCTTCAGCTGAACCTTTTTTGAGACAATCATGCTGCAGCTTGGTTGTTTTTTAAATTGGAGATTCACATACCTTAAGGACTAACAGACTGTGGTTAATTTGAATGTTTTCTGTAAACCACCATGTTCCTTGGAGTAATTGTGAAAAACTGCTGTAGAAACATTTTTCAGCATGGTTTATTTGATAAACTACAGATTTTTAATGTGGCTTCTAGAGGCTATGCTTGGAAACATTTGGTGTGAGAGATCAGTTTCTGCAATATGCCTCAAAAGTATTAGAGGGCAGTATGAAGAGCTAAAACTTCTTCAGTGTTTCAGGATACTGTTCATCAACATTGTTGGTACCAATAGTAATGATGAACATCATTAAACTGAAGCTGTTGTAAGGATTTCCTTTAAAGCTCTAAGTTGACAGAAATAAAGGTATGTATACATCTGAGATTCCATAAAACTGAAACTGTAGATCCCAGGTATGAATTAACCTTTTATTCACATAGTCATGTACTCAAATTAATGATTTTGTGATAACATAATGAAAAAAATCTCACGTCATTTAAGAAATTCAAGGAAATGCTTTATGATGACCTGCATCAGTCTTCAGCATGTGAAGTACAGAGGGTGCTATTGACCATGGAGCAATCTAAGTAAAACCGTTTTTTTTTTTTCTGGTTGTTGAGCACAATCTAAAAATTGTAGAGATGGGATCAATAACTGTCCCATGACTGTGGTTTTGTTTGTTTGAATAACCCTGTGGGTAGTGCTGACTGTGTGTTTTGGAAGCACAGCAAACAAGGAAAGAAATTGGGAAGAGAAGGGAACAGTAGGAGGTAAAATGAGTGCGTTTTTGTCAGGTTGGCTAAAAGAACACTTGTAACTGTCCTGATTGGTTGCTGATTTTGCTCAGTGCTAATGCCAGTATTTTCAAAAGTAATTAGAAGTTTCTAGGGTCAATTTTATGCACCAGGCGAGGAACCTGTGTTGCAGTCTGTGCTCTCTAGAAATACTGAATTACTGCTGTGCATTTTAAAAGAAGACCTATTCATTTAAAGTGTTGCTAATTGTGATCCTGATGTTCTTGGAGAACTTAGTTACTTTTTAACAAAAAAAAACACGTTATTTCTTTGCTAATGTTTCTTCTGCCATTGTTCTAAAGGTGGCAAGAGGCAATATGTTCTTACTCTTGAATCTTTTCAGCTCTCTGCAAGAAGTAGATGTGCTGTTAAGCTTACACATCTGCTTTAATTAGGTAATTAGCAGTAGAATGACAATGTGAAGAAATCAGGTGTGGAAAAAATAATAGACTTACCAGCCCTCAACAGTCCATCAGTTACTACAGTAATCTCTTAGTCTCGTTCCCTTATGATCTAATATCCTTGGTGGTACAGTCATGTCTATAATTCTGTCCCTATCAGTGAAGCTGTACAGCCTAATAGATCTGTCCCAGGTAAGCAGTTTTCACTCTGCAGAACATAGATGCTTTGCCTACCCAATGATCCGTGTCAGCTGTTAAGAAGCGATGATGGTCTTCTCCGAATAGCCTGTTAGTGAACAGCTTATTTCAGTTATATTCTGGGGGCAGCTCTTTTCAGTTATGCAATTTTTATTTTTGAACAATGGTTTTCAGTATTTGGTATAAATTCAAGTGATAGTGAGATCTTTATGGAAGTATATATTGGGTTAAAAATATGTCCTTACTCAATATCACTTTTTAAGAAATTGGTGCACAAGCTGTGACTTTTTAGCTGTTTATCTTTCTACTTATTGAACATATTTATTAACGGTCTAGTATGTCTTTCCAGTTGGGAAAAGCTTTGAGGATGCACTGTTTCAGAATTCATCAGTATTATTTTTAGCTTTTCTTTATTTTCTGAAGAGACAAGCATTAAAATGTAGGATTTGCTTTCTATGAAGTACATTCTTTGACTTTTTCTGCAGTCTGCTGTGTTACTGAGGTGATTAATTGCTCGGACTACAATATAGGACTCTTTTAAGAGAGACTTTATCTTATAGAGGCTGAAATCATTTATGGAGAGGAAAATACATTGGTACTGGCTTACAAAATGGTCTGTATGTTTAGAATTAAAGGGTTTTTTTTTTTTGGATTTGCCATTTTTTGTCTTTGGAAAAGGAACAGATCTGAGAGAAGAGAGACGTGAGAGGCAAAACAAAATTAACTCATAGTAACATCATGTATAGTTTTGCAAAGAATAATTTTAAATGAACTTAAAGAAAAAGAAGTACATAGTTACAGTGAGTAATGTGCTATTTTCTCAAATATTTGTCAAGTAGCTCTATGTTCCATGTTCTAACTTGAAAGACAGTCTAAACAAAGAGATTAGATAAATCCTGTTTGATAATTTATGAGCTATTAGACTGAACTGCCTGGAAATGAGAAGAGTTAGTTCGGTGTGTGTGTGTACAGTAGACCTAATTATGGCTTTACAGTAGTGCATTTATCCACAAATCACGGCTCTGGACCCCCCGTATGACACCTTGTGTAAAGTCATTCACTGTTGCATGAGAAGATGTTTTCAGAAGGAACATCTTCAGGGAAAGTGGTCTTGATTTGTCTTACTGGGGAAGTGTACTCAGTGCTGCATTTCTAGAGGAAAGATTGCATGATCACCCTGTGGATCCAGCTGGCTTCTTCGAGTCTCATGAGAACTGGGTCACCTGTGTGGGGATGTTCCCAGCGCAGCTCAGCTCTTAGTTATGGGAAAGCTTCTTTCATGATGCTGACAAAATTGAGTTTATCTGAAGGCTCTCATCTAAACAGAATTTTCACTGGTTTGTTTCTTCTCCAAAGCCAATCTTAATTTCTGTTTGTGTTGAAAGTTGCAGTAGCTTAACGATTATCTCTAAGCTGGGGTGAACTGAGCCTCTTGTGTGGTTGCATGTGGCAGTGTTAGACCTGATCTAAATTCAGGTGATTTCATTGGCTGTAGTGTTTGATTGGGAGGAGGAAAAATGAGGGGAAATACTTTTCCTTCTGTCTCTCTTTCTGCCTACTTCTCTGTCAGGTTTATGGAAGAAAACATGTAGCATTCAGGTCTATATATTTCTCCAGAATGATTGCCTTCTATAGTAGACCATTTTTTTTTTGTTAATGAAAAATGCAAGAAGGAATTTGGGGTCAGTCTAGAGAAAACAGATTTTCTCTTAAAGATCTTAATCTCTACAAAAATAAGGCAATTTTTGTGCATTTTTTTGCTACCTGTTGTTGTCTTTCTTATTACTGTCTCAAGCTGCTCTTCCTGCTCCAGATAAAACCTAAGAAGGGGAGGGGTAGAATGCCTGAAGTCTAATTAGTGTACAAACTGCCTCTCTTAATCACCTCAGAAGGGCATGTTCTCATAGAATCATAGAATTGTCTGAGTTGGAAGGGACCTTTAAAGGCCATCCAGTCCAAATCCCCTGCAGTAAACAGGGACAGTTACAGGTAGATCAGGTTGACAGAGCCCTGTCCAGCCTCACCTTGAAGGTCTCCAGGGACGAGGCAGCCACCACCTCTCTGGGGAACCTGTTCCAGTGCTTCACCACACTCATTGTAAAAACAAACAAAAAAAAGACTTTTTCCCTATATCCAGTCTAAATCTCCTCTCTCTCATTTTGAAACCATTTCCCCTATTCCTATCACAACAGACCCCGCTAAAGAGTCTGTCCCCTTCTTTCTTGTAGCCCCCCTTTAGATACTGAAAGGATGCCATCAGGTCTCCCTGGAGCCTTCCCTTCTCCAGACTGAACAGCCCCAGCTCTCTCAGTCTGTCCTCACACGGGAGGTGTTCCATCCCCTGGATCATTTTTGTGGCCTCCTCTACACGCACTCCAACAGGTCCATGTCCCTCCTGTCCTGAGGATTCCCCATCTGGACGCAGCACTCCAGGTGGGGTCTCACCAGTGCAGAGCAGAGGGGCAGGATCACCTCCCTTGCCCTGCTGGCCACGCTTCTTTGGATGCAGCCGAGGATGCGGTTGGCTTTCTGGACTGTGAGGGCACACTGCTGGCTCATGTCCAGCTTGTCACCCACCAGTACCCCCAGGTTCCTTTCGGCAGGGCTCTGCTCAATCCTTGCATCCCCCAGCTTGTGCTGATTGTGGTGGTTGTTGTGACATGGTTTGCATGGGGTAGGGTAGAGGGGAAAAAAAGGAGTAACACTAGAGGAAAAACAAATCTTGGAGGCTACTTTTGAATGAAAAAATACTAATCTCTGTCAAATCTTTTGTTCAGCCTTCAGAAATGCAGGAATTAATCCTGTTCCAGAGTGATATTATCAATCTCCTAATTCTGTTGGGGCCTTCCATTCTGTGTCACTTGTTTTGTATAATGGAATTCTGAGTGGTGTGGAATGGTTACATATTAGAAGTGGATCGAACTAGCCATACCATACGTTCTGCTTTAAGTATGACTAATCCAGCTCGAGGACAGACTTCATCTCCAGAAACTTTTCCAGCAATTTTGTCACGTAAAACAGTAACAATTTTTGCTTACCCAAAATAGTTGATAGGTTTTCACCTTGAAAAAAATAAAAGCTTATTTTTGACAGCAGTAACTTCTACTCCAGACTTCCTTGTTCCTGCTACCTTACCTTGTCCATAAAAGATGAAAGATTTTTACTCCCTGCTATAACTGACATGCAGGATGATGAGCAGAAAAAAGCGAAAATTCAGCAGGAGGAATGGAAGTGAATGTGGTGTGGAGGGCTATGTCTATTTTTATGTAAAATATATGGGAATATGGGAATTTATTGTATGAGTACTGGTGTGGTTACATAAGTTTCTATGTAAAGATGTTATATTTTGTCCCTTTCTGATTATAGTAAGGTAGGAAATTTCAGAACTGGGTCATTTGTTAGTGATTGCAGCATTGTATTATCAGACTAACAACTATGTCTAGGTGGAAGAGAAGCAACAGTAATGTCAGAAAAGATGCTTCAGTAACAAAGTGGCAAAAAAAAAAAAAAAAACCTGAAATCCTCCATCCGCTCTTTTACTCTGGTTGAGCAATTTGATCAGAGAAGTCACTGGCACCGTTTACATATGACCAAATACAGGAACATCACTGTCTCTGGAGCCCAGCTGGGGAGTAACGTTGTGGCACACTTCTTCCTGCCAGCAGTATCTTGTTGTCAGCAGAATTGTCATCGTTAATCCACATCTTCCAGGTTGCAAAGCAGTTGTGAGAGTAGCTGATTGGTCCCATTGTCATGGTGGTACAGTACTGCCTGACTGAAGTCTTTTGATGGCAAAGATTCTGTATGTTGTGGCATTCTGGAAAAGATTGTACAAATGTGTTCTGTGACATTTTAACTGTTAAACTCGACATCATCTTTTGTCCTGCTTTCTTACACAATGCATACACTACAGCTTTGGATGATAGCTAGAAAAGCTCCTTGTTATTTGTGCTCTGAGGTGGCATAAACAGCAAGTGCTGCTTCTAGGATGTTAAGAAAACTGAAATTAGCCCACAAACATTTTAACCAGATTTATTTTAGATATTTATGTATATATCTAATTCTCTTGGATGCACTAAACTGAAATGGATATTTCATGCAAACAAAATACCTCAGATTCCTTCTTCGACCTCTTGCTTCCAGTTTGGCCAGGAGTATTATATAAGCAGTCTTCTGCCTCTATAACATCAAAGTTTTAGAAGGCCTGTTAAATAGTGCGTTTTTCTTTTTCTCTCCGTTTTTCTTCTTTGGACTTTTTCCAATACAAAGTTGTTTTATTTCTTTAGTCCCAGAGAACACGATTTGCTTTCTTTCGCTCTCAGTAGATTATCTTAGTTATTTACAAGCCATTTTTATATTTTTAAGCTGGAGCCACTACTGGTTATGTTTTAGGATCTTGAACCTCGTACTCAAAAACAATGATTTCATGTTGATAAAGATGCAAATTTTGGGGTCTTCTGCTTTCTGTCTAGAATTAGTTGTGGAAAACACAAATTTATTTGCTGGATTTGAGGGATTCTGTCCTTGTGGTATGGTTGCGCTTGAAGGATTCATTGGCACTGCTGTAAAAATGAGTTAGGTGGTGCCAAGAGTGTATTCAAGAGTTTAACTGCGTACTTTAGTTTACATTGAAGGTACGAGAAGAGGAAAAGCTGGAATATTAGGGGTATGATGCAGGTTGGGGAGATTGTATTAATGAGTTATCTGGAGCATAAAAGGGAACAAGCGCAGAACCAAAGAAGTAAGATTTTGAGTATTGTAGCGAGAAGCACGACTATTTTTTGGATCCTAAAGAAGAATGGCAGGACACTGTTTTTATATAATTGAAAAGTGAAGCAATACAGTCTTTGGAATATGCAGTAATGTTTGAGGAGTTCAGCGCTGATCTCAAAGATGCGTTACAAAAGATGAGCGTGCATGTGTAACTGTGTTGAAGGATACGTGATATTGTATTTGTAAAATGGATGCATGAAGAAAGTGCTAGCTTTGGCTGCTTTATGCTACCAGCATGTTGTTAAGTAAATCTTGAGAACTTTTGTATGTTGTCTGCCTCTGTTATTATGCAAGATTTATAACTATTTATAATAGATTAGTATTCATTATCGTTACTTAAAAAGGGAGGGAAGAGATGGAAAAGGCAGAAAAGAGAAGATAGGGATTCAGAATTGATGAAACATTTGCAGTAATCAGGAAGTTACATTAACTTTTCTGAGAACTGATTTTTTTGGGGGGAGCTTACCTGCCTCACAGATTACTCTGTCTCATATTTACAGGTGAGGACAAAGGAGTAAGTCAAGATACAATTCAAGAATAAGAGAGTAGAGATATCTTATCTAACTCTTTTCCACTATACCCTTCAAGAGTGGCAAGTGCTCCCCATGTCATCTAAAGAAAGCAGGCCAAACAGCAAATGTGCAAAGCGTGCTGCAAAGCCTCTCTTGACAAGAAACTTACGGAAACCGATGTACTGATAGATAAGGATATGCTGGTTTGGGCTGTGATGTGCTTGGTAATTAGTTGAACATGGACATCTTGACGTTTTTCCTCTAATTTTCATCTCATATCTGTTAACCTGTATGTAAAATCTGTCAGAGTTCTGCTGATCAGTTAAAGGTACCTGCATGGTTAGACATTGTTCTGTATTTGCTTGAGAAATAGCTTTTTTCCCTTGAAAGGTTTGAAAAGCAAACATGTGATGTCAAAAGACTGCACTTATTGACCGATAAATAGGCCATGCAGACAGATGTGGGTGACTCTTTATACAGCCTTGAAACTTATGTTTTGATTCAGAAATACAAACTGCTCCTTAAACTACTATTTTTTTGAGTTAGTACAGTACAAAAAGCCCTCAGGATTAATGATGAGTGCTCACTTTTCTTGCAATTCAGGAAATTTTCAAGAGTCTTCACTAAAAATTGTCGACCCTAACAGTAACCACGTAGGTGGCTTTTCTCCTCAGATGGACACATCTGATGAGGGGCCTGACAACATCATCCTAATGAGTTCTTGATTCACCAGAGCTCTTAAACCTGCTCTTAAGTCTTGCTTGGTCACTTAAGGGAGCTGAGGATGCAATCAGCCCTCATTCTGAGGGGTTGGCTCTGAAGACAGGCCTGGAAAGTGCCTTAAAGAGACATGCTTCTTTTCTTCTTAAGACTGGGGATCCTTGGTCTTTCCAGGCTTCATCCTCTGGAGTTTTAGCAGGCTTCCCTATGTCAAGCTTCATTGCAAGCATTGCACATTTGGTGAATAAAAAGCACTACTTGACCGGTGACAAATAAACAATACAGTCTACTTGGCCATGAGCAAATATTTCACAGAAAAATCTGAGATAACAAAGACATGAAAAACTCATTTTTAAATAGTTCCTAGTGAGATATGAAAAGGAATCATAAGCAGTGCTGTCATAGAAGAGAGGACTGGCTCTGTTCAGTTATTGGTTCAGGTCTGTTTTTGTTCATGTCCTGATATTTGTTTTAGTAATGCTCTGTCTCTGTGAATGTGTTTGTTTGGCACCTTGTAGAACATAGCTTAAATTGTGTGCAGAGAGGTGCAGTCCAAGGCACTTGAGGACTGGAGGCATTTGTACATTGGATGAGAAGGCCCTCGTTTGTGTGTATAGACTGATAACATGGTGCACTCGGCTACTGCAGAGATTATCAGTGTGTTTGTTTGTAGAGTCCAGTGGTAGCCTAATAGTACTCTAGCAGCTGGCTAGTTGAGTATATTTAAATTACTGAGTATTTACTATTGGTAATGAAACTGGTAGCAATGATACAGCAACATTGCAGACCTTTCCATTGACTGTAATGAACAAAATCCCACAGTTCTTAAGACTCTTCTATTTGTTTTAAACAAACAAACGATTTAAGCAAGTTTTGTACTGCTCGTTGCAGGAATTGAAATGTTGTACTTCATTACAAGCCTGCTTATAGCCATGGTAAGTGACAGGTTGGATGTAGATGGACCTGAGGGAATGGCATGAAGCTGCATCAGGAGAGGGTCAGGCTGGGGGCTAGGAAAAGGTTCTGCACCAGGGGGTGGTGGGCATGGAACAGGTTCCCTAGAGCAGTGGGCACGGCCCCAAGCTTCTGGAGCTCAAGGAGCATTTGGACCCCGCCCTCAGACACAGGGTTTGGGTGGTCCCGTGTGGGGCCAGGAGTTGGACTCAATGATCCCTGTGGGTTCCTTCCAGCTCAGGGCGTTCTATGACGCTACGAGATCTCCCCCATAGAAAAGACATTGCAATGAAATTTGTGGTGGCAGCAGCAAACTGCACATCTCTTGCACCAGGTAAGAGCAGCTACAGCCTGTCTTGCTTTTTCTGTGTTTGAATGTTGTCTTTGATGTAGAGACTGCAGCATGAAAAGCTGCCTTGGACACTTTCCAGAAATTATTGAAATCAGTCTCCAGTAACTGTATTGGTTTTTACTGTGTATCAAGGTCACGGAGCTGCCTGAGCAGGTAGCTGTGATAAAAACAGAATTTGAGTATCTAAAAAGATGTCGTCTTACAGCCTGAATAAATAAGGAGCCCTTAGGCTGTGACCTCTTCTTTACAAGGGAGGTAGTAGTTCTTGTTAGAGGTGATTGGGATCTTCCTGATGAAGCATTGTTCTCATTGGAAACAACATCATCATGTTGAAAATTGATACCTCGGTGTCCACAGCTTCTATGTCTACAGTGATCATTTTGTGTTACACTGAAGTCTTTCAGCTCTTGAATAAACTGAAATTTAGAAAGGAAGCTTTTAGTATTTTAATTCTCACTGATGCAAACTAATTCAGCCTGGGTGGAGAGAGGGAGGAAGAGCTGCAATTAATTGCCTCATGGCTGTGCTAGGAGTAGGTCTCAGATGTCTAGGGCAATAGTGACAGGGTAGCTTTCTGAGTCTCAGATGCCTCCAGGAAAGCTGTTCCTGCCTGGTCACTGGGATCAGGATACATCTGATTTAGTTATAGTATATATGCATACTGCAGAAAGTTGGATAGGATTTAAAAAAATATACATAGCATCATTGTGTAAATGTCTGGAGAAGGGCTTGGGAACCTGCACCCTATGGAGAAGGTATGGTCTGCAATTTAATTTTAACTAAGGGCCAAATGCTTGCTTTTTCAATTGGCTTTTTGTTTTCTCATGCTGTTACTGAATATTGCTATGGTCAGAATAGCTGGCCAAAGAAGTTTTTAAATCTATAGTTATCCCTCAGCAAGGGTAAAGATATCCCACCTTTATAGTACAGTTTCTGTGGATTATATCTTAGTGTGCACATTCTGTTTTATGCCTAGAAATCCCCGGGGTTGACTTCTGCCTTCCTCACCGTATCTTTTCATAAGGAAAAATTTTCCAGATGTACTTAACTGACCAGGTGCCTTCAGCACAGCAGTTATTAACAACTGAGCCAGCGTAAAAACATGTAAGTGCAGCTGCTGCAGAAAAGGACAGTGAGGAAATACAGAGGCTGTGCCTGAAGACAGAATAATAAATAACTGTACGGTGATAATTGCCACCTGTAGGTATTGCATTGTGGTAGTCATCAGAAAGTTATTTACTGTCTGCTTTTCCCTCTGTCAGTGACGAGTCTCCCTCATTTGCTTGTGGTAGCCTGCCTGCAACCTTGTAGAGTAGCTCTTGGGATTGTGGCTGAAATGGCAGGAGTAATTAGACAAAGCATTGCTGTAAATTTCTGCGGAAGGAAATACTTCTATTAATTACCTTAGTTGCACTCTGGCCGAACATATCTTCTTCCATATATAAATAATTCAATAAACAGTTGGGTAAAGTAATTTTGCTTTATGTACTTCTAGATAGGACAAAAGGTAACAAACTGAAGTGACTAAGAAATTGGAAATCTGTCACTCCAGCATTGATTTGTTCAGATCTGGTCAATCACCTTATATCCTCTGTACAAAATGCTGAACGCTCCCTTCTGCCTGTCTGACCTTGTCAGATTGAGGGGCCCTTCTAAAGGAAGGTTTTGCATTTGAGACAGTGGTAGGTTACTGCTGACACGAGTCAGGGATGGGAAAACTCCTAATGCACACATCTTCAAATGTCAGCTGGCATTCTTTTTAGGTGTCAGAAGAGTGGAAGATCAGCATTTCCAAACGAAACCAATATGCACTGCAGAGGCCTATCAGATCTGATAAGTGACATGCCTTGTCTCTGAAGCTTGGGATTCAACTCAAAATCAGTGGAAAAATCACAAAAATATGGTTTTAAGAGCTGTATAATGCTTATACAACCGGATATATATTGACAGTAAAAATAAGAAATTGGAAATCAAAGTTTTGAAATTGAGTGAATCATAGGAATTACGGCGAACTAATGACTAAGCAAAGCTATTGCATTTGATGTTCCATCAAGATGTAAGAGTGGATTTGGTGTGATTGTGACTCAGCACTTGTGGGTGAGTCATTCCTCATCACTGGGACCCCAGTGCTGTTAGTTTTCTGGCTAACAAAGAAGAGAGGGGGCGGGAAGAGATTTAAACCCACACAGAAAGTTTAAGCTTCACAGATACAAAAGAGAGGGGGGTGTTTTACCCCAGTATTTTTCCTGAAACAGTCTTTATTTTTGGGTATGGCATTTTCAGTGGAATAAGATGACTTCTCAGAAAAATTTTAATTATAGTGGATGCTTTTCATATTTTGTTTGCAGAAAATTAATCTGTGACTGTATTGAACTTTTAAAATAAACATTTGAAGCAATGCAGTTTGTTTTGTTCATACAGATGAGTTTAAAGTATTTCACAACCAATAACAGTTGTAAGAAGACAGTAATAGTGGAAGGGGATTGATTTCAATCCCTGCAAACAGGAGAATCAAGGTCTAAGAATATAGAAAGATTTAATAAAATATGTACGTCTAGCAGAAACTGCAAAACAAGAGGGTTGCCAGCACTGACAGTATTCTGAGGAGGTGAGGGACTGAAGAGGAATGAGAGGTGAAAAGCAGTGAAATCCTCACCTCAGCTCTGATGTGACTGTGTGTTCATGTGTTCATCATATTAAAGGGCAATAATGGAACAGAGGAGTCTTGGAACAGGTCCTAAAGCCCATATCCAGCCAGAGCAAGGCAAAGCTCTGGAAGGAAAATTCTTTTTCCTTCCCTATTCTGTTTGTCAGGTCTGGCAGAGGACACAGGGAAGTTTTAGTTTATGTAGCAATGTGTCAGCTTCTTGGGATCACCTGGGAATTTGAAGTAAATGATTCTCTGTGTTGCCAGGAAGCCAAGACATTGGCAATGCTAAGGATTTTTTCTTTGTCCTGTGTCAGATTACAGTTGTGTTTTTGGACTTTTTTATCGCAAGTCTCCAACATGTTGCAAGGTTTGAGCAATTTTTTTTAATTTTTTTTTTTTTGTCCTCTGCAAATGTTCTGGACTGAATTACTGTTGCTCTGTATTTTCTGACTAGAACAGCTAGGTGGCATGGCCTATATTTCCACCCGTGTATATGGTACTAGCTACATGTACCGTGGTTATAGAGAAATTCAAGAAACAGGCTCAATTCAAATAAGTTGCAGTTTTGCTGGCAGAATCTGTGGGGATTTTCTAAATGCAGCTTTGTAAATCATTTGCTGGGTGTGATGTGCTGTAAAATATCCAAACTATGTGTCAGATTACACCATTTTTTTTAATCACAGAATATGATAAAATTGCTATATGTTGCAGAGAGAGTGTCATATGCATTGCTTAGTTTGATCTCCAGACTTTGAGAGTTTGGTTTTCAAATGTGAACCCCTCCATAAGATTTTCAGGTCTCTCAAGGGAAAGTGGATTTAAGTACAGAGGCACACCGGTGTCTACACTGTAAGCTGTGAAGGAGGTTTTCGCTATCTGGCAGCGTTACATAAAGGTATGTGAAAGAGTGATTGGAGACTGACATGGTCTCTGAAATACATCTGGAGAATTTAATAAATTTGGACAGTAATTCTTAAGGAATTTATCCTTCTTTCACATGGACAATTTCAGCACTATGGATGATTATTTCTGGTATTTGATTTTCATTTAGAATGACATAATATTTCATATGGTAGTGCTTTTATTACATGCTTGATACTTTTTTAGATGATTTATATAATTATCTTAAAGTGGCCACTGAAATAACATGGAGTTAGGCTTGAAGCCTGAAGAAATAGATATTCTGTGAAACCTGTAAGATCTTATTCAAAATCTTTTACTTTGAGAAGCCCCAAATAAGGGTTATTTTTGGCAAATTTTAAAGTAATATAAATTGGTAAAGCAGAAAGACATAGAGAAAGATGCCAAGTTATATGTCCTTCATCCTTCTTTTGTTACAGCATAAGCCCAATGATATCTCTTACATAAGAGCATCCCTGTGTTAGTATGAGCCCATCTCTGCTTCTGCAACTTCAGAACACGTCAGTGACATACTTTCAAATGAGATTGTGTCATGTAGGCTTGTAAGTTCTTCTTTGAAATGTGATCTAAGCTCTGAGAAGTTAAGAGCTATTGAAAACAAATTACTAAACTTATAGTGAAAAAGAAGTGGCAAATAATGTTTTGGTAGGCTCCTTAATTTTTCCCCCTAAATTATGATGGTAAAGTAATTCAAATGTCTGTGTGTACTTCACAGTATTGAGTATCTTGTTTGTTTTTGAGAATTAGGTTTGTTCTTAATGTCCCTAATTCTATGAATGGAAATGCTTACTACAAATGACTAGAGAGAACAGTTCTGTTTCTCATCAATTTTCTGAGGTTTCAGACTTTGACTTTTTGCCCACCTAAGAAAAAAGCTGGAATGCTTTGATATTGCACAACAGAATTGCACTGAAGTTACCCATTTTCCATTTTAAAAGGTCAAGCTTTTAATTTTGGTCTTTTTACCTAGAATCTGATCCCACCGCATCTTGGATATCTTTCAGGTGAAAACTTTGTCCTGTTTCACTGAAAATGTTATAATTAATTCTTGTTCCAACTCCAGAGTCTTTTAAAAGCAAAACAAAGAAGCAAATTGTCCTTACTGGCCCAGATTTTCTGACACAGTCTGGAGAGAATTAAATGTGAAGACTCTAAGAAGGAAGAGCATAATCAGGATTTATACCAGAACCAATTTAGCTTAAAAGTCCTGTTGGTTTGACCAAGGCACTTGTGATTCTAAGGCGTTTGTGAGGGAACCTCCCCAAACCCTCAAAGTGAAAACATTGTGATATATTACTGGAAACTTTTCCGTATACAACTGTTCTGCATGATTTTGTCACTTTCTAAATGTTTCTTCTGAATTGAAAGCCAGTTCCACAGCTTGTTTGCTTAATACAGTTTAATGGAGATTTTAACAGAGGGAAACTATTCCAGTATTAAACACAAAGAAGGCGGGAATGTGGATGAGGTTTTGAATTTTCTGGTCAAATATTAGGTTTGCTTTTCCAAAAGTGACCAGCCTCAAATGTATACTTTTCATTGTCTTTGCAAAACTATGACTGTTCCTTAGTAATGAGGCCCTGTTACTGTCCTGGAGGCAGATCTTACGAAGAGACCTAAGACATATTTGTCTCCCCAGCCCCTTACTTTCAAGGAGATAGTTATTCTTTCAGTGAGTGAGCTTCCAAGTAATCTCCACTTGAAAGATGACAGAGGAGGAAGAGTAATATTTGATGAAGGTATAGTTTGCTGGATTATCATTTTTTCTATAGATTTGACCTACATTCTTCTGGTTCTGTGTCTTTATCACTGTTGCAGGTGTTTCAGTTTGAAAATCTTTTTATCCATCTATGCAGGAGTAGATATGCTGGAAGGGAGTTTACTATTTTTAGGACTTTCTAGGATGAAGAAACCTTATCACTGCAAAAAGGCTGTATACTAGTAAATATAGCCTTTTCTCCATTCATCAGCTGAATCAGAGTGCAGCTGTGCACTTCTGCAATGCCCTAGTAGGTGGTGGCTGGAGCCTTTAAGAGTAACTGTACTGTGAATGATACACTGAGATTGAGCCTCCCTATGGTATTATTATTTTTTCCCTTTGGAAAAGAGCTAGCAACATTACTTTTGTGCCATATTCTCTCTTATGTAATTGCATAGTCCAGTTCTGTGTAGATCTGTATCATTTTAATTTTCTGCATACGTTGCTAGTTGAGATACTGAAAACATTTTCATTGATCTTAAAATGGTTAAAGTTTGAAGGTTGTTACTCTATATTGCATATTTAACCAGGCAGTTTTTCTTGGTTTCCTTGTTATTAGCCACTAAAACAAAACGTTTAGAGGCTTCAGGGAAGCCTTTTGTACTCCTGACTTTGAAGAGCATTCTGGTTTTTGTCAGCAATTAGACCTGTGTGTATAATCAAATAACCATGCTTGTCCATTGCTTTTCCTCCCTGCACCGTACAGTTTGTAATCAGCCTAATCAATAGTTTTTTGCATAGAAAACAAATTTCCTTTATTGTTTTTACATATTGGATTTCATGTGGCATGCTACATACAGATATTTAGACAACAATGAAGCGCAATGCTATTCGTGGTATTTCTGCAGCTACTCTAGTCTTTCTCTGGTGGTCAAACGTTAGATGGGTTTCTTTACTCTTTGTATTGGCCTTGAGACTTGAAATATAAAACTGCAATGCCATGACAAAGACTGACCAAATCAGAATGATCTTGACTTTGTTCATTTTGCACAGCTGCTTTTCCAATACCTCAATTTGCTTTCAAAGGAATGTTTCTCATGTTGTCAGTTTTCCTCAATATTTGTTGCACGTTTGGCGCTTAAATAGTTTTAAACCCATTTACTTCCTTTCCATGTGAACGTGGTAATAATGCCCTTCTCTTTCTGTGAGGATTTGTAACTTTAGCTATTGAAACAGCGATATGCTTTGCTTCAAATGCATGCATGGCTGTAGCCACTGTGCACTAGCTTACTGACCGAAGTATTTCTTGTGTGGGTCAGTGTGTGACTCGGGTTATTTGCAGGTGTGAAGGTAGAATACTTGGCATTTCACAGCATTTTAAGAGTTGCCTTCAGTTAGTATGGTCTCAGTATATGGTGCTTGCTGTTTAGCTATGTGCAGACTGTTCTATCCACCCGTGTTTGCTTGTGTACCTATGGAAATTGGCCGCTCCCTCCTTACAGTCTGCCTATCAAATTTGCAAGGTCAGAAAAGCAAACTGGGCACTGGGACTCGAGTTCTTGCCAACTTATCTTGATTCCTTATCAGCAGAGAAAGGCAGTGCTGCTGTGCCACGGCTGGCTGCTCTAGGACAGCAGCAGCCCGTTATCGTCTGAGGAGCTTTGAGCATTTCCTAACGACGTGGCCTCCGATGGAGCTGGGGCCTCACTTATGTAAACGTTTAAACAGTTATCACTGCACATTTGGTTTTGGAATATTAAACAGTTCTACTGCAAGAGTCTTGTCTATATACAAAAATGTTTTTGTAAAATCTTTCAGTAGTTCTTCCCACTGGTCTAGTAAATAATGATTAGCCGGTGATTGGAAGACTATGTTGATCAATTTGGACCAAATTTGGAGTGTGATATGGGTCTCCGCAATAGACACACATGATTTTTCTTTCCTTTTCTTTTAGAAAAAACCCTACCTTCAAAACCCAATATTTAAAAAACATTTTATCTATGTGTGTATATCAAATTAACTCTTTGCTTTAATTATTTACTTTGTTTTTATTCTGAAATTTTGGTGATTTGCCTTGTTTCCAATATCAGCTTGTTAATAGAGGTAGACAAGTTTCAACTGGAGAAACAATTCAAAAAATAGCTCCTGTTAGATCACTTCAGAGAAGGTTTGCATACATTGAATGAATGACAAGGGAGAGAGTCAACTACAGAAAATATTCACAAAACCTAATATGATGGGGTGACCCCAGCCAGCAGCTCAATACCCTCTCCACATTTCACTCACTCCCTTCTGCTGTGGGACAGGGAGAAAACAGAAGGAAGGTAAAAAGATGAAGACAAGTTAATAAGAAAAGCAAAAGCAGTGGTGTCAAGAGGATAGGCCCAGGCTGTTTTTGGTGGTGACCAGTGACAGGACAAGGGGCAATGGGCACAAACTGGAACATGGGAAGTTCCATACAAACATGAGGAAAAGCTTATTTACTGTGAGGGTGACATAGCGCTGGAACAGGCTATTCCAAACCTACCTGTGTGCTTTTCTGTGCAACATACTGTAGGGAACCCGCTTTTGCAGGAGCGTTGGACCGGATGATCTCCAGAGATCCCTTCTGACCCCTATGATTCTGTGATTCTGTGCATAAGCAAAGTAAAATAAGGAGCTCATTCACTCCATCCCAGGCAAAACCAATAAAAACAAACAGATTTTGGGAAACAGTTTTTTTTGAATTTCACATATCTGCATATTTGCATTTTAACAGCATAAAAGATACCTGTCTAGAGATTAAGTGAAAAAGGATTTAAAAAAAAAAATCTAGTAGGTAATCTCCAAATTCCATGCTGAACTTAATTAGTATATTTCTCGCCATAGGCAAATGAAATGATACATTAATGATTGAAATATTTCCTAAAATGCACAGACCCCCTTGCATGGTAGAAGGAGTTTGAATTCCAGGATTAAAAAAAAAGGACATGTCTTTAGCTATTAATTTCTAATTATTGCCAACTGTAGATCCAGCAGAATTACCCAAGGTACAGCAGGATATCATAAAGGATTTTGATTCCATATATTAAACACTTAATGTCATTGAGCAAGAAGACTCACTAAAAGATATATTACTCAGTAAGGAAAAAGTGGAAGTAAGGTTTGAAATTCAAAAACCTGCTTATGACTCTGGGAAAACATTTCATTTTCAGGAGAAGCTGTTTCTGTTTTGAGGTGGTTGCAGAATTAAAATTGGATGAAAATACTGTATTAAATTGGATGTATACTTGGTTGGTTCTTCGTGGCTGGTCAAAGTTGTACATAAACATAAATTATTATAAAATTTGTCAGAGCTCCAACACTGACTTTTTGTCTCCAGGAGAAGTGGAGGAAGGTTGAATGTGTAAAAGAGATTCAGCACAGTCTCCAAGTATTTGTTTTGTTTGCAGATATCCATTGCTCAAAACTAAGGCTTTGCTCAGAGGTGGAGAGTGGTAGCCATTCATCAGCACGCTGACAAGCAGCTTGCCAGTTTGTGCTTATTAAAATGAGTCCTACCTCAAAACCAGTAACACAGTCATGAAGGTGATCCTTTGCAGACTGAAATAAGTGTGGTGCATATCAGTTGCTGTATGAGAACACATCTCAGGGGTGTTGTGCTGAAAGGGGCTGGAATACCTTCCTTTATCCTGCTTTGTTGCCCTTGGTGAAAACAGCACGATTCAAAACTGTTAGTTTCATTGAAAACTATACTGGATTGTGGGAGCACTGCAATGTCGTGCCTTCACTACATCATTCTGAGGTCAGATTTTTACTTAGGCATTTCTAAACTGTTTCAAGTTAAGCAAGCAGAAGATACAGTCCTTGTCTTACACTTGTGTATACAAAGTGTATATACTTTGGAATATATATATATACACAAAGTGTTGCCTAATTACATAAAGGGCATAGGAATTATGTAAATAGTTTGTTTGGGAAATCAAGGCTATTTCTGTTTTGATTCTGGTGAATGGCTGATAGACTACCCTTTTTCCAGTTTGGTCTATTGAAACAGCAACTGCTAATATATTCATGAAGAATATTGGACCAAATATTTGTATATACATTTTGATAAGTTCTTGACATCTTTTGCATTGCCAATTCTCTATAGCTGAGAGACACACAATGCAGTATTAATGAAGATGGTGCAATTAGTAATAAGCCACTTTGCTTGGATACATCCTCTCTGTTTATGTGCCAGTGAATGACAATGAAGGGAGAAGTGACAGAAGGGTGAAGTTGTTGAACAGATTTTGGCTCTGCCATCTATGCATGAGAGCCAGACTAGCTCAGTTTAGGCTCCAGAGTTTCATGGAGATGATTTAATACATGGAGAGAAGCAAAATATGCTTCTATATATGAGCAGTCTGCACTCTGAGCTGGTATATTTTTTTACTTCAATGATATGTTCTGTTTGTATATACTCACGCAAGCACAAAACATGCATTGTGCATGTATGATCTCTAGATATGTAGAGATATTAAACATCAGCTCTTCTGTGTTCAAGTAGGATATTGGGTGCTCAGAATCTTCAAGGATCTCATTCCGTTTTCATGTGCAGATGACTTGAGTAAATATTACGTGTTTAATTTTGAACTTGTAGGGTAAAATCTACAAACTAGGAAGACTAACTTAATAAAGGTCCCCTATATCAATGTTTTGAACAGATGTTTGGTGTTTGGAAAATAATGTTTTTCAAAATATGTTGGTGTTGTAAAAGTGAGGAGCAGATTCCCACTCACTCACTCCAAAATTGTTCCTAGGAACAAGCTCTGGGAGCTGAAATGCAGCAGTAAATTCAATGAAGTCATATGAGTTACACAAAGTAATGTAACATCAGTGCTAGACAAACCTTGATGTTTGTTTCACATCACCTGAATTCTCTTAATTCAGGTTTTATTTCAGGTAGATCTTCATAGCAGTGGTAGTGTCTTCATATACTCCATAGGTATGATGTATAGATAGGGGTAAATGGATCTAGTAGTTGCTGTATTAGCTGCTTGGTATCTGTGTTTTTATAAAGTTTTGCACAGTAACTATCCTGAAGTCAGCAGGCTAGCAGCCACTCTGTAATCAGCTCGCTGTAGACAGCTGTAGGAGATATAGCCCAGAATGATTTCTCTTGGAGTTCATATTGTCACATTTCTTTGTTCTGCTTTCCTTAATCTTAAAGGATCTTTGTGACTAAGCATATATTTTTGCTTTTCATATGGGGAAATATGATGCTTAACACAGGATAAATAACACGCTGTTCAGTGCTGAAAATGCAGATGAATGCAGCAGTGCCTCTTAGTCCTTCCCTGTGCCAGAAATAGCAGAAGGCATTTAGACTTTCCTTAACTGGATTTTTGTTGCCAGAGAGGTGGATGGCACTAGAAGCACAGTGAGATGTGGCACTGGATTGCTGGGGCCAGCTGTAGCTAGACTTTGTGGGCTCAGCTGTGCCTGGGTGGGCCAGCAGGGGCAGAGCCAGGACATTTCCCTTGCAGACCTTGGTAAGTGTTGACTTGACCTGCAGTAAGTTGTTGATCAAAGTGTCTGGGATCTAAAATGGATTGGCTGAAGTGCTGTGAAGAGCAGAAGATGTGATGTGTTAATAGCCCATTCTTTTCTTTCTTTTCCTTCTGTCTTTGTCTGTCTTTTCCCCCCAACTCTTAGCTCATTTTAGTGATGGCTATCCTTGAACCTGGAGTACTGCTATCTTGTACTCATAAAAATGAGCTGAGCAACTCAAATCCTCCCTTCCAAGTGAAGGGTTCTTACAGACTACATGAGTAAAATTCATTTGCATGCTAAGACTTGAGTTCTTAAAAAATAATAATAAAAAATCTTCACTGCATACTGAACCTCAGGAAAGGGATATACTGTAGATTTATACTGAGGCAAACTTAAAACAAACATTGAAATGCTAAGTCCTTATTTCAGTACTGGAATAACACTTTTCCTAAGTAGAAAAAGACACTATGTTTCAGCACTCTAGAAATGTTATTTTCCTTTTCACTTAGGCAAAGTAAAACTTGCAGCATGAATGATTTCAATAATAGTGAATGCTGTCTTAAAGTATGACCTGTAAAATATATCTCAAAGAACAAACAAAAGGATTTGATTTTACTACCTGAATTATAAAACAGCATGATCTTATTTGAACTATAAAAGCAACAGGACCTCAGTGAGAGCAATTTAAGGAAACGCTCACACAGCTGGTGTGCAGTGGGGAATCCGGACTGTAATTCCCTCCGAGTCAGTACCAGGCCCTACCCCACAGATGATGCAAGTGATATCAGACTGTGAGGATGCATGGGGAAAAAAGGGAATATAAAGATGGTTGTAACAGCACATGGAAAAAAAAAAAGTGCATTTACTCTTGAAAATATTGCTGTAGGATTTTCAATCCTGTAAGCATTCTAAAACCTCCACTCATGAAAACATCTTCTGTGACATAAATATCCTCATTACAGTGCAGCATGATGCTTGCTGCAGTATTGGTGTTCAGGAAATGATACCCCCTGCTTGCCACTTATGACATTCATATCATTACACTAAGGAAGTCTTGTGTGTAAATACCTTACCCTGAGTCTGCCTCAGAGCAGTAAAGCTCAAAGAACGAGGTGCATGCTAGGTCTCCAGAATAAGACATGGCATCACTTCATGATAAAATGGTGTCTTATTGTTTAAAATGAGAGTTGATGATCAGTATTTTGAGTAGGAGGGCTTTGTTCAGAAGGGAATAGAGGAATGTTGTGTGATAATCTTTGAACCAAAATAATTACTTGCTTGTAGTGAGAGGAAGCCAGGGTACCTATAACTTTCCAAAAATTTGAACCACTCCATGACATTTAAAGCACTGGGCAGATTGGCAGCACTCTATGTTTGGATCGGTTTCATGGGTTTCATATTTGTTGTTGTTACACAGTGGAGTTAGGAAGAGCTTTCAAATGCTCTGTGAATTGTGTCAGAAAGTTAAGTTTCTCATTTGGGTTTCTATCGTGTGAAGCAGACCCCAGTGCACAGGGAGTCTCTTGCTCTAAACTTTATTGGAACTAGTGCGTTGATGTGAAAGTTCCAGCTTTGGCAAGGGTGCGTTTTCTAGCACAAACAACAGATTTCATCAGATCATTGGTATATTTTCAACATTCCTAACAAAACAACTTGTGCTCCATGACAGTGAAATTTGAATCCTTTTACCTCATCAAAACTGGCACTGAATGCTGTGCAACATTCTAACCTTTCAGTTAATAAAGCATCAAAAGTGAGTTGTACTCTTTGCCCTGACAAATGTGAAAGAAATATTACTTAACCAACACAGCTTATATCCGCTTTGTCTTTCCAGATAACATTGAAAGAGTGCATCAGAATTCAGGTTGAGTCTGTGCCAGCAACTGTGCAGATTCATGGCAGCATCCATACCGTGGTACTTTCTGTGCACTGAGGCGTGCAGCTTCTTGATCTCCCTGTGGATAGTGGAGAGATCAAGCTGTTTTTCATCCATTTCCCTTCTTTCATATGCCTGATTCAAAGCATTTTGAATCTGACGATCACAGGAGAAGACTCCCTGTGGTGTGCTAGCCGTGATCTCTCTTCATACTCAAAAGGGGGCAGAGGAGATAATGAAGAACAGCTCCAGCTCCCTGGGGGGTGGTGCATGAGGGTGGGAGGTTACAGTGCAAGCTCAACCGCAACATGTTTGTAATCCTTCTCGTGTGAGGGAAGTGAGGAGGTATGTCATGTAACTGTACTTCCTAAAATCAAACAGCCTCTGCTCTTTAATTTCTGAAGCTGAATAGACAAGAGATGTGTAGAGATCTTGTTTAAGAGATCTTTGTATTTAAAGAGTCACCCTATATCTCATTAAATGACACATTATTTTAAGTAAATATATCTTAGCCAGTTAAATCAGTTAGTGGAGGAATCGCAAGGAATCAGGAGACCAATTTTCTATAAGCTTATATTTTTGGGTAAGATCCTTTAACTGTAAAGAATGTTGCTATATAATTCTCCCTTTGGCAAGGTCTATGCATCACCATGATGCATCTATAAACAGAATGTGGAACGGCTGTGCTTTGTTAGACGATGCCAGTAATTCACTCAGCACTCAGATCTGTACTGAGCTCTCCTTCAGGATGTGCAGTGTGTGCCACTGCTGTTCAGGTCAGGGGAGATAAGAGTGCGTTTGATACCCCGGTGTTTGTATGCTGCTGTACCGGCTGGCATCCTAAATCTAACAGTTACGCATGATAATCTGCGGAAGTGGATGTGGCTTCTCACTGTGTGTATCGCGCTCTGGTGTATTTTCAACATGCTTCTTGTAAACTACCCGTACTGCACAGAAGATGCTCTGTCCTCCTGAAAAGTGTAAACAAATCATTGTGGTTAATGATTATAGCTGTTAAATGTTTGTTTCTGGTAACTTCTTCAATTATCAGGCTCTTACTATCTCTCTATATATGTATGTGTATACATTTGTAGATATATAGAAAAACGTTTCATTTGCCATTCAAAAGCTATTTTAATTTTTCAAGATGCTCATCACAGGTCTAATGTTGCTTCCGGCTGGATGTGGTGAACAAGGGATAGATCTTGATCAGTCAGGTTTCTGAACAGTAACTTTTTTATTGAAGTAATCTTTTCAACATTATGCACCTTTTGAAAAATGATTTCAGCCAGTAGAGAACTTTTTAGTTCACGTTACCAAGTGAGGTGGCTGTAAAAACAAACAAATACACGAGGGGAAAAACCAAAATGCAGTGTTCTCTATACTGTATAAAGTAAAATGTTGTTTAATACACTGAAGAACTACACACTAGTACTACTAATATTTTATAAAGTTAAAATAGT
>VXAV01006259.1:96199-108530 GCA_013399715.1 Alectura lathami
TATTCCCAGCAGGGTGGTTTCACTTGATGTTGATTCTAACGATATCCAAAT
The DNA here is from genome assembly GCA_013399715.1 of Alectura lathami. NCBI lineage: Eukaryota > Metazoa > Chordata > Aves > Galliformes > Megapodiidae > Alectura > Alectura lathami. The sequence goes on from VXAV01006259.1 coordinate 96,251, forward strand.
ACCTAAGTGTAAGTGGAAATACTACTTGCAATTTAAGTTGTAGGACTTAGCACACAATATTTTTACTGTCATAAGTATTATCTACATTTTTGTACTAATTGCAGTGGAGTGGATTTTTATTGATCCATGTATATATAAATATTTTCTTATGGTTACAGTGGAGTCAATAGATACTGTCTCCCAAAAAGTCTGTTACAAAGATCAGTGTTTCAGCCTATGCAAGTATGTGGGAAGGGAAGGAAAACTGTTAAGTCTCAAAATCAGCAGGCATATATCTGCCCTTAAATTTTTGGGCTTTGACATTGACAATGTGTCTACAATGGGAAAAATATTCCTACTGAATACTGAACTCACTTATACTGCAACCAATACAATTTTTTCTCTGCCAGTGGGTGAGATATTATTACAGAGGAATCTGCGCATCCCATAGCTATTTTCCCACTGGTGGACAAGATAATGCATATCACATCAGACACACAGGAAAGATGTGTGGTGGAGGGGATGTGGTAGGGAGAGTGGGGGCAGAATATCATATTTGCCATCCCACACCCTCAGAAGTTGCCCTTGAAGTTGAGATGTTGGAATCTGGGAACTGTGGTGATAAAAAGGAGGAAAGTAAGCAATGGCACCTAATCTGCAGCAGGTGAGGATGTGACCATTGCTGGGAATCTAGGAGAACAGATATTGTTGGGAGCAGGAGAACATAATAAACATCTTCCCAGGTTTAAGATCAAAGGATTTTAAACTTCTGGATGAGAGGAGGAGGGGAAAGACTTGACATTGCTTGTTAAGAGAGTGATAGATCATGCTACCTCTTATCAGCAATAACATTTTATTCCTGTGTAGGAAAGAGATTTCCACAGAAACTGGTTTGTCACTTAAGTATTTTCTCTATAGATCCCTAGGAGTTCTTGAAATTCATAGAATATGAAAACTGAAAATGCAGTGCACGACATAAGTGTAAAATATTTTAAAATGTTTCATGGTCTTTTTCTATATTTTCTTACAATAGAGTGGCACTGCGTTAAATCTCATATTAATGTTCTGGAATTCAGGAAATGTGTCAGCATTATTTGTTTCTTTTTACTGTGTGTACACCATATATTTTAGAAATGCGTTTTAGAAATATGGGGAATTAGAAAGTATAAAAATATGTTTTACTACTGGCTTTTTTATTTTTAAAAAGAATTGATGGCAACTGAGAGCAACTTCTGAGCATAACAGTGTAGCAGAGCAGGAGTGAGGAAGTACTTGCCACAGTAAATTAGTAGAAGGTGAAAAACTGCTTATCTGCTTGCCAGTTAAAAGGCAGTAAAAGTGAAGTTAGAGCAATCTTGTTGCTTAGCTAAGCTGTTGTGGTGTGACCTTTAACTATGCAAATGGTTACTTTGTGTGCAGAGACCTGATAATTTCATAGAAAATTTTCTATGCAGTTGGCAAAAAACACCAACAAATTAATATACAGCTCTATTCCTGTGTTCTCCCCCAAAATGCTTTCTTTCTTGTGGTTTTATACAGACTTATCTATCTAAGCTTTCTGCATATAAACTTGTTTTTGTAAGATTCTAATCTTGAATAAAGTAATATCTAATATTTCAGAAATATTTGTTTCAGAATTTTATGGGAAAAAAGGTCTAGAATGAGTAGGTAAGAGCTCTGTTAAAGCTCGCTATGCTCTCACAACACGGAATGATGATAACTCCTAACAGGAAAAGGGCCAGCCATATTGAGTACTTCTCTCCAGTGAAACTAAGTGTATTCCAGAAACAGAAACCTCCTATCTATTTTATCTGTCAATTATCCTGATACTTAATCTCCTCTAAAGACAAACAAATGCACTGGAATACACTGCATTTCTAAGATGAAACACAGTCAATTGCAAAGATTCAAGTCTGGATGTTCGTATATAGTGTGTATAGTGGTATAAAGTGGTATAAAGATAGACTTCTGTCTTTTACGTGTGCCTATAATATACATATATATTTTCCTATTAGAAACTCGTTAATTTCTCTGCTGGGGTGGTTTCAGGGATTATACAGATAAGTAAGAGTTACGGGATCGGGTCCATATCTTAAGTCTGTTTGTACAGCTGGATGTGGTAGAGCTCTTTGAAAGATGACCAAACAGGTACACAAAAAAGCATTAAGAAAAAATGTTTTGACACATTTTTGAGAAATTTCTATCGCTCTAATTTGGGAGCTGTGGAAATATGACCACCACATCACAAAATCTAATGGTATACAACTACAAGAATGAAAGAGTAGGCTTTTCATCTTTGAAACTGTTCTGCAAAAATAGGTTGTTATTGCATTATGTTCCTGGTGTTGACAAGTACAGTCTCCTGTTAGTAAGTCAGACTGATGTTAGAACACTTGTTTACACCACTGCAATGTGAAAATGCAAGCCCTCTCCTCACCTTGCATAGGTGAGGAGTCAGTGATCCTGGTTAGCTGTGCTTTCCTGCAGACTGTATGCCCTTGTCAATCTTCTGTCCTGACAATGGGAAGCCAGTCTTGTAGGTATGTTCAGCAGCTCTCAGTTTTATACACTGAAACTCAGCACTGTAGTGCTGTGCTGGGTTATGAAGCAAAGGATGAAATGTAATATCAGCCTGAATTCAGAATTTTTTAGTTATTTGCTGTAGACCACAGTGTGCATTTTCCTCAGGAGAATGTTAGTGAGACAAAGATGACTTATTTGTCTGATTTTGAAGAACAGAGCCTTATGTATCAGAGGGACAATTCATTAACCTGTAAAAATTGTTCCCTTATAGCTGCTAAAACCAACACTATCATGCAGAAGACATTCATACATTTATGAAGTTTCCAAGTTTTCATTGTTCTTGCCTCTGTTATCTCATTGAATTCTGACATGCAAACATGACTGAGTTTTTGTAGAAAGCTCAGTAATACTTAGTAGAGGGAAAAGCAGAACACCTTATATGTATTGTCTCCAAGTGGTCACGACAAGGGCACATCCAAAGATTGACCTTATTGTGCTCCTGCTGTTACTTGGAGGAGAGTGAGTGTGACAGGTTTTTGAATGACTGCCACATTGTGGCTGTGTTGTAGCCCTTTAGCTTCTCTGAGATGTTCCCCTGCATCTGCTGTACCTGGGCTGTTGTTCTAGCTGTATGCATGTCAGGGAATGATATGGAAAATGCCAGGAAAACAAGGGGAAAAGACACTGCTCTGGAACTACTGAGCCAATTGTCCTGCCATTCATTTGGATTTATATGAATGCATACAGGCAGAGCCTTTCCCTTTAAGGTGTGATACCCTTGATTTTCCTTGTTCTGCATGTACGTTAGACTATTATGGTTGTAGTACCCCTGCAGAAGTATTACTGTTCTGACTTTGCAGATGAACATGGTCTCGCTTTCCAGAATGACTGTGTTGGCCTCGGGCATGTGTGACGTCTGTGGCTGGACAAGGAGATGAAAACATCATAGCTGAGTGAACAGTCCCTCATACCTCAGCCCTTCCAGTATATAAGCTAAATATATATAGTATATAAGTTTATATAAGTTAAGTGACTAATAACCATAGAGTATTCATGGTACTACTGTTTGCTTTCTAAGGATATAAATGCAGGAAAGAATAGATCAATGTGAAAAACATTGATAAATGGATAATGTGCAAGTGACTCAGCCTGCCAGCTGTTTTAAGTTTGGTGAGATCTAACAGCTAGAATCACTGAATCATAGAATATCCTGAATTGGAAGGGACCCACAAGGATCACCTTGTTAAACTTCATGTGGTTGGTAATTGCACAGCTCTCCAATTTGTCAAGATCTCTCTGCCCTTAAGGAGGTCAATATCTCCTCCCAATTTAGTGTTTGCAAAATAACTTAGCATACTTTTGGATCCTGCATCCAAGTCATTGATGAAAATATTAAAGAGAACTGTCCCTAAAAGGAGCCTTGCAGAACCCCACTAGTGACCTATATTGCTGCCTCTTGCGGCACCCTTATAAAGATCTTCTGCACTTGTCCTGCTTCTGAGTTGTGGACCATGAACAAGTTATGACCTGCAGCATGTTTACTGTGCTGCAGGATTTATATTATTTTATGCTAGCTCCGTTTAGCAGAGAGTTGTCCCTGAGACAGCCCAAAGGTGTCAGCTGGCAGCATGCTACTCAGGAGTATTTGCTGTCAAACCTGACAACTTAAATAGGTCACCCTGTTCAGCACTTGTTCTTAGAGCCTTGGTTGAGCTGAATATTTGCACACGGATGGCCATTTTTCCAACGTTTAGGGCTAAGGCATAATATTTTCCCTGCCTCATGACCCTTTTCCCAGCACTTCATTTTGATAGAAGCCTGCATTCTTGCTATATGATGAGAGTTTCTAGACCTCTTGACAAGGATCAGTAGCTTCTAGATGAAAGGCACAATGTGCCCAGAAGTGAGTATGGACCCATCTTGGAGTCGGTGTATATGTTTGAATGTATGTGGAATTAGGTTTCTCTTCAAGACACAGAGAGGCTTGTGTGTCAGAAGGTACAGGGTGTCATTAAATGGGGCTTACCTGTCCCCACAACATGTTGTCTTTGTCTGAAATTAGATGTTTAGGCTGCAAGAAGAGGCTATTTCAGCTCAGAGCCTTGTCAAAGAAGACTTCTTCCAGAGTCACTGCCAGATAAGGAGAGAGATGTGGCAGCTGACTTGGAGGAAACTACATGGAACACTGAGAGGGAAGCCCCAAAGAAACACTGGTGGCTCCAGCTTTCTGATAATTGTTTTCAGGACTTGAGCTGTTACTCCATCTCTGTGGATGAAGCTGTCTTTGAAGGTGGCCTCAGACAGGTGTATGGATGTGTTGTCTTGGATGCATGTCTGAATACAATGATCAGTCACTTTGGTCATTTCCAAACCTGCTGAACTTCCAGCAAAATTCATCTACTGTTAAGCTTAGCTAGAGGGACAAATATGTCACTTATTGGTGGAGTGACAGCTGTTTAGATGCAGCGTGGCAGTTGTTGCTATCTTTGGATGGGGAGCATGTATAAAGCAAATTTCTTTCCACTGCTGACACTGGTCTTTATCACTTACAATGTCGTACGAGAGTTGAAAGGAGGTACTTTTGTGTGAAAACCAGAGGATGGATTCATGCAGGAACTGGCTGCATTGATCTTCTCCAAAGTCTGTTTTCTTTCTCCAGTGTTGGGTGAGGTTATTTTTGCAGGAATTCTGGATAGGACTCTGTCAAGGACACCTCAGAAAGGCTTGGAAAACCAGACAGTGGGTGAGCAACCGGTGGATAGACTTAGAAAGAAGCTGCTGGGAAAGCTGTATCAAGGTAGGGTACATGCAACTTGGAGAACTGATTCAGAGCTGCCACTTCCAGGATCAAAGTTTTCTAGGAGTTTCTCACTTTGCTATGGGTAGTATACATAACTTTTTTTTTCCTGAAGTTCTACAAATCTGATCACTTTCTCTGTGCACTGGAACTGTTTAGAATCTTTCCATCAAAACTTCTCCAGTCTGAGAGTGTAAAACTGAAGTGTTAGAAGTGAAGCTTGATTTGTTGCTTTCTGTATCTCATTTTGTCTATTACTTCAGCCCAGCAGTAAGTCCTTCCTCATGGAAATTAAGTATATGCAACATTAAATTGATGATGTAGTCTATCTGGACTTCAGTAAGGCCTTTCAGTAAGTCCCTCATAAAATCCTCTCCAAATTGTACCGGTACGGATTTGATGGGTGGGCCATACAGTGGGTTAAGGACTGATTGCAAGATCATAGTCAGAGAGTGGTGGTGAATGGCTCAATGTCTGGATGGAAATCAGTGATGAGTGGGGTCCTTCAGGGCTCCATTCCAGATACTCTTCAATATCTTCATCAACGACATTGACTGCAGGATCGAGTGCACCCTCAGCAAGTTTGCTGATGACACCAAGCTGTGTCATGTGGCCAGTATGCCTGAGGGATGGGATGCCATCCAGAGGGACCTAGGTAGTCTGGAGTTGTGGGCCCAGGAGAACCTCATGAGGTTCAATAAAGACAAGTGTAAAGTCTTGCACCTGAGTCGCAGCAACCCCTGCTATCTGTACAAGCTGGGGGATGCAAGGATTGAGCAGAGCCCGGCTGAAAGGGACTTGAGAGTACTGGTGGGTGACAAGCTGGACATGAGCCAGCAGTGTGCCTTCACAGCCCAGAAAGCCAACCACATCCTGGGCTGCATAAAATGAAATATGGCCAGCAGGGCAAGGGAGGTGATCCTGTCCCTCTGCTCTGCCCTGGTGAGACCCCACCTGGAGTACTGTGTCCGGATGGGGAGTCTTCAGTACAGGAGGGACATGGACCTGTTGGAATGGGTCCAGACGAGGGCTACAAAAATGATCCAAGGGATGGAACACCTCCCCTGTGAGGACAGACTGAGAGAGCTGGGGCTGTTCAGCCTGGAGAAGAGAAGGCTCCGGGCAGACCTGATAGCAGCCTTTCAGTATCTGAAGGGGGGCTACAAGAAGGAAGGGGACAGACTCTTTAGCGGGGTCTGTTGTGATAGGGTAAGGAATAAGGATAAGAAATGGTTTCAAACTAAAAGAGGGAAGATTTAGATTAGCCTGGATATAAGGAAAAAGTTTTTTATGATAACGGTGGTGAAGCACTGACACAGATTGCCTAGAGATGTGGTGGCTGCCCTGTCCTTGGAGGCCTTCAAGGTCAGGCTGGACAGGGTTCTGAGCAACCTGATCCAGCTGTAGGTGTCCCTGTTCACTGCAGGGGAGTTTGACTGGATGGCCTTTAAAGGTCCCTTCCAACTCAAACAATTCTATGATTCTAAACTGAAACAAAGTTAAATTCATTTATTTAGTGTTTTGAGACTATGTTGTTCCACTTATCCTGATGTTCTTTGTTGGTCTTTTATTTTCAGAAATTGGAAAGGTTTGAAAAGTGAATTGGGAAGAGTATATGCTCACAAGGATGTGCCTTATGAAAGAATGAGAGGAACCTGGGAATGTAAGTCTTGGTTATCCTCAGGCAGCAACATTTGCTCACCTGGCTGAAGGGATCACATTTGGATAGGGTTCTGCCCATAAAAAGAGCACAATTTATGTGGATATCAATGGCTGTAGTTTGGTAACACTCTGTGCCCTCAATAACTATAGCTAATAATTATGTGCATAAATTGCATAGGAGGAACCCAAGCAACGTCATGTTTATGTAACAAAGAGGTATCCAGTCATTGTTTAAAAAAATAAGTAGAGCTGTAGAAATTTGATAATAAATTGACAAATGAGAGACATAATAGCATGAGTCTGTGAAAACAGCTTGATCAAAGAGGCAAGCAAAGATGTATCAGAATAATTCAGATAACTCACTACCATATGACTTTGTGACACAAGGAGAAGACAAGCTGACATCTGAAAATGGTACATGAGGGATTTTTGAACAAGATTATGTTCAAAGTACAGATATGGAAAACAGGATGTGAGATGTCCAGTAGAAGGAGGCAGATGTACAAAAATGCCTTGATATAGGCTAAGCTAGCTGATTCTTTATAAGGGCAAGTCAGAGATGTGTAATGCATCACCTCCCAAATGCTATGTGACAGATATGTTTTCTGACTAGGCAGTTACCTGATAATCTTAACCTGAAACAGCTGAGCCCAAAGTCATGAAATCTTTCTTATGTAGGCTCACAGAGGCATAAATCCAGAGTCCTGGCACTTATTATGATTCTTGTCTGTAATTACCTTTCCTAACTGAATTTTTACTAACCTTAGAAGCACAAAAAATACGGACTTTGAATAATTGCTTCAGATTTTCTGAATGACCTTGGATTTATGGCCCTGTTCCTAGGCAAACACAGATGTGACGGTCTTAAACTCTACCTATTTAATTCCTAAACTTCAGCAGAAACTAGAAAGTAGGCTTCAAGTTATGTGACTGATCTAATTAAAATTTACCAGATATAATGCAATACAATGTGCAGAGATGTAACTCATCTCAAAGTTGCATCATCTCAGATTTGATCGTAATGAGCCATGTGAATGAAATAATCAGGATTTGTCCCCATATAAATTTTGAAGTAATGAGAACCAGTGTCAGCACAAAGGGTGCAGATATAGGTAGTGTCACTGGAAGTCATTCATATCACAAAACTGTAAATCCACACAGTTTGCATATGCATCTGAAGCTGTGAATGCCGTGTTTTTGGAGCCACTTTCGGTGCTCTGAAAATCGCAACATACATCTGGAGTCTGTAATTTTCAGTCCTTGACCTGTACTCCATTCTTAATTTCAGCATATTGCTGTGTACTTAAAACATGGAATTTGTAATTAAGAAATGGTGGAATGCACTTATGTCAATTAACTACGACCTTGCTGTTGCTGAAAGTCACATAGCATAGATACTGCAGAACCAAATGACAGATGAAGGCAACAACCTGATGTGTTTAATACTTCAGCACAGAGTATTTTGATTGTTAGCTTCTTGGGAGATTGGTTAATTGCTTGTTTATCTTCTGCGTAATTTGTTACTAAATAAGCTTTTAAAAGCATAATTCTGGAACAGAGCCAATCTGAATCTGATTCATGTTGACAGTATAAAGCCTTCTTCAGTTATGGGTTAATGCCTGCCTTTGTTCACTGTGCTTTAACAGAATTTTGTAGGATGTCTTGGATTAAATCCAAATAGGAACACATTTTACCAAGAATTGTTGAGTCTTTTTTTTTTTTTCTGAAATTTCTAACAGCTTATAATGGGAAAAATGCTGGGAAACTGGACGTTGGCCACAGTTTTATCCATACTGACTAATTAGCAGAATTATAAAAATTACTCTGCATGAATGTAATGATGCTAAAAGGAGCTTTGAGGATCTGCTAAGGAAGCAGGTTTTCTATATTAGGCGTAGCAAAACCTTATCCCTCTTGTAATTATAAGATTCTGCTGTAATGCACCTTCATGTGTCAGGAAGACACAGAATTTCTAGCGTATAATTTCAGTCAATCGTCTGCTGTACAGAATGGATGTAGATGTAGGGTTTGCACAAAGGAATGCTTAAGGCAGCCTAAAAGAAATGGAAGTGGGGAGCTTGGGCCTTCCTCACTTGATGTGGGTGGCGACGAGAAAGGAGATGTACTCCCAAAATGTAGCAAACTCAACACCAGGCTTCAGCATTCTGTTTTCATATGTTTGTTCTTGTTGCTCTTCTAACACAGTTTTGAGCTTACTGCAAAGGTGCAGGAAAAAATAGAGGTATTCTTTTAGCACTTCAGTGCTAGGGCACATGGGATGTAGGAAAAATTTATTTGAACTCCAGCAGGCTGGCTATTTAAGAGCTGATAGCAATAGATGCAAATTGATTAGGTTTAAGACACTTTGTGAACTCCATGGTGCCCCTGGTGAGATGGCAGTTAGGTAGCACTGCTGTAGACTTCTAAATAGCATTTCAGATTGATCAAAGTGGAGCATGGGGACCAAGATACCCTGGGCTGCCTTGTATCTACACTGGTGTATTAGCACTTGTGGCAAATTCTATAGCCCTGCTGAGGCAATGCTGCTTCCAAGACGTGAGCCAGTGTTGTGACACTCTGAAGCTGGAATATACCAACTTGTGCAGTGCTATTCTGGGTTTGTGTATGCTCTGTTTATTGGTTAAATGTGATCACAGACATCCTTGGTATTAAGTGGTGCAGAAATTAAGCAAAATTCTGTGGATTGTTCACTTGGATATACACTCTTACACATTAACATTAGTAACTTTTGGCTAAAAGCCATTTACTTGAAATTTTCTCTAATCTGCTGCATGGGGCCTTCTTACTGTCTTGCTCCTTTTATACCTAAGTCCTTACCTTCTTAGCTATTATGTGACTTTCATTTGCAAACTCAGTTTGATATACTTAATTCTAGATGGTACAAGATGTTGTCCTATAACAACACAAATCCCCAAACCAAGCGGGATACAGCAACATTGTATTTAATTTTTTCAGTATGTTGTTTGAAGGCTTGTATTACAATCAGAATATTCTTGTTGGCGTATGCAATATCGACTCATCAGCCTGGACATTTAGATGATGTAAGCACAAATTTTAGTTGTGTGATGTTACTAGATCTCTTGTACCTTTATTTAAGTCTTGTTATACTGTTCATATTTTCTGTGCTTCTATTTTTGCTTCTAGAGTAGACGCTGCAGTGTAATCAAAGAAGCATTCGTTTCTTTTAACTAGGTCTCAATCATTCCAAACTCCAAAAGCTCAATAATTCCTGCAATTTATTTTCCTCCTTTGTAACTGATGGCTAGATAAGAGTGCTTTTTCCAGCTAGCACTGGCACAATTCCCAAAAAGCAGGTAATTAGAGTGATGCTTTTAAAGTACAATGACTTAAAAGTATATTCTATCTTTACTTCAAAGTATACAATTTTCTACATTTTTTCATAGATGTTTCTCTGTGTCTGAAATCACTTTAAAAGCTGTATGTCAGAGAGACAAAGTGATAAGCTTTTTTGCATGGAGTTTTATATACTTTAGACAGAAAACTAAAAAGCAAACAAAATAGATACTTTGTAATTTCTGTGAATGCATACTGTTTCACAAAATGGTGAAGTTTTCAGGCAGAGAAAGGAGAATACAATAATCTTAAATCACCCTGAGCAACTATAAATCCTTAAAAAAAAAAAAAAAAAAAGAAAAAAAAAAAAGAAAAAAAGGTGTCCCACTGAGCTAACAACCCTGCAGTTGAGGAAAATTGGTGAATTTTCTAGAGTGCAGCTAAATGTGAAGAGTAAAACTCTTGTTTGTTTGGATTTAGCCTCTTAATTTTGTTTTTTGCTGGAGCTTGGTTACTGCACTTGGTCTCCTCCTTTTCAAGTTCTGGATGCTCATGTTGTAAGCAGTACAAGCCAGAGGCTGCTGCTGGCCTCCTGATCCTAGAGCCACCGATCACTGTGTGCAACTCTTGGAACACTGTTTTCTGCTTTCTTCATTTTCTCCAAAGCCGGTAACTGTGAAGACATCTGCAGAAGGTATAACCAGGTTCACTTTTAAAATGATACTAATTTCTTCCAGCTTTCACCATGGCATATTCCTCTCTATTTGAATTTATTCTCCCCAACTGAATATGCAAAATCTATCTATCTTCCACAGAAATGCCCTATTAGTGGGATAAGGAAGGAAATATGAATTTGTTGGACAGTGTATTCTTTAGCTAAAGTTCAACCAAATCTTCTATGTGACCATACCCATTGGTCCCAGTTTGCATGTTTCTGTTTTTATAAACATAGTTGGTATGATGACCATAGAGTGAACAGTGATCTGCTCATTGTGGGAGGTGAGTACTTAAAACAGGGCTGTGACACACTGGTACAGTTATGCAGAACGAACTTTACGCTGCCACTTTTACTTTTTATTGCTCTATTAGGCTTGAAATCTGTGTTGGCTATTCCTAGAAAGCATGCAAGCCTTACAGACATTTTGTCTTGTGGACCTGGCATTGTCCAGTTTAGATGTGCAATTTTTTCACTCTAATAAGATTATTAAAGTAATCTTGCCCTTATTAGCCAGAATCCACCATGCGTAGCTATGGTGATATATGGTGTAGGTATATATACATGTTTGAAATTTTGTTTAAACTTCAGACACAGTGTGACTGTCTAATCTCTAGAATTTCATTAAGAGACCTTACTAACAAATACCAATCTTCACTGAAAATAATTTCCTGTTTTTTTTTTTTTTTTACATAATGTTCCTTGCATGAATACCTACCACATGAATAGCTTTTTCACAAGAAGAATTTGATATTAATAGTGTAACAAGCAGAGAAATATGTTTAATGGTTTGTAAAATGCTTTTTAAACTACTTGTAAACTACTACCATTTTAATTCTGGTGTCAAAATCTAGTTTTATATCTGGTGTTGTTTTGGTAAGCCCCTGATGTGGCAGAGTTTTTAATCATTTTCTTTGCAGTGCCAATTTTCTTTGAGTTAAGGTAATTTTTTGCTAAGTCTAACTTGTTCTAACACCTTCTGGTTAATTGAATTTTCCCTTTTATTAGTGTAATGAGATGTGGAACAATATTGCTACTGAGAGGCAGAAGCATGAGATTAGTGGATTTCAGGATAAGAGAGAACATTTGATTGAAGTGAATCTGCTGGGTCCTATATACGAAGAAGTGACTATGGAGAGCTACCTAAAGAAACCTGTGGCTTGATTTTTCTTAGCGTAGATGAGAATAAATAAGACCCATTCTGAAATATATCTTCAGGGGAAATGTTAATATGGTAAGTAGAGTCATGCATTCTTCGAGGATTAAATATGAGGACATTATCTTTTTTT
>VXAV01006261.1:6403-18834 GCA_013399715.1 Alectura lathami
TTTTAAGTATCATAAGTCAGAAATTGAAAGATTCTGCTGAGCTTGAATTAGTGTGTTCTATTTTGTGGTTATTAGGCTCTTGTATTTGACCTCTTATCTTTCCACCTAGGTCAAGATTTAAATGCAAAATGCCATTTTGAAATGAAATATCAGAAATTCCCTTTTAAAATGTCCATTCACAATATTTTAGCATTTAGTAAACAGAATAATTCAGAAAGGTTGTCTTGAGATGAAATGTTTTCATATTTTAAAAATCCCCCTCCCACACTTGCCTGCCAGCCAAAACTGCTTGTTGAGTTAGAACTGGATCTGCATCTTTCTTTTGCCTGAAATCCTGTTTCTTGGCAAACTCTTCCTCAATAAACACTTGTCTATCACCACTCTTTCCCACTCTCAAATGCTGCCACATCCCCGGAGGCCTTAGGATCTCCACAAAGTGCTGAACCGTGTCTGGATTCATGGTGTACCTGGGCCTCAGCTTGCCACAAGTGATGTGCGCACGGGTGGCGGGCCTGCCGTCGAGCTGTGCCACCCACTCCCTGCCCATCGCGGGGTCCAACGCTGGCACAGCTGTGGCTTTGTGGCCTTCAGAACGAAGACAAACTCAAGTGACTGAGGCACATGTGTTTGTGGAGCTGCTGATCAGGATGTTTCTGAAGGGATGTGTGAGGAGCTGGGCTGCAGGGCTGTCAAGGTCTGAAGCTGCAGGAGGAGAGAAGGGGACAGGACGGGCTCTGCCTTGTCACAGAGATGTGTGGCAATGCACCAGGGTGATTCCTTTCCCCTGAGTGGAAACGAAGCTCGTCACAGCTGGGGGATACTGCTGACTTGACCAAAGGCAACAATTTCCCTTCCTTCTTCTCTTGTATATACACGAAACAGGAGAGCGAGCCATCGCAATGGCCGCAGTGTCATCCAAAGGACCTCCACCCAACCTCCCTCTTGAAGGAATAATTCCCACCACCAGCTGGTATCACTGTTTGTTCACATAAAGCACCCACGTGCCTGACCAGTGAGAGGAGGCCTGTAGGGCTTCTGGATTACAAACTGGAAGAGTTACAGTGTTTTCCCTGGAAGGATCTTGCCACACAATGAACATAGCGGCAACCTGGAGACAGATTACACTTTGCCTGTGACAGCTTGAACTGCTGGCGACATCAACCCTGCACCTGAGCTGGGCGGTCAGAGGAATGTATCAACGCCAAAGCCTCTTCTGAGACTCTCCTGGCTTTTCTTTCTCATGGGCAGTCTCAGCTTTGCCTAACCTCAGGCTGCCTACCCATCTCATCAGCTCGTGCAGCAGGTGATCGTGTGACGTTACAGAAACGACAGAGCCCTGGGACCTGGGCTTACAGCAGGCACGAGCACCCTTGAGCATCCTCAAAGGCGAAGTGTATCCTGGGAGTAGCACCTGGGCCACTCTGCAGATGGCCCCAGGAGCATTCAGCAGGTAAGAACAAGGGCCAGCCATGTTGCCTCTAGGCTGTGCCTGCAAGGCACTGTAGTTTGCAGCAGGGAGCACCTCTCCTTCCACACCAGCAGATAACAGAAGAGCAAATAGATTCTCATCACATACACAAAAAGGAAACCTCAGCCCAGAGAGGGTGAGAGACCCTCCGTGAACACGTAGCTCTCTGCCGTGCTGGCGGTGGGCCTGGCTCTGGTTTCAGTGGCATCCCTTGGGGCAGGGACAGGACTGCGGCGGTCACCACGACCGTCACAGCCTGAGCTCAGTCCAGCTTCTTTGTCTCTGTGGTGCTGTTCCCACAGAGCGTGCCCCATTTTTTCAAAGATTTTATCCCATTCACTAGTCTCCTGTTGCTCTCAGAAGAGAAAACAGCCAGCAGGCTCCTTTGAGAGCTCAGAAATTCTCTAGGGAATCTGGGCACCCAAGTGAGCATGTCCTAACTTCTAGAAGATGCAGTCATTGGCAGATGTTGCCTGGGGAAATGCTGCAAGCTCTCGGAGCCCATAGTACTGGCAGGAATTCAGCAATTGTTGAGAAAATTACTCTTGGGTTTTGCTCTGCAAACCCAGAGAAGTTCAGGGAATCACTTGTTCACCAACAATGGTCTGGGAATTTCTAACTGAGTATCAGCATTGGGATAGAAATTCATAGCAAGCGCAGACCAAGTCTGGGTACATTTGGGACATTTTACACACAAGTGCCATCCTTGAAGCACTCTGGAGAGCACTGCGGGCCCCACACCTCCATGGCAAGTTGCACCCTGCCTGTTTTTCTCCAAAACAAGAGGGGATGCTCGTCCAGTCGCCCCTGGGACACGCGACACGGTGACGAGAGGAGCATGGCACTGGCGCGGAGCATCCCAGCCCAGATGGCACAGCTGAACCTGCTGGGGGTCAGGACGCCCCGGCACCGCCGGCTGCAGCTGTCTCTCATCCCCCTTCCTCTCCACCCCCACAGGGACCATCCCCTGGCCACCAACGTGGCCCCTCTGTCGGGTGCCCTCACTCACTCGCCTGCTCTGCTTGAATCCAGGCATGAGAATTTCTCCCTCGTTTGCACAATCATCTTGCCTTCCCCCCTCCCCAGCCATCAAAACCCTCCTTCCCTGCCTCCCTCCTCCTCCTCCTTCCCACCACCTCCCCCTTCTCTCCCTGGAACTTCCCTGCAGCTGCAGAGCTGGCCAGACAATCGGGTGTTTTAGAGAAATACATTTTTGGGCTAATTTGCCATGCATAAGTGTTTCTCTTACCCTTTAAAGGCAGGGAACAAAGAGCACATTCTCCGCGAGCTCTGCCCTGTTGTGAGCAGCCCTGCAGCTGTACAGTGCTGTGCTACCCTCCGCTCTCCTGCTCCACTCTCTGCTCGCCCTGTAGGGCGGTGGGGCTCTGCTTCTCCCGGGGACCACGCTGTCTCCTACCCATTGCTACACACTTCTTCCTGTGTTTGTTAAAAAAGCAGAGCCCAGACAAGCAGGGAGGGAAGGGATGTGATAGCTCTGCCACCCCACGTATACTGACTTGCCAGATTATCCAGGTACCACTTTTTATGCTGAGACATTATTGATTTGGAAATAGTCTGAATTTTCTTTTATTTGGGGCTTAATCCTGCCTCCAAGTCAAATATTTATTTTATTCCCTTGATCAGTAGCACTGTGGCAATGCATTGTGCACACCTAGAGAAGACCGCACCAAATTTTGCACCGTCAAGGAAATTTAGCCACTGGTGGCGGTCACCCCTGGTTGGGGAATTTTCCCTTTTACAGCCAGAAGGTTGAGTGATGGATGGACTTGACCTGGTGGACCAGCTCGGGAAGGAGGTGCAGATGTTCTGGTGTGATCTGCTCAAGAGCATGCAATGCTGAGGGAGGAGATGGCCTGGAGCAGCTGGAAATGGAGAAACTACAGGTTTTTGTCAGTCTTCCGGGGATCACCCTGGAAAGCTGGTCCAGCAAATGACTTCCCAATGGGGCAGGAGGTTCTGATAAAAGCAAAATGATGCTTTCTAACCAGCCACTGCAAAACCACTCTCCCCATTTCATCAGCACTGTACGCAGGCAAACTTTTCCCATCAGCCCACTCCAATCCATCATAAATATTCTTAATTCTGCCCAAACCAGTCCCATTTTCAGCTCCAAATTCAACACTGTCTCCAGCTGCTAACCCAGCCAAGTCTAGCCTAGGGAAGGGAAGGGAAGGGAAGGGAAAGAATTTCCTACACTCATGTGGGAAATTGGCTACAATAGGAGCCTGTTTGTGGGGGCAGGGCTCAAAGACATACATTTGTTGCTAGTGTGGTGGCCCTACAGGGAACATCACTTGCTCTTATCTTGGCCAGGGCCTTGCCTTGCCACTGTGAATGTGTTATATGAGGGAGCAGTGGAGACTGCACAGATCTGAACCCCAAGTTTCTGAGTTTTCAACTTGCATTTCAAACCTGGTCTCACGGAACTTGCCTTTCTGACCTTAGGAGTGACTCCAGTAAGTGCCAGTCAGGCAGTGCCAGGAGAGTCTATTTCTGCAGGACCCAGAGCTGCAGCAGTGGAAATCCTACTGAGCAGTGCGTTTAATCATATTTAGCGTCCCCTCTGGGTAAATTTGTTTTATCTATCTTGAAACTGAACTCAAGGATTTCTCTGGTAGGGCTGCAGGTGACATGGCACAGGTAGATTGGGTGCCAAGACCATGTGCCAACACAAACGCCCCAAGGCCCAGGAAAAGGTCAGCAGGAGCAGCATTCAGCTCCAGCCTTTGTGGTTACCATCTCAGCAAGACAGAGAAAGAGACAGAAAGGAGACGAAAGGGAGGGAGAAGGTCAGGGAGCGGAGGAACGCCGGGAGCCTGCAGAGCTCTGTGGCCACATGAATTTCCTAGTTGTTTTCAAAGCACTGCTCAAACACAGGCGCACGAGTCCCATGTGATCGCTGACTTACGAAAGCACAGGCGTAATGTTGTGTGCATCTCGCATCCGCTCAGCAGCCCACCTGACTGCGGGCTCTGGGGGCACTCACGGCATCCTCACATCCGCTCTCAGGGGGATGGGTGGTGACCCGTGGCTGGATGCTGCTCCTCTTCTGCATCCATTGCCAACCTGTCCCTTGTTTCCCTTTGCCTGGCTCTGTGGAAGGAGGCTCCAGAAGCAGGGTGCTGTTCCTTCTCTGTTTTCATGGAGAGAAAAAGCCTCCCCTATGAGGATGGAGTGGGGGCTGTTCAGCCTGGAGAAGAGAAGGCTCTGGGGAGACCTGGTAGAGGACTTTGAATATCTTTAGATATTGACTATAAGAAAGAAGGGGACAGACTCTTTAGCAGGGTCTGTTGTGATAGGACGAGGGGAAGTGGTTTCATACTGAGAGAGGGGAGATTTAGACTGGATATAAGGAAAAAGTTTTTAATGATAAGGGCAGCGAAGCAGTGGCACATGTTGCCCAGAGAAGTGGTGGATGCCCCGTCCCTGGACACTTTCAAGGTCAGGCTGGACAGGGCTCTGAGCAACCTGATCCAGCTATAGGTGCCCCTGTTCTCTGCAGGGGAGCTGGGCTAGATGGCCTTTAAATGCCCCTTCCAACTCACACGATTCTATGATTCTATGATTCCATGATTCTGTGATTCTGTGATTTTATTTCAGACCTGGCTGTCTCACCTTTTAATTTGCAGAGCACCTGCAGCAAGCTCAGATACCAACTGATCTTGCACATGCTGATATCCTGTATTTGATCTTCAAGTAGGTGCAGAGTGTCTTTCCACGGCTGTATCTTTTTTCTCATACCATCATTACTGAAGTTCCATTTCACCCTAAGGTCCACTCATCGAAAGAGGAAGCTTTCTTATAAACGGTGGAAGGAGGCCGTCTTTTCATCCTGATGAAAAAAAACTGTCTCTTTGAGGATGGGGGATTTGGCTTACCTTCAATTCACTTGTATATGGAACTCCTAGCTCCAATCAAAATGTTTCTGCTCAGCCAAGGGGAGGTCTAAGACATGAGCAAGAGAGAAACAGTGTGCAAAAACGGAAAATTT
The DNA here is from genome assembly GCA_013399715.1 of Alectura lathami. Taxonomy (NCBI): domain Eukaryota; kingdom Metazoa; phylum Chordata; class Aves; order Galliformes; family Megapodiidae; genus Alectura; species Alectura lathami. The sequence continues at coordinate 11,884 of VXAV01006261.1, forward strand.
GAAGGCCGATGATGGCAGCTGAATTCGCGGAGGCTGTTTGGAAAAGATCTTGCTGCAGTAGAACACATCTTTTGAGGGGGAGAGTTTTCTTTTCCTTTCTCTCTGCATAGTCCTATGTGCTAGCACCCCCAGAAAAAATGGCCATGGGAAAGCGTTGCTGCCTCTGGCCATGAGAAAGAGTTGCTGCCTCATAGAGATCTTTGCCAAAACCAAAGATCCAGTGAAGAAAGGACATCTGACATTTTAGATCTTTGGTATGGACAAACCACCCAATGTCATCCCCACGTCCTCTTCCCAGACAACCAATCCTTGCTTTAACTTCCTCAAGTGCCAGTGCCACTGCCTCGCCAGGCAGATCACGCCTCCCATGGCCATGCCTCTTTCCTGCACGCTCAGTGAGTCGCCTCCATGAAGGGTTAATTCAACCAGGGCCTTTTACTCCAACTTGTTTTCCAAGAAGCAGAGAGAATAGGTCTCTTGTTACAAACATGGCTTCTGGGCATTTGGTGATGCTTTCCCTTTTCTCTCTCTCTGTACCACAAAGGAATCTTTTGTTCTTGTCCCTCTGTCTCATTTACTCTCCCCCACCCTGCTCTCGCCTCTTCCCTCCATTGGCTGCCAAGCGGCTAAGGAATGGCAAAAAATGACCATAGCGCGGTCATGGCAAATATTTCTTCAGTTATTATCTGATAGAGACCTTGAGCATCTATGTGAAGGGCCCTCTGCCTTCCTTCAGTCTTCTCCTAGAAATGGGGAAAAATGAGTCAGACACAACAGCGCAGGATATAAGTTGAACCAGCCCAGCATGCTAATGGAAATGTCTAGCGAATGGAGTCATGGTGCCTGTTTCAGGAAAATCAAATGATGGGGACCGAGAACTGGCAAGAGTCCAGTGGTGGCCACACAGGGTCTAGATTTTTTTGAGGAACTCTGCATTTATTTGAAAAAGACAGAAAAAGTCACTGTCTTGCCTCCACAGCTACTGATTTAGCAGTGTGTAAGCTGCAGCCGACACGTTTCTGGAGAGGTTGTGATGCCTGTGCCACTGCTGTAAATCCCACCGCGTGCAAGGATGCGCTGCAAGAAAATTTTTCTTTTCTCACCAGCGCAGTCCTTCAGTGCTGCCTACTGACAAACGCCACCTTCCAAGACAAGGATACCTCAGTTAACAAAGCCTCTGCCTCCCACAGCAATATACATGCCCAGCAGATATCTTTCTACCCTCTGCCACAGTAAGGCTCTGGAAAAACCCCAGGGATATCTTGTCTTCCCACACCCCATTAAGCTATACCTCAAATATTCCCACAGACATCCTTCAAGCTATAGCCTCCTCCCTGCATATGCTGCTTCACTGAGGCATTTTACGTACACGTAGTAAGACGTGTTACAGTTCACGTGATGCTGATGTCTCTGCAGCTTCCATAACGACCATTTTCCCACAGCAGAGACAACTTCCCAGCTAAGTTCCCTGCCTTTTAGACAGGGAGCATTTTGGTGTGTCCTTCACTGATACTGCCTTCTGCAAATAAAATAAAATAGTCAAATTCTTCACTGCCACCTGAAGCAAACCTTTCTCCCCTGCCTTTCTGCTTGTCTACAGACCCTCCTCACTCCTCTGACTACCCTTTGTCCTGGCTCTGTCTCAGTCTGTTGTGCTCTAGGTGAACACGGCGTACACTCCCTGGGTCCTTCCGACAAGATTTCTGCACTCTTCTCCCAGGCAGCACCTTAATGATTTCGGTAGGCCCTCGAAACAACCATTAAATTCCAAGCTCAGTGACACAGAAGGAGGCCTTCTACACGCATGCAGGCAAAGCTGTGGATGTAAGGGGAATTTCTGTTCTTGTGGAGAAGGGGAATAGATAAAAGAGCTACTATATTCCTACATTAGAAGGACTTCTTGTCTGGTGGATTTCTAAACCAAGCTGGTTAAAACATGATGAAAACGGTCACTGACCAACTCCTTATATTCGTGCGACTGTGCCCATAGTAAGGATTTGTGCCAAGTCAACCATATCTGTTTTGAAAGTGCATGCAGAGCAGCTTTCATTGAAAAGCTTTGAGCCCATCTGATATGTAACAATTAACAAATATATAATAATCCTCTTCCTGTCTTCTGGCTCGATAAAATCTAAATGAATCGCAACACAGACACAGAGATCCTTATGGCAATCCCAGCCGTGCCCCGCTGCTCCTACAGAAGCTCTGTCACACAGTGTGCTCGCCAGGGAGGTTTAGTCAGAATCAGCAGAAAACCACTGATCATTCCCATCACAGATGGCAACCAAAGCATCCTGAGATGCAGAGTTTTATCCTGGTCACAAAGGAAGCCTCCAGCTGATCCAGAAACTCAAGAATCCAAGCGCTGTGTGCCTAATGCTACAGCCATTGTCCTCACTAAGCAGTGTCCCCACCGAAGCAAAGTGTTTTTGGATCCTCCTAGAAACCCCTCCTTTAGCAATGGTGAAACAAGGAAAAGGATTTGCTTCTCCCTGCTCCCAGTTCCCCTCCACCAGGTCACATCCCACAGTTTTGCAGTCGAGACTACTGCAGTCAAAGGCCCCGCGCAGCCGGCAGCGAGCTGTGTCAGGCTCGTCTTCACACCTTGTGCAGACCAAGAGGTTCGCTGCTGAAGTCTCTACGGTAAAAAAACGACAACAACAACAAAAAAATCTACCACCATCTCTTTCACAAATTAGAAACCCGAAGATGGAATATGGATTTTTAGATAACTTCGGATGAATCAAGAAAGGAGAGGAGGGTTAGCTGGATGTCTAAATAAAGCCAATGAGATCACATGTTCCGCCTTTTTATGTGCTTTTCTCTTTCTGCTTTTGGACAACAAAGCTTCCTTTGATACAGAAGAAGAGGGGGGCAGGGAGAGTGAGGAGAGGGGGTGCCAGAGTCACCCCAGTGGCCCCCGGTCACTTCTCCACGCTCCTTAATGTGATGTTCCCACTGAAAGAGAGACAGAAAAAAAACAGTGATCTCATGATTCCAGAGACGATTCATGCAAACCCTGGGAGATGAGGGGTGAAGGGGACAGGAATGAGAGGTAAAGGATGACTGAGGAAAGGCGAGAAAGGGAGAAGCAGAGGTGACAGGGAGAGAGGACATGGGAAGCAGGGCCTTGGAGGACAGCTGTGGATGGTGTTTGAAACTGGAGGCCAGAATCCCAAAGAGGATGTGTAGAGGGATTGTAGGAAAAAGGGGAAAAAAGAGGAGCCTTGAGACAAAGGGGAATAGGGCTGCTGGAAGAAGGTTAGGTGTGACATTGTATGGAAGGAGAGAGGAAAAAGTCAGGGATAAGAGCGGACTGACTTGTTTGGGGAGTGGGAGAGGGAGGCTGGGCAGTGTATGGGATGAGGGTTGGGAGCAGAAGGGGCAAGACTTACAGAAAATTGTTACTTCTGCCTTCTCCTTACACAAAAACAGGTCATCAGCTCTGCCAGGAGAATAACCCTGGTCTCTCTCAGCCCCAGAGCCAACAGATGCCAGAACTGCACTGGGGAGAGAGGTTTATCACCTGGGACATTCAGCCATGTCCCATGCTGATGCTGTGGGGCTGCAGACAGGCCACCTGGGCAGATCTTTCTGCAGGAGACCTTCACACCTGGGCAGAGCAGCCCTGTCTTTACCACACCTCACCCACCAGCAGCAGCCTTCTTCCTTTCCTGCCCTCCTACCCTCCGTCCTTGCCTCCTCCCTACCGGGACACAGGAGCTCAGTGCAGTCGGTGGCAAAGTCTCACCTGCCACCCAAGCAGCCCTCGGTCCCTGTGCAGCGAAGCAGCCAGGGCCCAGCAGAGGGCTTGTGACGGAGCTGGGACAAAGCTGAAGGACTGGGGGAGCAACTAAATGAAAAAGTGTCTCCCATTATGAGCTGCCACCCCCTGTCTCATGTCTCTCCCCGACACTGGTCTGTCCTGGGGGCTCATCACAGTTCCCCCCTCCTCTGTCTGCTCCATGGCAGCTAATCGCTGACCCACTGACAGTCTCTGTCCATCACTCGTCTCTGCACACAATGGGGTAATTAAACCCTGACCCTCCACTCCTTTTATCCATTTCCTTTGCACAGTCACTGCCTGAAATGGAGGAGAGAGAGCCTGCAGTGGAGTCTTCTGCCCCAGTCTCCAGCTCTAACGAAGATGTAAAGCACAGGAAGGGCTCACCGCAAAAAGAACGATGGTGAGGGAGCAGCCAAAGAGGTACTGAGTGGTACAAGGCTTCCCACACGCTCATGCTGAGCTCTGCTCTCCTAACTCCACCGTGTATGTCTGCAAACCTTCAGCTCTTTATAATCAACCCCAGAGGCTGCTCACCATCCTTCCCGGGCCCATACATACCTACAGCAAACCCACTGCTCCTCTGCGTGTCCTCAGGGCAGTGCCAGCAGTGGGTACTCAGCTCAGGCCTAGTAAAACTTTCCAGGAGCACAAACACCTCCAGCTTCCGGCTCCCTTCCTCACACCCCCACCCGGTTTTGCCCACGTGCCCTGACCCAAAGCTTCTGCACTCCCTGGCACCAGCCTGCCACCTCCCCTCAGGCTGAGCCCAGCCTTGTTTCCCTCAGGCCTCGCTGCTGGGGTGCATCCGTGAAGCACAGCAGATGGACCCAGCAGGACAAGGAAGGATGCACCCAGTGACAAACAGGATTCGTGAAATGCCGGGAAGACTTCCATTTATTTATTTATTTATTTATTTATTTTGGCTTCCTGGCACTCTGAAATTTATTGCACGGGTTGATAAACAGCCAGAAAGGATGCCGAGCAACCCAGACTCTGCTTCCTCCTCCCTACCCCGAGTGGAGAAGCTGCCTCCCTCCCACGCATGAGCAAGAAGGGCTGGGGCCACCCGGGGAAGGGCATGACGGGTAAAGCAGTGCCCCCGAACAATTAAGCACTGTCCCAGGCACTGCACACCCCTGTCCCGGGAACAAAAGAGTCACACACGAGAGACCTGACTGTGAAGCCTCCATCCGCTTTCATCACTGACCCCCGGGGCAGCCGGGGCACAAGGTCAGCCCACTTAAACTCCAAACTCGGCCAGAAATAGAGCTGGGAAGTGGGCAAGGGTGGCCAAGTGCAGGGGTCCCCAACCATTGGAGGGGTTCTTTGACTGAGCCATTTCATTTCATCAAAGACATGGACTTTTTTTTTAATTTTTTTTTTTTCTGGAAGGAAAATGGAGAGCAGCGGGTGTGAAGGGGGTGAGGAGGAGGCAGGGTGTTCCCCGTGAATTATGACCACTCTCAACAAGAGTCTTTTACATCGAGGAGGTGAGGAGATGATGGGGTAATTGGGCATGTTAGACCCATGCACAATGAGGGCAAATCTCTGCCCGTTTCCCACCATCCGCTCTGCCACTGCTCACGAGATGCGATCCCCCGTACGGCCTACCACTATTCCACTGCAGATCTCCACATCCCAAGGGCTCAACCCAAGCACCATGAGCTTTGGTATCATCTTGCGAGACAGGCAGTCCTCCTAGACTCTGCAACAGCACGCGGTCGTGTCCCTGGTGTGCAAAGGCTGAGCGCTGCCTTACCAAATCAAAAAAGATCAGCCCGGCCAGAGCCCACACTTTCCACCAGCAGGATCTTGGGAACCCTGTTAGGCTTTGCAACGCTGGTTTTTCGAGTGGCAAATATTGCATTTTCATGGCTAATGCTTTGATGTAACTAACAGCTGGAGCCTTCAGGGATCAGCACTGAGCAGCATGTTAGTGTTATTTAAGAACAGATGCACCTGAGACTTCTATCCTTGACCAGGAGAAGAAATTCAGGAAACTCCAGGACATCCACTAAACATAAATAAATAAATAAAAATACAAGCAAACAAACAAAAAAAAAGAAAGAAAAAAAAAAAAAAGAAAAGAAATTTAATCAAAAATATTGGTTTTATCCCCAAAATGTGAAATTTCATCACTCAGATTAAGTCAGCCCACACTCCAAAGGATGTAATACTGTGTCCTTCTGAAATGGTACAGGGCAAGCACTCAGAGCTTGGTGCCCCACTGGGGAGGGACATTTCCTGCTTGCCAGTGGACTACAGACACCCCTCATCCCAGGAGAGCCTGAAATTTTGAAAATGGCAGTGACGAGGTGTACAGATAGGGAAATGAGCAGTTAGGTAGCCGTGTTTTCAACATCTCTCACCCCCTTCCTCTCAGACTTGGTAGCCACAAGATGCATGTGCTAACAGCAGACACACCAGCATGTGACAAGTTTGCACATGACTGTCCCTCTCTCCAGCACCACCTCTCCCTCATACCTGCACCATGTAGAGGCCTCTGCGGGGCAAGGACAGGGTAGGCAGGCTGTGGAGCAGCGAGCAGGGCCCAGAGAAGGGGAGCACAATCCCCACACTTAGCACCTGAAGCTTCCCCCAAAACAGCAGACAGGCTGAAGGGACAGCAGCTGGGGAGGACGCTCGCTCAGTGTCAGTCATGTTGACTCTAAGCTGACAACAGAGCAGCAGAAAAGCCTCCAGAAACACGAGACTGAGCACAGCCTCAGTGCAGAGAAATACATCTGAGTGCCAAGAAGCTAACTAGTCATGCAGCGTGTGATCTGCTTGCAGACTCCTCATTACACGTGATGAAGGACGAGCAGAAAGTTTGACTCTCAGAGCCTGGGCTGACTTTGCTGGGTTGTCTGTCTAAAGGTGGAAAAACGTCCGCACTTGCAAACTGAGCTGTCTTGATCCAAACCATATTGGTAGACAGTAAGCACTGAGCCCTTTTTTTCGTTTTGTTTTGTTTTGTTTTCAGGATAAAACTGCATTTGGAATTTTTGATGCAGCAATTAATCTTGAGAATGAACAGCTTCCTGGGATTTTTTTTTTTTTTTTTTTTAAAACCAGAGCCTTGCCTTTTTTTTTTTTTTTTTTTTTTTTTTTTTTTTTTTTTTTTTTTTTTTTTTTTTTTTTTTTTTTTTTTTTTTTTTTTTTTT
>VXAV01006261.1:19737-59474 GCA_013399715.1 Alectura lathami
CGGGGTTGGGGGCGGGCTCGGTGCGTTCCGCTCTGTGCTTTCTTCCCAGGGAGCTGGGGGGAAGCGCTTGCAGGCAGCCAGGTGCCGCTTAGCCAAAACGATGTTTGCAGACCTGGATTATGATGTTGAGGAAGACAAGCTGTGAGTATTTCACTCTTCTCCTGTTTTTTTTTTTTTTTTTTTTCCTAACTTATCCTTCACAGCCCAAAGCAAACAGGAGCAGAGAGATTTTCCCCCTGCTGACAAGGCGCGCTGCTCAGTGCCCTTGGGGTCGGGGATGAGGCGGTGCCGTGCTGAGCGCTGGCTGTCTGCTCTGAGTTCCTGATCGCAAACTGGTGGCCCTAGCTGGAGGAGGAGTGGTTTATAATGGAGGAAGGGTAGCAGGAGGCAGCAAGAGGTGGAGAGAAACTCTGGAGCAGCCCTCGGGTCTGCGTGGAGAGCGCTGGAACTTGTACAACTAGTGCAAGGTGTCATGGGACCTGCAGAGACTTTGGCGTGGAGCGCTGCCCTTGCAGCTCTTCTGTGCTGCCCGTTTTCCTCTTGGCTCCAGCACCAGGACCGGACCAAACGCCGTCTAAAACACAGCAGTGTTTCCTCAGCGTCTCTCCCACCTTTCTCCTTGCATGCAGCCTCAAAAACAATAGCCCAGGGCGACTCTCTGCTGGCCTGTGCTGACAGATCCATGGCAGAGATCATGTGATTCATTAACACGTGCAATAAATGTGAAATTAATTAAAATGTTCAGTTCGTGCTAACTCCGATACCGCAGTTGTTTCATGCAGACCCAGCTCTGCGTGCTGTGTCCCGCTTTGCATCCCCTCCGTCTCGTTCTAGTGGGATCCCCACTGTGCCTGGGACAGTGACCCTGAAGAAGGACTCCCAGAACCTGATCGGGATCAGCATTGGGGGAGGAGCACAGTACTGCCCCTGCCTCTACATTGTCCAGGTGGGCACCTGGGGGGGAGAATAAACTGAAGGGCGTTGGCCTGAGGGGTGGAAGCCACAGAGAGCCCCATGCCGCTTGTTTTTGTCAAAGTGTGGGAAAGCCCACTGTACAGTACGTAAGGTTTCCTTACCCGAGGATGTAGTAGGTGTGGAAGGATTAAACTGAGACTTCTGAGGTCATCCTTCTCCCTGGGGAGCACGCTGGAATTCACGGGGGAACAGTGTTGATGCTTAGTGTCAAGAAATCCCACTTGGGGGTAAGAAGTTCCTGGGAGAGCAAGGTGATCATCCCACCTCAGGCTCAGGAGAGGAGGAAAAATGAGCTGCGCTAATGCGACTGAGTTAAATAGGAGGAATGCAACCGGCAGGCTTTGTTCTTCAGCCCGGCATTGTCCTTCCTCATCCTCCTGACTGCAGGCTGCCCCTGCTCTTCCCCTCTCCCCCAGGTGTTTGACAACACTCCGGCAGCCTTGGACGGGACGGTGGCGGCAGGCGATGAAATCACGGGGGTGAACGGCAAGTCTGTCAAAGGGAAGACCAAGATGGAGGTGGCCAAGATGATACAGATGGTGAAGGTGAGGGGTCGGAGGGGGCAGCTTCTGGGCTGTCGTTTGCAGTGAAGGAGAGCTGCTGTTGCTTGGTTCCGGCCCTGCAGTTTTGAATCTGCTCTCCCTGCAGGGAGAAGTGACGATTCACTACAACAAACTTCAGGCTGACCCAAAGCAGGGCAAGTCGCTGGATATCGGTAAGGCCGGCTGTTTTCTGCCTCCCCGGAGCATTACGGTGACACTGCGGGGTGAAAGTTTGGTCCCAGCCAAAACTTCTTTTTCCATTCTTCCTCTTAACTTTGTAATTTTCAAGTGGAAACTGTCAAAGAGAATTAGAGGTTTGAAAGAATCCTTCTTTCTTGAAATCGTCTTGGGAATTAAATCAAGGCTTGGCTGTTTTTGCAGCAGGATTGCCTCTTTCTGCATCGCATTTAGCATGGATAATGAAACGCCACTAGGTAGCCATCTAATTTAGTGTTTTTAATACGTGTGCCTTATGCTGACCTACTGAGATTTTTCAGCTGTGCACCGAAATGTCTGTTGAAAAACTGGTTCTAAAGAGGGCATAATTTGCAGGGTATGACCAGCAAAGACACATGAATTCTTGCAAAGGGTGACAAAAGGGTTTAATGAGATCCAAAAGATAAAAGCGTGCAAAGGGATGATTTTGAGCATTAAATTCTACCTATCTTGCTTCCAGCCTGATGTCTTGACTTCAACTGAAGTAATACAGCAAATTCGGTTGCAAATATCATGACAGGTAGCTTGTAGTGAAGTGATTTGTTGGAACAGCCTTCCGAAGGAAGTGCTGGAGCCCTGTTGATTTGGGATGCGAGAGCAGAACAAATGGGCAAGGTAAATGGTACGCTGCGCACAGCCGGACTGCGGTTTCTGGGGTGTTTTCTGCCGCCCGCTGCCTCAACAGTGAGTTAGGCTGAGGCTGGCCAGCTTACTCAGCGCCCGGGGAAGTGAAGAAGTGTGCTGCTGTGCTTCTTGTGGCCCTAGCAATGGCCCTAATGCTGGTTTGCAACTCTCTTTGGGCGTTTAGTACTGAAGAAGGTGAAGCACCGCCTGGTGGAGAACATGAGCTCCGGGACAGCAGATGCCCTGGGGTTAAGCAGAGCCATACTTTGCAACGGTAAGTGCTGCCCAGGGGGACGTTTTTGTCAGGGAACACTTGCCCTTTTGTGCTTACCAACTTTTTGTAGGTACTTACAAGTTCCACGTTCACTTCACAGTTCTTCCCTTCTGCTGTTGTGGTTGCCTTGTCCTGGATGATGTATTTTAAGTGCCTGGAGCCATGTAAATGTTGACTGGGGTCAGATTAATGTGAAGTGGGGACCCGCGTAAAGGGCGGCCGGTGACCTCACCCCGTACCACTAGTTTGCAGTTATTTTGAAAGCTTCACACGTTGGACCAGAGGACAGGCTTTGGGCTGAGGGCAGTGTGAACCCAAGATAGGAAGCTGGTGTTGCTCTAGTCAGGTCTTAACCACGTCCTGGATTTGGCTGCTGTATTTCTGTACCCTGATTCTTGCTTGCATTTAGATGGATTGGTGAAGAGACTGGAGGAGCTGGAGCGGACTGCAGAACTGTACAAAGGTAAGCTGTGTCCCCCACCAGACACTATGGGGAGGAAGGATGCCTACCTGGTGTTTCAGTGAAGTACCTTAACTTTTTCTATGCCTTCCATCGCAGGCTTGACAGAACACACCAAGAGCCTTCTCAGAGCTTTCTTTGAGCTGTCCCAGACGCACAGAGGTAACAAGTGAGCAGAGGGAGCAGAAATCTTTAACCTCCAGTTTGAGCAGTTTCAGTCAGTACTTAGGGCTGAGGTTCCCTCACCCAAAGGAAACAAAGTGTTGCAGAAACGAGTGGGGAGGGGCTGTGCTTCTGCTGCTAGCGGCCACGGTGCTGACGCATGCCTCGCGTTTCTCGTGAGGCGTTGAAGATGCGCTCTGCCAACCTCTGGTCTGTAGGGAACACCCAGCATCGCCCCCAGCTAAGCGCAAGGCTGTGGGAAGGAGCTGCCATGCTGGAAGCACAGTCCTTCCCCAGGGCCAACCCCTTCTTCCATTTGTCTGCATTTCTCACCCTCACCCAGCGTTCGGAGATGTTTTCTCTGTCATTGGCGTGCGGGAGCCTCAGCCGGCCGCCAGCGAAGCATTCGTGAAGTTCGCTGATGCCCATCGCAGCATCGAGAAGTTTGGGATTCACCTCCTGAAAACAATAAAACCGGTAAAGAGCTCACCTGTACCAGTAGTAAAGGGTCTGGGGAGGAGGGGAGACTGGAAGGACAAAAGGCTGTCTTTGGAGTGGGGTCTTAAAGATCATTCCTTGTGGGAAGAACCGTCAGTGCTTTCCTTTGGGAAACTCTTCATGAAAACCTCCAAGGTAAAACAGTGGATCTGTCAGGCTGTACACGGAGATATTCCTCACCTTTTCTGTTGGGGTGGGAGGGCAGTTTAATCAGTGGAGCCCCCAGAGTCCTTTCCCTGATTCTGCTACCCGTAATTAAAGATGTCACTACATTTAGGAGAGCTTAGGTAAGCAGTCCAGTAACGATCTAAGGATTTCAGTCAACGTCTTTGAGCGAGCCTCCAGGAGATCTGGGCATTTAGTTAGCAAAGAGGATGTTAAATGTTGATCTGCGCCATCTTGCATGGGCAGCCACGGACAGAGCAGTTCCCACGGCTAACAGAAGACGAAAGGAGCTGAAGAGACAACTTCAGCCTGAAGTCGTGAGACGCGTGCTTCTGACAGGGAACTGCTCGCCAGTGAGCGGTGGCAGTTCTGAGTCAGGATCAAAGCCGTTGTTTCCAGGGTGTTCGGGCTCAAAGAAGAGTTGCCTCGAGACAGTCTCATGACCTGGGCTGGCTGGGAGGGCGGCCTCCGTGAATTACAGCCCTGCTTTCTGGTCTCACGTTCAGCAGCAGGATGTTTCCCTTGCAGATGCTGACTGACTTGAACACGTATCTGAACAAAGCCATTCCTGACACGAGGCTGACCATCAAGAAGTACCTGGACGTCAAGTTTGAGTACTTGGTGAGCTGCTCTTATTTCTAATGCTGGCTGAAGCTGTTGTATAGAGCCACAGCCTGGGGATCACATGCAGCCTGTATGACCACATCTGCATCCTTCCACTGTTAATGTGAGGATGCCTTTTTTTATTCCCCCAGTTCTTTGTCTCTTGTCAGGTTACTCAGACAGCTCCTTTAGACCTCAGTGCCCCCCTGTAAGAGGGATCTCCCAGAATCCAGATGACTTACCACCTGGCCAAATTAATTGCTGTGCTTATGTGTAAGGAATTCTGCTTGACCTTGTGCTCTTGAACTCCTGGAAATGCCTTCCGGTCTCAGAGTCCATGTTTCTGGGGTAGTTTGGGGTTGTCTTTCTTCAGCCAAATTGAACAACTGTCAAATTGTGTTTGCTTTCATTTAGACCATGCTTTTTTTTTTTTTTTCCCTCATCCATTCCACTCACCTCTTGTTTTCAACACAAAAAAAAGAAAGTGTAGGATTGTTAAGTGCATCTTTTCTGTAACTCTGGTAATCTGTTTGCTTTTAGCAGTTGAGGGAAATATTTGAAACTGCAACTCCAAGGCAAGCGAATAGGGCAGCTTCTCTTCCCCCATCAGTCCTTCCCACAACTCATCTTATTTTTCCTCTGTGTTTACACTCTGCTCATACTTTTCTGGCAGTGTGTTTTGCCAAACAGTAGTTGAATGCAAAATTTTTCTCCTACCAGGTTATACTTACATAAAGTATTTGCTCCTGCAGTATAAGTAAGACCCTTCTCCCTCCCCCACCATTTTCTCCCCCCATCTTCCTCTACACAGATTTTCTTCCCACCTGCACTGTCTCTGCTCTGATCCCACTGTGCTTTTCCCTAGCTGCAGCACTGAAGAAACGGTACAACCCTGTGGCTGTGGGTGATGGTGGAACTGCTTCTAATCCTTAATGTTCCCTTCTTGTTTTGCTTTTTTTTTTTTTTAATCCTGTGAAGTCTTACTGCCTGAAAGTCAAAGAGATGGATGATGAAGAGTACAGCTGCATTGTGAGTACCAGTACTGTGCATCCTCTGTGTCTGTAGCTTCTGTGCGCACGCTGCCTTGTAACTGCAGAAGCACTCCTGTGCCTGTGCACATCCAAACTAGCAAAGACATCGCAGGCGCTGCATGCTTTTGTTCGTATCATGTTAGAAACGGGAGACCCTTAGGCACTGCCTAGGAAACTGCCAGTTGCTCCCAGAGTCACTGGGGCTGTGGAACACCAGAGGGGCCAGTCATCTCCTCTGCAGCATGTGTGCTTGTGCCTGCGTGTCTCAGTGTTCAGGCAATATTAGCTTGTGTAAGGAGGATTATGGTGTTATCTTCACAGATTCCGTTTGTGTCTATGGACGGCTTATCATTAATTCCGGACTTGCTTCTGAGACATGGAGGTTTAGCTTCTCAGCAGCAGAATGCATATGAAAGCTGCATTTGTGGTTGAAAAATGTGGATTAAGGGATCTCTCTTAAGAGCATTTCTTCCTAAAAATAAGTAATTTAAAGTCAGAAGACTTCCAATAAACCCGATGGCATTCCCCAGTAACAGTTTGCTGTCAGTTTTAAAGTCTCACACCTGTAATCCCTAACAGCTCTGTTTAAGGCTGTTATAACCCAAGGTCACTGTGAGCCCACATCAGTATGCAAACTGCGTTCCAGCACTGCTGTGGGAGTCTCTAAAGCGGCACCATGTTTTGGCAGGCTCTGGGTGAACCCCTCTACCGGGTCAGCACTGGGAACTACGAGTACCGCCTCATCCTGCGCTGCCGCCAGGAGGCTCGCACGCGTTTTGCCAAGATGAGGAAGGACGTGCTGGAGAAAATAGAGCTCCTAGACCAGAAACATGGTGAGTACCGCTGCTGTGTCCGGCAACTGGCAGGGTCAGGTAGGCACAGCTTCGGGCTTCGTGCTCCCCCTTCATCTCAGCTCAGCAGTCAGTGCTAAAGAACCGTTCCTTGGCTGTGCCCGAGTTGTCTGCCCTCAGGCACCACGTGGGACTAATGCATGGCACTCTGTAGCTCCTGCTGGTGAGGGAGGCTCGATCACAGCCTTCACCCTCTATTTGGGAAGGGCTTGCACCTGATTTGTTCCCAACATGTCTCTGCTACAGTGCAGGACATCGTGTTCCAGCTCCAGCGCTTTGTCTCCACGATGTCCAAGTACTACGACGACTGCTACGCCGTGCTCCGAGACGCAGACGTCTTTCCCATTGAGGTGGACCTCGCCCGCACCACTCTGAACTATGGGCAGAAGGACACGTACACGGATGGGGCAGAAGAAGAAGAGGAAGGAGGAGGAAGTGAGAGAGAGGGTAGTGGGAAGGAGGATGCGAATGGTGAAAAGCTCATTGATGATGCCTGAAGGTGCCCGTATGGCACGGGGGAAAAGACTTGGCAGACTGATATAAAAACGCACTCCACATGGCGAGTCGTCCTCCGTGATTGTCTGTCTGTGTCCAGCCTGGGATTCCTCCTCTGCGCTCGGTGGGGGGAGCTGGTTGGACTGGGACCAGCCTCTGCATTCCCCTCTCTTCCCTTGCTTGCTCGCCTGGATGTTCCTATTTTTCGCCATAGATTACTGCTGCCCAGCTCGGATACAGAGGTGTGGGGAGGAGAATCTCCTCCCACGTGGCTGTGTGGCTTCATGTGCACTGCTCCCCTCTGGCAAATGGAAGGCAGTCAAACATCTGGAGATGGCTATGAATGGAAGAACAGCCCCCTCCTGTCCTTCCTTGTGCTGTGGGAGAGCATTGGCACCAGTTGTTGTCTTCACCCCACTGCTTTTTGAGCTTTGGCTTGTTTCAAGCTTCCTCCATGTCTTCATGGAGACATCCCATGAGCTCCAGGACAGATTTTTGTAGGTTGATCATTCCCAGCTCTCTGCAACGCTGTATTTAAGAAATAGGAGCAAGTTGGGCCTGATGTCTGTAACTGGTGGTGGCACATGTGGTTTGTTCATCGCCCTGTCTGAGGGGCTGGGGGAAACTCTCCTAGGGGAGGCTGGTGGCAGTGGCTGCCTGGCATGTCAGGCAAGTCTGTTCCCCTGGCTGCCATCCTCTCCATGCTCCTTGAGCTCCTGCACAGCTGGCACTGTCTGTACACTGCACAGCTACACCCTAGGGCTGGAATCCTCCAGGTTGTAGCTCTGTCCTCCCCTTTGGAGAGGAGGGACCTGGCTTAGGAAGAAGCTCTCCCAGCCGGCAGAGATGCTGAGGTGAACATGTCTGAGGCAGGCAGGTTCCTGGCAGTAAGATTAAAGCTTCATGCATTTCCTTTCTGTCATTCTCTCATACAGCTCCTTGCAGTGGATGGTAACCAAATGTGCTCTTGGAGGATGTGCAGTGAGTCCTGCAGCCTCCTTTCCTTGTGCAGGTGCCATGAGGAATCACCTTAGAACTGCAGAGGTGATGCTCTGCCCTTGCAGTAGGGAGGAGAGGCAGGAAGCCCTGTGGAGAGGGGAGGACACAGCCTGGAGACAGACATGTTGCAACTTTGAGTGCCAAGTTTGACCAGCATACAGCCTGCTGCTCTCTTCTCTGCGCAGCCGTTCTATGCTGCCGGAGCAGTAGCTACGTCCCATTTCCCAGTACCATTTCCCAGTACGAGGGAAGGAGGGGAAGGAGAAGCTGATTTTTCTCCTCCCTCCACCGTTGAGGGCAGGTACCAGATCCAGGTGGCACTTTTTGTTCTTGCAGGCAGCACATCTGCCAGCAGGGGAGTGCTGCTGAGGGCCCAGGGTTTCGACTTCTCTGTCATTACGTTCTAATGGTAGTGAGAGAAGGTATTTCAGGGCATTAATTTGTGGTTGAGATGCTTCTTTTGTTTTGTGGTTCTCTTTGATTTGTTTTTGGAGCCTTGTCCTCCCCATGGGTGCCTGTAAGAAAGTCATCCATGGTCAAGCTGCTCTGGAAGGTTTAAATGAACTCTAATGTACTGTTGTCTGTAATAAAGAAAAATGTGGCAGTTCTTCCTGGCTTTTCTTTGGTGATCAGTTTACATGCTGGCCAGTTTCTCCTTGCTCAGCTGTTGTACCACAAGCTGATGCTCAAGGCCTCCTTCCTCTTCGTTGTGCCAAAATGTGCAGTACTTCAGAGGAACAGAAAAAGCTTCAGCGGAGCCTGCCTGCGAGTCAGCAATGCAGCGTGGAAGGCAGCAGCCTTTTTTGCAGCCTGTTGGTGGGGGCTGACAAACCCGCAGTCTTAGCGCCCCCGGGAGCAGTGCAGCAGGAGGATGGCACCCACTTCTGCCTCAGCAGCACCCGTTAAACTTCCTCTGTGCTCATGGATACGGTTGTCCTTGCTTGAGTAAGAGCCCAAACAGGAGCAAGCGCTGCAGTAAAGATCCTGTGGTGGTGGTAGCACAAGCCAGCACGCACTGAGCAGTGGGTGCGGACCCACGGGCTGCAGGAGCCTGTCTGGATTGAGCATAAAACCATTCCTCGAGGTGCTCTGGCAAGCACCCAACAGTGGTGGTTGCCATCAGAGGGTGGGCAGGAAGAGTCTCACAGTATCTCACAGTATGTCTGTATAGCAAGACCTCATACCCTAAGGGCTTCCGTGTGCCTCTGTGGAAAGATTTAAGAGGGCAAGGCTTAGTGGGAAATGTTAAGTGGTGACAAGGAAACAGGGAATGTTCTAGTGACCTGCCTGGTGCTGACAAGGGCAGGCTGTGGACCTCTGGGAAGCCGTGGGCTGCTTCAAGGAGGGGGCATTGGTGAGTAAGGAAGGACAGGGCCTGGGCAACAGGGGCTTCAGGTTGCTGTGGAGCGCCTCGTTTGAGCAGAGCAGGAATAGTGCTCTCCCCTTCTGGGGGAAGAGCAAGTTCGCAGAGCAGTGGCTGAATGCCCGCAGGGCCCCATCGCCCTTGCTGCTGCTTCTTGATCTCTTAGGGCTTTGCATTTAGGGTTCGTTGTGGTGCTTGGTCTCATTTGTGGGGTTTCTAAGTGGGCTTGAAAAGGAAAAAAAACTCACTGTTGTGACTGGCTGACAATCAGAGCTAGTCACAGTGCTGGAACCAGGGAAAGCGCCCCAGGGTTTGTGTCCTCCCCTCCACTTCCCAGTTATGTCTCATCTTAGGTCAGTCGTGTTCTTAAACTGCCATTCATCCAGCAGCTTCAGTTTGCTTATCGTGTACGGTTTCTTCTTGGGTGTACCTAGCACGAACCATGCCCCAGCTAGGTTTAAACAGCTTCATGGGTCCTGCTGACTTCACTGGTTACCTGTTGGTAGCTCGGAGTCAGCCCTGTCTGGAACGACCACTTCGTGTGCAGTTCTCACAGCTGCCTTCCCTGCAGCCCTCTGCTTAGCTCTTGATCCCTCGGTGGAGCAACAGCTTCCTCCAGGGCTGACCGGAAGAAAGGGCTTTGCCCAGGGGTGTTTATAAAAGATCCGGCCCCAAAGCAGATTAAGAGCGGTTTAAGCATGCCGGGGAAGGTTGTCCTCTCTGAATCGAGAAATCCACCACTGCACAGGGGAAGGGGAGGGGGTCACGCCTGGCTTACCACGTGCCCCAGCACCCTCATCTGCAGCACCAGGGGCCCACAGCCTGTCTTTCTGCCTTACCTTTGATTCCTTTATGTAAGAGGCCTTTCTCTATCTAACAAGAAAACGCCGTTCCCGCTGCATTGATATCCAGAGCGGATAATTGCTCTGGACCGAAAGCCCCACCCCCCAGCTGCCACCGCTATTCGTGGCAGTAAAGCTCCATGCCGTGGCTGCCTGCTCCGTGGCATTAGCCCTTCTGAGGTGTCTTCTTCTCGCACCCCGGCGGCAGCCTCTAACCCAGCATGCCCCTACTTGGACGGGACGCCACGTGCCGCCGCCCCGGCCCTACCACCCACAAATTGCTCTGCAGGGAGGCGGTCGCAGCCGATGTGCCGCTGGTTCGGGGAGGTGTTGCGGGGGATGCAGCACCTACCCCAGTGCTGGCTGCAGCAGGAGGTGCCCAAGGCTAGAAAGGAGCTACGGCATCTGCTAAACCTATTCCCATTAGCTTGGCCTGCCAGCTCCCACAGTAGCCCCCAGTTTGCATGTCTCAGGGGACAGACCAGCCCAGAGCAGGTACAGCAGCTGCCCTCGGCCGCGGGAGCGGGGCTGAGGAAACACTGACACCAAGGCGGACCAGAGCTGATTACAAAGAGTCTCTACTTGTGTTCTGTATTGTGACAACGCAGAAGGAAAAGGAGAGTCCTTCTCAGCCTCTTTGAAATACATTTTCCAGGGCTGGTATGGAGGTGGGGGGAAGAAGATTCTGGTGGCTGGGCTGCTCTGAGCCTGTGTTGTACCAGCATGGGTGCAGGACGCAAGCAGACACCACTGGGTAGGTATGTGGACATATGTACACGAGGACCAGCTACTCTTAGACTTCTTACACCTGCTTCTGCCTTGCTTTTTTCCACCCCACATCCCACCTCCTCTCCCACGCCGACCTACACGCAACCCAGGCCAGTTATTTATGTCCCCATTCCTCCGCCCCGGCTAGAAACTGTCCCTCTCCACCGTCTGGTCGGCGTTGCAGCCGCTTCGTGCCAACACCTCCCCGTCCCCCTCGGGACACCTCCCCCCCTCCCCACTCTGCTCGTCCTCCACGTGGTTGGCCTCCTCGCTGGCCCCCACCACAGAGCTGTCGGTGCCGTGGGCCGGCTGGTGGTTGTCGCTGCTGTGCTCCTCGGCTTCCTGCACGTCGGACTCAGCTTCTTCGGTGTCGCTCCCGCCGCCCGCCGAAGGGGTTTTCTCTGGGGGAGGCGTCTTCTTTTTCCCTCGGTTCAGGCAGCAGTAGGTGGCCATGGCCAGGAAGAGAGCGGAGAGCACCACCTCCGAGCCCGCCAGGTAGAAGATCACCTCGTAGTTCTTGAGGGCATCGACCAAGCGGCCTGGCGGTTGGGGAAGAACCAAGGTGGTTAGCCTGCATGGACAGCCCAGCGCAGGTGGGCAGCACCTGGGGACCCATTTCTGCAAGGAAGAGCAGGAAGCCTGCAAATCTGAAATCACCCTGGGGAAGGGCGTGAGCAATGGGAAGTCATGCTGTGCCACTGGGGTAACTCCTGCAAGAGCGTGGGTTTGGTGTTTTCCCACGTTCTGACAAGACTAAACAGTAGTGACGCACCAGTGTCATGGTGTCGGGCTGTGGCGGGCCATCTTCTTGTCTCCAAGGACATGGCTTCCTTGGAGGGCCCACGCCTGATGATTTCTCTGCTAAATAAACCAATCTCCTGAATGCCTCAAGGCTGGCAATGGAGGGAAGGTTTCCACTGTGCTTGGGATGGCACTCGCTGAGCCGGGACGGGGCTGTGACGGCTCCATCCCAGTGCTGCCGTCTCCTGGCTGGGGGTGTGACCCCTGCCCCTCTGGCTGTGCTGACACCGGCCCCACGCTCACACGCAGTGAATTCCTCAGCGGGTGAATGTACCCTTTTCACCCAGGCTGGACAGCAAGTGAGGAGCGTGCGCGTGTGTGCAGCTTATCCTACAGCAAGCCCCTCAGCCCCACAGAGGGAGGGGGAAGCAGCTCAGGAGGATTACACCAAACAAAGCCACTTTGTTCAACCCCCTTCTACAGCTGAGTGGCTGCCCCAAGTCCAAGCTGTGGGGTCTGCCAGCACGCTCAGGCTTCTCTTAGCAGCGAGGTCCTCCAGCAGCAAATCCCCCCAGAGTGGGGAGATGGGAGCCCCCCCATGGTCTCTCTGCAGCTCCAAGATACCAATTTTTGGACCCTCCCTGGCCTGCAAGTGCCAATTGCTCCACAGGTTGTGAGATGGGACACAAATTATTGGTAGCATCAAGGGGGTCTTCATTCAGCATTGGTGGTACACGAAGAGGTGGTCGCTGGGGTGTAACCTACCTGCTGCAGCCAAAGGCAGGCAGTGTGGGAAGCAGCAGACTGGTCCCTGCCCAGGGATTTGCCCATGCTCTGTCCCTGACCTTTCCTGGCAGATCACAGACACACAGTGAACTGCACTTTGTTTGGAAGGGATCCTTTGGCCTGATTTGACTCTCTAAGACCTGATCGGACACCTGGCAGGAACCTACACCAGCCCCTGGGCGAAGGCTCCCTCTCCCTTTAACAACCTGTTTACAGGCTGTGGGGCATGGACCTTACCAGGGACCGTGGTGTGGGCTAGACTGGTTGATTACCCAGGAGTTTCATAATCCTCTTACCAAAAAGTAACAGCAAATGCCTGGGGTGGCTCTACAACCTGTTTTGGCAGCAAAGATTGACACCAACATGCTGGCACTGTGGGCTGGGGCCAGCACACATGGAAATCACTACTCACAGCATCAATCAAAATGCCATGGACGCCACAGAGAGCTTGAAATATCCTCACCTTGTCCCACTGGCGACTCTCACAGCTTTGCCTGCAGCGTGGGCCTGCCCCTACCCATGACATCATCTAATGCAGTGTCCACAGTGAAGGCAGACGCATGGATCCCAGCATGAAAGAGGCAGAAGTGCCACTCATGGGGACTGAGGGGCACTGGCAGTCATGCCACAAAGCAGAGAAAGAAATACTACTGCCATTGTCTGCCCGAGCTCAGACTCAGTCTTGTGGTGCATGGAGGGAGACCAGGAGCTCTCACTTCAGAGAGCTTTCAGGGGAAATTTGAAATAGAGAATTAGAGCCTTTATCCAATGCCCAATAGCTGCAACGCCATGGAATGGCAGCAAAATGAAACCACCTGCGTTTTGCAGCAGGAGACCTACCTGCAGAGGGTGGACCAATGAGCACAGCAAAAGCCTCGATAAGCAGGACCAGCCCGATGGCACTGGAGAACTTCTGGGAGCCAACGATGGCCATCAGCACCTCGAACTGCAGAGCCCCCACCATGCCGTACGAGATGCCAAAAAAGACGCAGAACATGACCAGCGCCGTGTAGTTGCTAGCCCTGGCGCTGCAGATGTCTGTCAGGCCGTTGAAGAGCATCGAGAAGCTGAACAGGTATGCCACGTGAGGGCGGACCCACTTCAAGCCTGCCACCATGCCGCAGGCTGGCCGGGCAAAGATGTCTATGAAACCAATGATGGAGAGCAAGAACGCGGCCTCTGTGTCTGGTACTCCCGTGTCCTTGGCGTAGTTGACCAGCAATATGGGGGGCACGAAGAGACCCAAGACCAGGATGAACTTTGAGATAGTGTAAATGATAAAGCCTCGGTTGGAAAAGATACTAAAATCCAGCAGCTTCTTTCCTTTCTTGGGCTTCTTCTTGGCTTTCTTGCCTTTCTTGGTTCCATCGATGGTGCCGATGCCCTCTTCTGACTTGCCTCCCATGGGCAGCATCTCCTTGGCTTCATATTTGTCCTGAGTCTTCTCCATCTTCCGCTTCATGCCCATATCCAGGGGTCTCATGACTGCCCCACAAGTGCAGCAGTTAAGCAGAAGGCCCCCCATGATGAGGAACCCTCCTCGCCAACCGAACTTCTCCAGCAGCACTTGCCCCAGTGGAGAGAGGGCGGAAAGGAAGACGGGGCTCCCAGCAGCAGCCAGCCCGTTGGCAAGAGGCCGACGCTTGTCAAAGTAGGTGCCCAGCATGATCAGCGAGGGCTGGAAGTTCAGCGCCATACCCAGACCTACATGAGGGTGAGAGCCAGGAGGGAGAGAGGCAGTGCAAGGACATGAGATGTGTTTTGCAACAAGCTGAAACCCACCCGAAGCTGTCCTACTCCTGAAGTCCCAACATGGGATTCGTGTGCTCCTCACAAGCCTCTTCTCCATCTTGTTGTGTTGTCCTTGGAAAAGATGGGCTAACAGCCTGTCCACCTGGATAGCATTTGAATGTGGTAACTGTGGCCAGGTTTAGACAGGATCTCTGCCTTAAAAAGGAACTTTGCCTCCCCTGCCACTACATAGCGATACCACCCCAGCTGCATCACTTGTTTCTTCTGCACCCCTCCCCTCAACCACAGGCCCTGCCTGGTTAGATGCAGCAGATACATCTCCCGCGGGGCGGGGAGGCCTGATGCCAAACATGGCAGCTCCAAGGGGGAAGTGGCATGGTCTCGGCTCTTCCCCAGGGAAGTCTGTTCCCCCTAATCCCAGGATTCTCACCCGTCAGCACGCCAGCTGTCAGATACAGCTCAATGATGTTGGTGGTAAAAGACGCCAGGATCATCCCAGAGGAGGCTAGCAGCCCGCCGATGAGCATCACAGGCCGGCAGCCAAACTGGTTGACCATGATGCTGCATACTGGTCCTGGGAGGAAGCAGAGGAGACAGAGTAAGAGACCAGAAGGAAACCGGACATCTGGAAGGGGCAGCCTGCTCAAGCAGGGCACCTGGGGAAGATGAAACACCAGTGACAGAGATCACTGCTTGGCTGGTTGCTACGCTGCCCTTGGGCCTGGCCAAGGGAGAGAAGCCTTGGTGTGGAGACCCCTGCTCAGCCCTGCCTTCAGCCCCCCATTTCCTGGGAACGAGAAGGAGCTTGGTGTGATACGGACAGCGCTTCAGCACTGGGAGCAGACCCCACGTTAACTGGCTGAGAGGCCAGCGGGGTGACCCTGGAGATCTCCTGAAGCAGAGGAGACAGGGACATGAAATGTAGCACGTATCTGGAAGAGGAGTGGTGGGACAACTGCCATCTGCGCATTGGTTCATGACGAGGCCATTGAGTGTGAGGACGGCCCATGGGGGGATGGTTTGGGCCACTAGCAGGGCAGGGGGAGGCACAGGTTGGGGAGGGGAAACGTATCCAAGCATCACCTGTCCCATAGAGCATGGCCAGCATGATAGAGGAGATCCAGGCCGTGTCACTGTAACCCACGTGGAAATCTTTCATGAGCTCCTTGAAGTAGACACTGACGGCTTTCGGGAAGGCATAGGAGAAGCCAGTGATCACAAAGCAGCCAAAGAGCACGATCCAGCCCCAGCCGCCATCCGGGGGCTTCACAGGAGCTGGGAGCTGCCCCTCCTCTGGGTCAGCTCTCCCCATCGTCTAGCTTGGGTGGGGAAAGGCAAGCCGGGAGGAGGTCGGGTGACACAGAGAGAGTGTCTCCAAGTGCTGCAAGAAGAGAAGAGCACAGCAGGCAAACGTTTACTACAAGATTTCTCTCCATGCCTTGCTGGGCGACCACATCACCTCTCTGCACCTTCACCCCACCAGGCACGGCAGGGCTGCCTGGAGGCGCAGGGCCAAGCACTGGGGACCTCCCTGGCGCAGTGGTGGGACATGGGGGGCTCGTAACCCCGCTGTGCTTTCCTTGGCAAGCAGCCCTCACCCTCCCTTCCCTGCTGCAAGGGGACAGATTTGGGAAATGGGTGAAGGTTGAGAGCACGACAAACCGGTGGCAGTGGTTATTTGCATGCCAGAGAGATTAGGGGTCTGTACCTACCCGGAGGGGCCGGAACAAAGCCGAAGGGGGGAGAAGGAGGGAATTAGAGGGTATGTCTTGTGAGTTGCTCTCAGGACTCCTAAGCTGCCCAAGAATTTTGCTCCAGTTGGCTGCTGTGGGCATGTTTTGCTCATTTCTCTGCTAGGTACTAGGTCTCTGCCATACCTCTTCCAGCACCAAGCAGTACCACTGGCTTCAGTTTTTTGGGCATCCAGACTTATTTTCACTCCTGTATGCAAAGTTATCACTGATTTTTGACTATAGTTTGTCCCCAGTAGCATCAGACAGGTGTTAGAAAGCATCTGCACACAAAATGACACAAAACGGTCCTGGCCAACGGTTTTACCAGGCGCAGCTCCCTGCAGCCTTCCAGACCCCATCAGCCATGAAAAAGAGGAGCAGGCTGTGAACGTGGATTGAGGCAGCTCTTCTGGGTGGCACTACCCTAAGAGCTCTCAGGGACCACGGCAAGGGACAGAGGCATGAATTGAAACCGGTCTGCTAGAAAGACGTTTGGAAGCCAAAGAATCTTTGCAAGGAAGAAAAGATTAATTGTACACTCTGCAGACACCCATACCTTCCCCCTCTTCCCTTTCTGGTGTTGTCCTGTCCACCAGCACTAGCACAACCAGACTGAGCAAAGCCTCGCTCAGCTTCAGCGCCTACCTGCCTGCTGCTCCTCTCCAGCCCCGCCTGACTGCCCAGCTGGTTACAGCTGACCCACTGCAAAAGCACAGTGACGCCTCGACCACCACTCGCTCCATCCACTGCACCTCAAGTAAGAGCGGCTGACACCAAACATCCCAACCCCAGAAGAGCCCCTCTGCCAGCCTCACTCTTCTTGCTCTTGTCCTGTGCCACAAACCAAACCAATCAATCAGTCCGCTGCAATTCATGCCTTTTTTTCCCTGTAAGCATCCTCATCGTCCTGGCAAGAAAACATTCGTCCACCTGTGTGACGTCCTCCAGAGATTTCCACAGCATCGCCTATCAATGATGAATCAACAGCACCCGACTTTGAAGGCCGCGTTGCACAAATAGCCACGGGTACCGCTCGAGTCTAGGGCTGGATGGGGACCTGCAGGAGCCACTTCCTCGGCGCAACACAACCATACAGCAAGGGATGAAAGGGCATTTACCTGGCTGCAGCTCGCTTTGGGCTGAGAAGGACAAGGTGCAGCTCAGCAGCCCACACGTGGAGCCCCCTCCAAGGCCAACGTGCTGCAGCACAGCTCAGCTTTATCCCAGCTCTGAGCCAGGCAGCTCAGAGCTGCCTCGCTCGTAACGCCCCGGTGCGCACGCGGCTCCTGTGCTCACAGCTGCACACGGTGGTCACACCATGTACCCTGCACCTGCCCATGCAGATGCTACAGCTTGCTATTATTTTCTCCACAGTTAAGGAGCTTTATTCATGGGTAAAAATACCACACGTAAGTTCACTCACCCCTGAAAGCTCACCAGCACGGGTAGCAGCACTTCCCCTGGGCATCACATGCAGGTGGGCCCATGGCGTGCACTGCTGCTATGCAGGTAGAGTTGCATTGGCACCAGAAGTCACCAACCCTGGCCAGGAGGGCGAAGGCCACCGCAGCTTCAGCTGTGGCCACCAATGCTTGGATGCACACAGAAAAACTGGTGCATGACGGTGTCCAGCAAAGCCCCGCTGTGCCAGGCAAGCTGTACCAGTAGTGGCATCCAGGAGTGTCCACACAACTGTGAGGATGTCTCTTGGTGTCTTGACAGAGTATGGATAGCGCGGGGGGGTTTAATGAACTAAATGCAGTGCCATGATTCGTGCCGCCCGCCTACAGACAACACCCTGGGGAAGCATTTGCTCGAGAACAAAATAAGTACAGGCCTGCAGAAGCTGTCACATTGGCTCAGATGCGAGCATCCCTCTGCACCACTGACCTGCGCAACGAAGTGATGACTGCCCGAGCAGGGGCTGAGCCCCCCGAGGGCCAAGCAAAGTGGTCCGGCTGGCGCTCCCTGGCTCCGGATGAGCGTGCTTGGTCAGATGGCCCCGCTGGTTCTTTGCTCCATGGTGGGCACGCTGTCAGTGGGGCACGGGGCGATGCCTGCAGGAACCCAGCGCCCTTCAAGCGGTCTCCTGTGCCCTGCTCCTTCCTTTGGGGCAGCCACGTCCTTGCTAGAGAGCTAATCCCTCTCTCAGCCTGTTTTCCCCCAGCTCCGAGGCCAGCCTCTGCAAAGCCACCCACAGCCAAGCTGGAGGGGACGCCCCACGCAGGGGACCCCTTTGCGTCCTGTGGGTGGGTGCAGGCAGCGTGGATGTGGGTCAGCGGCTGATTACAGCTTCAGGTCGACAAAGACTGGCAGGTGCTGAGCAGGCAGAAAGCACTTCTCCACTTTTAAGAGGCTTTTCCAGCCAATGGGGAGGAGGTAGCTGCCTGCCGCAGCCTGAATCCCCTGGTAATCCTATGGCCCACTGTGGGGCTCCTTACCGCTCCCCCAGCCATCAGGGCAGGTTTGGAGGGGGCAAGGGAGGAAGATGAGGGGTGCTGGTGATGGGCTGAGACAGGGGGAAGGGAACAGGAGAGCCATGCTTCAGTAAGGGGCAAAACCGAGGATGGGGCTGCTTTTCGCGGCCTCCCACTGCCTCCCCCATGCTCCTGGCACGGCTTTGTGGCACCATGCGCAAGGCTGAGGGGCACATGCCCAGCGGAGAGCGAAGACAAGTTGGAGCAGCTGAGGGACTGCCACTCTCCATGGCTGGAAGAGCCACTGGGGGGTCGGGTTCAGCCCACCCCCAGCAGCTCACTAAACCCCCCCAAAAACCCCCCTGCATGGCTGCCATTCACCTGCCCCAGGGGGAAAAGCCAGTTCCGGCCACACGTGGGGAAGTCCATTCCCTTGCAGGCTCTGGGGCCAGGGTTTCGGGACCCACACGTTAATCCTCCCAAGCCTCTTAGTCCCCGTGCCCCATCCCGCCTGGCGGCAGGGAGCGAGGCACACGCGGGGCCCGCAGGGCTTGGCAGCACTCACAGCTGGGGTTTAATTTCTATTAATAAGGCTAATCGGCTCAAGGCAGGGCTGCTGCTCGCGATCCCTCCCTCACTGCACTTCAGGCCCTCGCCGCCTGTGTGGGCCGGGCTGAGGGGGGCTGGCAGTGGGGGAGAAGATGGCGGCCAGCCCTGGTCCATCCGCCCGCCCGAAGCCTACCCACCACCCATGGTGGCCCTGGTGGAGGCTGGGAAACGGGGTTCTGCTGCCCTCCAGTGGGAGCAGAACTGGGGCCGGCCGGTGGGGGCCCAGCGTGGGGTCACGAAGCCCCCTCAGCCCTTGGACGTTGGGGACCCACATCCTCTTCCCCATACAGCCTCTGAGCACAGCTGGGATGGCTACGGATGCAGCTTTCTTTGTTTTATTTCAACATGCCTTCTCCCCAGGACATCTGGTGGAAGAGCAAGGCAGTGGCCCTGGGCTCCATCACCTCCCCCCTCACTGTGCCATGGGACCAGGGAAGGGGTCAGCCAGGGGGAGATGGCAGGAGTCTCCACGAGCAAAAATGGCTGCCAGAGCGGCTGAGGGCCCTTCAGCCGGACCACGTCGCTGGAAGCTTTCTGGCGGCCACCTCCCTCTGGGGTTGACCTTTCCAGCAGTGAAGGGAGGGGCTGGCAGTTGTCCTTCTCCACCTCCTAGACCACCAGCATCCCCTCTCCCAGGCCACCACCACCAGTGACGCCAGGTTTCTCCCACTCAGGTACAATAACATCACACAGGGGCGGGGGCAATCCAAGGAGAGCGGCAGGGGCCTGCTGCTGGCTGCAGCACACCAGACAGCCAGGAGAGACAGGGCCCCATGAGCCAGAGGGAGGGGAGGGACAGAGAGAGGTCACTCCGTGCGCGGTAGCACGAGGTCTCTGCCCGGCCGGGGTCACAGCCCGTCCCTCCTGTGCCTTCCTCCTCCCTGCTGAAATCCTCGGCTGCCCGCAGCACCGCTTCATCGGATGATGGGTGCCGAGCGGTCGTTGGTGACTGTGGGACGCAGCTTGACTGTGGCAAAGGGGTTGGTACCTCTGAAAGGGGAAGGGAGACAGACAGCATCAGGTAATCTGGAAAGACCACGCTGGGGACCAAGCAAGGGCTGTTTAGTCTGCCCTAATAATAGTATTGCTATAATGCCACCCTTTCTGATGATTCCAGGGTGCATCCCCGTGTCTCACCCTTACCTTGGGAAGAGTTCAGGTGGCTGGTCAAATACTCCTGATTTCTGCAGTGAAAAGAAAGGCAGCAGTGAGTGATCTGGGGCGGGGAGGGGAATGGAGACACAAAAGTGGGGCATGGGATACCGCACACTCAGGGGAAGATTTTGCAGAACGCTTGAGTGAGTTAGGAGCCCAAGTCCCAACATCAGGGCTCTGACTCATTCACTCAAGCTTCGCATAATACCTGTGGTGGGTGGTCGTCCCTACACCACAGGTTCCCTGTTCCAATAGGACACGTCCCTTTGTTTTGGGAAAGAAGGGAAATGCCGCGGATGCCCTAAGCATCATGTCTGAAGAGCACAGCAAACGGGGACAGTCTGATCTACATTCCACCCTGCCAGCACAGCCAGAGATGCCCCCTCGCGCTGCCCACCCGCCGTGGCAAAGTGTTCCTCAGCAGCGCCCTCACCAGCTCCCTGCACCTTCAGGGAACTCAAGAGCTGGAGGGCTGCGCCCTGCCCTGCACCAGGTGCTGCTCACGTGTGGACCACCCTGATGGAGAAAGATGGAGCTAGGCCCTGTGGCCCTTGTCCTTGGCCAGCAGGTGGTGAGGGATCAGTGACTATTGTGGTGGCCTGCTGCAGCACACCAGTTTCTGCAGCTGGTGGCAGACAAGAAGGCCATGCGTGGCTATCTGTGCTCCATCTGGGAAGTCAAGCAAGCGTTTATTTGCTCCTGGCTCAACTGGAAGATGTCTGGGGCAGAAGTTTGGAGAAAGGCTGAGTATTTCCCAACTTCTAATGAGGTTCAGTTGCTCTGCCACCATACTCTAAATGCTCCACACACTTGATCGTTCAGTCCCATAGTCTATCCCTGCACTCAAGCTCTGGAGTTCAATGGAGACCAGCGCAACTAGCTAAATGTGTTCCACATGTGGCTTTTAAGCCACACAATTTCCTGCAACTTCACGCTGGCCTAGTACCAGCGAACAGAGGAAAGGTTT
Source organism: Alectura lathami (assembly GCA_013399715.1). Lineage (NCBI taxonomy): Eukaryota > Metazoa > Chordata > Aves > Galliformes > Megapodiidae > Alectura > Alectura lathami. The sequence continues at coordinate 40,766 of VXAV01006261.1, forward strand.
CCCAGCCGTGTGCAACTGAGCAAGAAGCACCCTGTGGGCAGCAGCCTTCTTCCCTCTCCAGTCAGAGGTCCTCATTGTTAATGGTCTTCCACTTTGCCTGTCCTCACCAGTCAATTCCCCACAGCTGGAAGCAGGTTATGAGGAGGGCTTCCTTCCCAGTACACCATCCACGGGCCATGGGCTGGAGATTCCTTGTTCCAAGACTCTCCAGAATGGCTGTGCTCACAGCCTTTACCCTTAGCTCTTTGCTTATCCCAGCTGTGACTTTAATCCAAGCCTTGCTGGAATTTGGAAGAGGAGCACTATGAAGCTGCTCTCTCCATTTGCTGAAGGGAGAAGAAGGATGGCATCTCTGTCAGCTGGTCAGGCACCCCCAGCCCAGCCTGATCACTCCACAGTCCTACTATTAGCAGAAAGAGGTGCTGCCCCGGAGCCACCAGAAATCAGGTTGGGAGGTCATGGAGAAAAGGACTGAACTGAAGGGGCCCTGGTGAGCAAAAAGAGAGATAAATGAGAAGGGCGGGGGCACAAAGGCAGTCCCTGCAGGAGGAGCTCCAGGCACCGAGCGTCTGCACACACAAAGCTGACAGCAGGGACATCAGGACATGGCTGAGTGGGCACAGACTGGATGAGAAAGGCCAGTGCTAACAAGCTGCCTAAATTCAGAAAGGGACAAGGGCACGCACCAACACCTGGAGGGCATTTTTCTTTCTCAGTGCAGAAAAGGATGGAAGTCAGCACCGCCTGAAGGACTCACCCCCCCTCCACACGCTCCAGTCAGCCCTCCTGCACTCACCCTGGAGCCTGAACTGGCCGAGGTTGCCAGCCCACTCTGGTGGCTGCTGGCAAGCACCGGTGGGGGAGGTGGGTTCGGCACAGCAGGTTGGGCAGCAGCAGGCCACCAATTGCTAGAGGAGGAAACGCTGGGATGGTCCAGGATGTCATCCATACTGTGACTGCTCCGGAGTGGGAAGGACCTGAGCAAGCAGAGAAAACAGTGAGAGGAGAGCCAAAGAGCAAGGACTGGGGAGCAGCACAGATGCCAGCCACACATGTCTGTGGAATTTCTTTGGAGAAAATATGTCTTGGAATGGCCCGGTTGCCTTCGCATGTGTCAGGGGAGTCCCCCAGGGTAAGCCTGGCAGATCTCAGGGCACAGTGAGGCTCTCAGCAGGCTGCAGCTCTCTGCTGCCTGCACCTGAAACAGGCACTCTGCTGGTGTGAAAGACCTACAAGGAGGCACTTCATTATCTGCCTGGCCAATTGTCCTCCTCTTACCTGATGGGTGGCTCCTCCATGTCCCTCCCATCCTCCAGAGGCTTGACATAAGCTTCAGGAAACCAGCCGCATCTAAGCCACAGAAACAGAGACGAATGAGCTCCAGGCAAACCATGGCTTGTGGTTCTTCAGATCCAGCTGCCCAGAATGCCTTTCTGCTCCTGTCCCACACATCAACAGAGCCCTTGCTGCTGCAGCTACCACGTGTGACAGCACCCAGCACACCTTTCACCCCTAGGTGGGGCATGGGGCTGCTGCGAGACAGTCCTTGGGAAGCCACGGAGCTGTGGTGTTTCCACCCTTCTGCTTGGTGCAGGACTCCCTTAGCTCAGAGGCTGTGCTCTTCCCAGGGCAAAGCATGTCCACCCCAGAACTCCAAGAGGAAGGCACTGCTCTTGCTCATCTTGCATCTGAGTGACTTTCCCTGCAGAGCACGGGGCACGGACCCCATGCAAAAGTGGGCAGGCTTTGCCAAAAGGCGTCAGCCGGCGCCGCCGCTGGGAGTAATTCAGTAAGTGCTGGGTGCAGCAGTTTCCATGCCCTGCCTGTGCTGGAGCTGAGAAATGCCAGGCCTCTCAGGTAACTCCAGCAGTTCACGGCCCTCAGCTGGCTCCCATGGCACGAGTCACTCAGCCATGCGAGCCGGGAGGCGTCACTGAGGCCCTGGCTCTCCTCATCCACCCTGCCCTGCCCTCCTGGCTCGAGCAGGCTGGTGACACAGCACAGGAGGAGGTGGCAGGCGAGACACCAAGCACGTTCACTGCACCGAGCTCTCACGTACGTGGATGAGCCCTCCAGCTTGCCGTACAGCCAGCCGTTCTGCGCTTCTGGCCTCAGCACCGTGATGACATCCCCGGGGTCGAAGCGCAGCAGGGTCCGGTTGGCCCCGGTCGTGTGGGGCACGATAGCCTGCACTCTCACTGTGCTGCTCCTCCGCTTGCCTTCGCTGCTGCTGCTGGCCTCGCCGAAGGAACCGGAGCGGGAGACGCGGCCGGTAGGGAGCAAACCTGTGCAGAGGCATCATAGAGGTGCGGATGGAGGCCAGCATCCAAGACCCAGGCTGCCTCGAGGGGACCAGTGCTGTGTCCTCTTTGGCCAAACATCTAGGGCACAGGCACTGCCTGCTGCACCAATGGGCTGTTGGCTGTCTTCCTGACCCTGGTGCGGCAACTGAGAATTTGGATCATTTTTCTCTCCGTTGTTTTTCTTTTTTTCTTTTCTTTTTTTTTTTTTTTTTTTTTTTTAATTATTACTTTAAAACACTAAGCTGGAATTTGTGACAAACGAAAAGCAAGTGAGCACTGGATGGACTCCACTTGAAGGCTGAGCTCACCCCGGTTTCGTTCAGCCCTGTCCTCCCAGCTCCCCATGCACTGTCCTCTCACCATGCCCAGAGATGTGGCTGAGGACCTGTGGTCCGACACTCGTGGTCCCTCCCTGAACCCAACCCTGTTCCCAGAGGGGCCCAAGCACTGCATCTCCCCCCTGCATCGTTCCCAGACACGGGTCGTACTGGCTGATGGTGTCCTCTGCAGCGGCCGCCTGGGGACCTCTGGCTGAGGAGACGGTTTCAGTTCTGGTGGCTCCTGAGAGAAGATGCTGGATCTACTCCCGGCCATGGAAGAGGCAAAGTCCCCAAGAGGTCTCTGTTGGAAGAAAAGGAGGCTGAGCACATGCCCACAGAGGCACCCCATCCCTCTCAGAAAGCAAATCCCAGCACGTTCCTCCATCGCAGCACACACACACACACCTCCCTTCACCTTGGTCAGGAAAGGCCACAGAGGCTGGAGGGGCAGGAAGACTGCCAGGGACTGACCTTGCCCTGCAGCCAGAAGGGGCAGAGCAGCCTCACCACCACCACCACAAAAAGGTGCCCCGGTGCTTCTCACCGTCTCCAGGTGGGTGGGCGTCAGCCGGCCCGATGGGTACCCCTGGCCGTGGGAGGCCGCCAGCAGGCCCTGCGCCTGGCTGTTGGAGGGGTTGCGGCTGGCCTCCAGCTGCTCCTTCCACTGCGGTGCCTTCGTCTGGATCATGCCCCGGGCCTGGGGAAAGGGAGACAATGGGTGGTGATGGACAGGGTAGAACAGCTATGGGAGGAACCGAGGGCTGCCAGGTCCTGCCACAATGAGGTCTGCGGGAAAGGCAAAACAGAGCCCCATGGAAGCAGACTTCCAGGACAGCATCCTCCAAGGTCTCAGAGATCCTGCCGTGGGCATCTACATTGCCCTTCCCTCTGCCGCTTCTCACACGCTCAACAGCACCATCCTCAGCCCCAGCGCAGTGCAGTCAGCCTGGACCCCAGTTCCCTGCCCGATCTGTGCACAGATGCTGCCTTCACCCAAGGGGTTGCTCAGCCCTCACGGTCCTTCCTGCCTGCATGCCCCCCCCTCTCCAGCCACCCAGCTGTGCTCCCCAGGGCCATACCCTGCTGTAAAACTGGAGGAGAGTGTTGTAGAGCATCTGGTGCTTTTCAGCCAGGAAGCGGTAGCGGCGTTTCTCCTCCAGTTCAGCCTCCCGCTGGCTGTTGGAGATGAACGCCTGCATCTCCGAGCGCAGCCGCATGACGTTCTCCTGGGTCACAGGGGAAAGGAGGAAGGGCTCAGTGTAAGTACAGCCTTTGGAAGGGGAAGCACTGAAGCAGGTGGTTACGTCTGCCAGCTTCCCTGTGCGCTGCTGGAGCAGCACAGAGGAGTTAGGGCAGAGTGCTAGGGACCAGGTCCTTGTACACTGAGATAAGGAAAGATCTTGGCATGTTTTGCAGGATTGAGCTCCACAGGTCAGCAGCACCCTGTAGAAAAGGAGTTTCCTCCTTTCCAGATAAGGCTGCTGCCTTTTGAACATCGGGGACAACCTCTTGGCTTCTCAGGAAGGGCAAGGATGCTCTGAAATCAGCCCTGGTTTTGGAGAAGTCAAGTTCTTTTTCCAGCTCCCCTTCCTGGAATCCCTGCTCACCTTCATCTCCCAGACATTTTTTTCACGGGCCCTCTCCATCCTCCGCAGCTCTGCCATGCCCTTCTCCAGGTTGTTGGCTCTGCGCCGGTACTCCAGCTCATACTGCTTCTGGCTCTCCTGACAGGGAGAAAGCTCGGTGAGGAACCAGCCACCAGGGACCAGCCACACCGTGATGCGGCAAGGGTCCTGCTCTGATGGAGGGCTGACCACCTGAGCCGCCCCGGTAATCAGGTTTCACCTGAGCCGCTCCTAAAGAGCCCACTCCCCTTTCTTCCTTTAACTTTTTCTTTGTTTTCAGCCTTGCTGATGAGCCTCAGGGTACCGTGAGCGAGAACCGGTGCCCAGCTCGCTGGCAGCAAGCCCCCAGGCCTGCCTCTCCCTCCCCCAACTCCCGCCGAAGAAACACCTCAAGAGCTCAAGCAAGATGTCTTGGGTGGCAGAGAGAGGGAAACGAGGAGGGCCGAGGGGTGGAAGGGGGTTCAGCACTCACACTGATGAACTGCACGTCCATTTTGGAGTTCTTCTCCATGTGCTGCAGCAGGTCCATGTGGAAGGTCTGAGCCTGGAAGAGGAGAAGGAGCCATCACCCCCGACTCAGCACAGCGCTGCACGCACCTTGGTGTGGGCTGGCTCGCAGAACCCGCAGAGCCTGTGACCCTCTGGCCACCTGGCCCCCAGAAAGAAGCCAGAAATGGGCACAACGAGGCTGCCGCAGAGCAGCCCTGCAGCCGGGGGGTGCACAGGTAGCGCCCGCCCCTGATCTTCAGCGCGAGGCTGGGAAGGTTGGCATCCCCTGCCGGGGGTGACAGTCCCCAAACGGCACTGAAAACGGATCGACAGCAGGCTGGGGGTGTGCCAGATTCGCAACACGCCTGTGTCACGCACAGCAGGGGTAGCAGGGAGGGGTAGCAGGGAGGCAGCACCTGCTGCAGGCACGTGAGCGGGAGGGAGATGGAGGGCAGCCCAGGCAAATGCCAGCAACCTGCGGGAGGGGAAGTCCTTTTTTTTTTCCCCACTTGCAGCAGCCCCGAGGAAAAGCACTCACCACGACTTCCAAATCGGAGCTCAGGAGTCTCTGCGTGTCAGACATCTGCACCAGGATTTCACCTTCAGAGAAAGGGAAGGGAGAGGGTGGAAAAACCCCGCGGCCACATCCCGACGCGCCCGATGAGGCCGAGCCGCAGCCTGCCACCGCGGCTGATAGGCGGGTGTGAAAGTCCAACCGCCATCACCGCACACTGCTCTCTGCATCTTCAGAGGCTGGGAGCCTTCCTCCTAGAGCTCAGCTCTGCCTCCACTCCCCAGGTACTGCCAGCACAGGGCAGGAAAGGGATCAGCTAATGAGGAAAGCCAAAACCATTCTGCCCCCAGTAAAGTGAAGCGGGCGAGCCTTACCCAGCACGTGTGAGGTGGAGCTCTGCAGCGCTTGCTCCCCAATCTTCTCGATTGCCTTAAAATAGACTTCAGCTGCTTTGGATAATGCTGTGCGGAGAGGAGAGGGGAGGTAAGGATCTGATCTGCCTTCCTACCACGCCCAATCCCAGCAAGCAGTGTGCAGGACATCCATCCCGTACCCCCCAATAGGTTCCCTCCCAATCTGCGCCACACCAGTGGGTGGCAGCACAGGAGAAATGCTCAGGACGTGCCACGAGGTGAGACCAGCGGCCTCCCAGCACGCAGCAGGCACCCCGGACAGATGCAGCAGCACAGTGAGGAACCCAGCCCACGCAGGACCCCACTCACCATGGAAGGCACGCAGGTAGTTGTTCCCCAGGTACACCAGGTTCTCCAGCGCAGGGTTAAACTGCTCCAGAATGCTCTGTAGGCAGGCAAAAGCATGTTAATGCCCATCTTCCCCACGTCCAGGTCGCTGCCCTCACCATGCAGGATGGCCATGGGGATGCACGGCTGTGCACAAAGCCAGCTCCCTGCGCTGGAGGCAGCTGGGACTCTGGCTGCCCTCAGTCGTCTCCAGCAAGCCAGGAGAGGAGGAATGCAAGGTAGCCTGCTGGAGAGCCACAAAGTCACTCGAAGACGGCTTTCTCACAGGGTCCCATGCTCCTCAACTGCTGCAGACAGGGCAGTAACTACAAGGGGGCCTGTGAGCAGCCTTCTCCCTCCCCCCCTGAGCCTGCCTGGGTGAAGGCCACTGCTTATTACTCAGGCACGAACATTACTGTTTCCTGTCCAGGATATGATGTACTGCCAGTCTCAGCAGCTTGATAAGAGAAGGGATGGACTGCTTCAAATCGACCTCTCTGCTTTTATTTACTGATAAAGCTATTTATCAGAGGCTTTTATTGCCTACAGTATAGCAGACCAGAGGCTGGAATAAGGAATCCACCTCACTCCCAGCCCTCACCACCTTGCTGCAGCAGCAATGTGCACAGGGAAGCGTTAGTGAGGTCAGACTGCGCTTTCCAGCGAGGGGAAAACCAGCCGACTGAACTCCTGCTTCCTACCAGCAACTGTGCCCCTTCGTGAACATGCTCCGTGTCCAGACCATGCCAGTCGCCTAATCTCTTCCTGGGTCTGCCTTGAGACCCACAGCACACTCCCCTCCTGGCAGCTGTCTTCTCCCCAAACACAGCCCAGAGCCCACAGGAGCTGCTGCAGTTCAGCCTGGGGACAGGTCCAGCCCTCAGCTGGCCGCCCAAAGGAGCCTTCCGCAGGAGACAGCTCCTCTCCTCCTAGCTACGCATCTCCCCTAGGCAGACAGGAGCAGCCTTTGGTGCACTCACCTTATAGATGGAGATGGTGGATCTGTAGGACAGGTCCATCTCCCCGGCCTTTTCCCTCTCCCACAGGGGAACAAGGGGCGGAGGAGAGCACAAGGCACTGCGCTGGTCCGGAGGAGCCCTTCCGCAGAGCGGGCTGGCTGGAGAGCCCGTGGCTGGCAAGGAATGACGGCAGGAAGACACAGACGTGGTACAAAGGGAACAGAGCGCTGCTGGAGTTTAATAATTCACCAGCCAAGAGGTTGGAACTTGATCCCTGGATGTAACCGGACTCTGGGGAGAGAGGAATCCTGCGGCAGCCAGCAAGGGCATGTGACCGCCTCCTTGAATTATTGATTGCCAGCTCGGTACCCAGCTTCCCCTGCCCTGGCACCTGCAGAGCCAGCCACCTGCCAGAATAACACCTTATGACTTGCTGCCTTCGTCCCTCCCACCGGCCGGAGGCGGCTGGCTCAGCCTCACTGTGCTGCTGGAGCACCCTTGGGTCCCTCACACAGGCATGTCCTCCAGGTGATTCCTGTTGGCTTGTGATTGCAGGCAGCAAATGGCAGGGGGAAGTAAAAAAGAAAAAAAAGCTTAAAAGAGGTTTCATCTCTTCTCTGCCCACCGATCCCCCCGCTCCTGAGCTTTCATCCTGCTCCCAGTCTCACTTATTGCCAGCACGGGGTTGTGCCTGAGCCCTCCCTGCCTGTACGGACCCTGAGCACAGCATCGCTCTGGGAAGTCCTTGCAGGTGGTGCTGGCTAATAAAGGGAGGGGGAGTGCAAGCTGGGGCCAAAAAGCAGAAGAGAGCTTATGTTCTCTCCATCCCACGGTGTGGGGCTTTGGTTTTCCACAGGAAAGTAAGCCTCTCCGTTACACAGGAAGAAGAAAACCTTTACTCCACAGTAGCAAATCCTTTAGTCCACACAAAAAAAGTTTCTCTTTTGTGAAACTGAAGATCAGAAGGCAGACAATCAACCTGCAGCCACATTCAGGACTCAGCACCCTCACCCTGCCAGCAGGGTCCCTGGACACGGCAACCAGCAGGCTTGCAGCAGTCACTCGCCCAGGATCCCACAGTTAAAGCCCCATCTCCAGTCATTTGTATCCTGAGGGATTTCAGTGTTCCCACTGAAACCCAGTGTTCCCATAGTCCCCACCCAGCTCCAGAAGGATTCTCACGTGGGAGCTGGTCCAAAGCCTCTGCACTGGCTGCAGCTGGCAAGCCCCACGTGTTGTGTTGCGTTTTGCAGGACAGGCAGCACACCACAGCGCACCACGCATGCTCCCAGGGCTGGCTTCGGAGACAGGCCGCCTGCCTCTCCAGCCCACACGAAGGGTACAGCTCTGCGTCCCAGGGAGCCCAGTTTGGGATTTTCCAACTGTAAGAAATTCAGACTGCAAGATCAGACCCCCTCTGGGGTTTTGCAGGATGCAGAGACAAGACAACCATGGACACATTACAAGGGAACCAAATCCAAGGCTCTCTTTATTTCAAGTCATGTTAGTTTTTGTTCACAGCAGCAGTCTGTTCACTCACAAGCAAAAGAATTCAGTTTTTCAGGTTACTCCTCAAAACTCCTCCGAACGGATACATGTGTCGCTTATAAATACGCAAAATTTGCCGCAGAAACATTTAGTCTAGAACTCACAATGGGATTTCCAGCAGTAAAAAAAAAAAAAAAAAAAAAAAAAAAAATTGCCAGAGGGTCAGCTTCTTTGGTGCGACTTGATCTCAGGCCCAATTGCACGTTTCAGCTGCACGCTAACAACAAAGGCCGAGGCTATCATCTCTCAGCTTGAGTTTGCCATGAGGCAAGATGGGTTTTCACATGCCAGCCCTCGAGCAGGGTATCACAGCAAGACAGGGGCACACCACAGTCCCCGTGGGGGGCTTCTCCCACCCTAGGTGGGGTAGAACCCAGCTTTCGGCCACCTCTGAGGGGAAGGGGAAGGGCATTACAGAGGACAGCTGGCTCTCCCTCAGTCAGTCACGCTGTTTTGCATCCCCTGCTGCAGAAGGCTGCAGAATTTCTGCCCCCCTCCAAGCAGGTTGAGCAAAGAATCCCTTTCCCCAGCTATACACTCTGAACCACCCTGGCCCAAGCAGGGAAAGGAGCCTCTGAAGCTTTGTCTGGTGCTGGGCTGTTGTGTGAGGTGGGAAAGTGCGCGGTGCTTTGTCAGCAGAGGTGCTGCAGCCGGCTCGAGGCAGGTGGGGGCTCTGGCTTCTGGGGAGGGCTGTGCGGTGGGGTAGCAGGGCAGCAGCACCGAGCACAGCAGTGGGGATTAGGCTATAGCACAGCACTAGCTGTCAGTACTTCACAGCTGCCCTGGCATACAGGTGCATGTGCGCTATCATCTATTAAATACCATTAATTTCTAATTATTAGTCGGAGCAGTCCCTTCCCCCACCTCAGCACCTCGGTTCAGAGCAAACCCGAGCCGCTCCTGCTGCTCCTCGCCTCCCGGGATGCAGGAGGGACGCCTCCAGGTCGGTCACCGGCAGAGATACTGCACCAGCCGCCCCAGCTGCTCCCGCTGCTGGTAGATGTACAGCTGGGTGTCCCAGAGGGCGTTCACCAGCACGGTGTCGTTCACCTCGTCCAGCATCACGTCCGTGTGCAGCGAGGGGCTGAGCCTGCGGGCACCGAGACAGCACGGTGGGAGGGGGGACGTGGAGCGGGGAGGACTGGGGGCAGGAGGCCACGCCTAGGTGGGTACTGCCCTGGAGGGGACACGATTTGGGATGACACATGCCACAGACGGGTCCTGGAGGCTAAAAATAGGTGCGTGCAGAGAGCAGCAAGGAAGCTCTTACCGGAAATACGGGATGTCCGTCATCTCACACCAGGCCCTGGCACGATCCACAGCTGGGCCATCTGCGTCAGTGCACTGCGGGAGAAAGAGGGTCTGGTCAGAGCGCGACTGCCACGCTGCCCTCCTGCCTGCGGGAGGCTCCCCCAGCACCGGCCTGAGCTGCACAAGGCACAGGGAAGGGAGGACCAGGAGCAGGCGCACCCTGCATGGCAGAGATCCCCACCCAGAGTGGAGTGGCCTTTTGCTTGTTTGTTTGTTTCGAGGATGAGAACAGCTCTCCTGATCCTTGGGACACAGGGAATCGCGCCCTACAGATCCTCCGTCTGTCACAGCACAGAGCGAGTTCCCATAAGGAACCCCCCGAGTTCTCTGAATCACGGCTTCTCTGGGACTTCACCTCTGACCATTTCTATTCCACAAGCCCAGTACCAGCAGAGCCTGGCACCAGTGCAGGCCCTCTGTGCTATCCTAGGACGACAACAACAACAAGAAAAGAGAAAGCAGACACAGGGACCTCCCCAAGTATTTTCAGGCTTTAGGAAGCTAAAAAGAGATGCAGCAGCAGAATTAAGATTCCAGTCAGAACCTCAGTTCTGACCCTTCTGGCTTTCAGTCACTCGGGCTGTGTTCATGCACAACATCCTTCTGAAGCACGCAAAATCAACGCCTGTTACACACTCCTAACCACAGCTCCGAACTGCTACTTCTTAGCAGCAATACTCCCACTCTCCTAGCACTTGCTGAAGCTTTTCTTAAGAAAAATCACTTGCTGTCATGCTGAAGCATGAGGGTTTTTTTTGGATTTTTGTCCACATTGCTCAGATGATAATCCATGCTCCCTGGACAGATTCCAGGTTTCACAAATTCACACCTGCAAATGTTCCTGGGGCTGCTGACAACCACCCTGCCCTTAGCTGCCCAGACAGGCAGACAGGGATTCAGCCCTACTGTGCTCCCACCATTTTTACTTTACCCTTTACACCCGTTCTTGCACTGGCCATGGCTGAAGCAATTCCAAGGAAATTCAGTTTCCTTCCAAAAGGAAGAAGCTGAAGACTGGGAACTTTTACTCCCTCCCTGAAAGCAACCCCACGGCTCTCCCCCTGCCCCTCCTCCCTGTACTCACACACTCCACCACCATCTTGCCGAGCTCTCTGGCCCCAAAAACGGTCTTCGCCAGCTCCCAGGGGTTGGTGGGGCGGAAGACATCCACAGAGCTCACCGGGACCTGCGGAGGCTTCCCTGTGCCCAGTGAGACCACCAACCCCAGTTTTCTTACTTTCTGCTTCTGACCCTGCGGACAAAAAGAAAAAAAAAAAAAAAAGTTATTTGCAAGAACCAACAATTAAGGCAAAAAATGTATTTCACGGCAGTCTAGGGGAAGGTCTGAAAACCAAGGCAAAAAGCTCAGCCGCCTTTTGCCTCCCCCATGCCCCACTTCAGCACTGCCTGCCGAGATGGGTATAATGCACAGAGCTTCATCTGGCCCTGGCAGCCCTGGTTGCATTCAAGCCCCTCCGGTGAGATGAGCAGATGGCTGTCAAACAGCCCACCTCTTCCAGCCGTTTGGGGAACACACCTCCCCCCTCTCTGCTCAGGGAGTGGTAGCCGCCCGTAGTTTGCCATCTTTCTGAGCAACTGGGCACACCACAGAAGGCACTCACTCGTCAGAGCTCGCAGAGTGCCCCGCCATTGTCTTCACCATCTTGGGAGGGCAGGAAAAGACCCTGCAGAGCTGTGTCAGGGGCCACAGAACCATCAGCTGAGCCATCCGTGCTACAAGCAGCAGGTGTAGGCAAAGACTGCCTCTGTGATTTCTGCCTCCCGACCTCACACCCTTGTCAAGGAGGTGTTTCATCTCTCAGCCAGCATTCCCTACGCATATCCCCGTCCATACAGTTGATTTTAGGGTGCTGCAACGCTAACTTGCTTCTCCACTAGCGAGGCGTCCACTGGGAATCTCCCCTCCCCTTCCAGGGAGCTCAGTGCAGTCATTAAAGCCCCAGTTACCCACCAGGACCAGGATTTCCCTCACCTTGCTGATCAGAGTCTTGTTGTACTCGTGGATCTCCGCCATGGCATCGAGGGTCGGGTTGTTGGCTAGCAGCCCCCCGTCCAAGAAGCGCCCTATGGGCCGGAAATAAGTGGGAGCCGCGCCGCTGCAGCGCGCAGCACGCCACACCAGCTGGTCTGCAGGGAGAGGAAGGAGAGCACAGGCCTCTTTCAGCAGCTTTCTTGGGTGCCAGGAGCATCCCCCCTTCACCAGCACAAGGCCAGCAGGCGAGCTTGCAGGCCCTGAAGACCCTGCCCCAGATGGTTGTGCCTCCATCTGCCAACAGCAGGGCTGGGTTTGTTGTTTTTGATTCCCCCCCAACTTAAAAAGACATTCTCACCACTTTGCACGTATTTTGGGACGGGACGAAGCCACTCTCTGCTCACCGGTACCCTAATGGCGAACCGCTCGTGTTTGCTAGACAACGAGAGCAGCACGCTGGAGGGGGCCACCTGGTTCAGTGACACAGCTTCCCCACGCCGCTCTGCTCCCAAGAGCCCAAAGGAAGGCACTGACTGCATGCAGGGGTCCTCTAGCAGACCCCTTCCTCATGAACCCTGCTACCCAGTCCCCGCTCATGGTACAGGAGAAGCCAAGGGAAGAGAAAAGGGAACCACCGATAGGCCCAAGCTACCAAGTCAAGATCAGGGATGAGCAAATTGAGGGACGCCCCAATATTCAGAGCCATGGGAGGATGCTCCCTGCCCGCCAGCTGCCAGGACTACTGTGTGGCAGCATTTACCTTCCGGCCGAGTGAGGGGTTTGAAAGATGCGGTCGTCTTGTACTCAGTGGGGATTTTGGTCTCTGGTGCGGGATAATTCCGGAAGAGGTGGAGCTCAGCCGGCTGCCGGTCACACAGCGTCCCTGTCACAATAACTCTGGGGGAGAGGAAGTGACACACGAAGGACAAGATGGAGAAAACACATGCTTACGGCTTCAATAGTCTGCACATCCCAGTTCCTCCAGATCTGCTCAGTGGAGACACTGAGCATTGCTGCTGAGAGAGTCCAGAGCGCTCCCAGGAGAGCGACCAGCACAGCCCCAAGCAGGACTTACTTGGGTTTCTGGACATCTGTCATTTTGGTGTTTTCCCCAAATTCCTTCTTCAAGAACTCGTCCAGGGGCTCCGACTCGTAGGGCCGAGACCCCCGGAACACCATGTCCTTCATGCGGAAGTACAGGCAGCGCATGTAGTCCATGGGCTTCCCTGCGGCGGGCAGCAGCACCAGCAGGAGCGCGGGCAGGGAGGAAGGGCAGGCAGAACAAACAGCGCATCAGAGCTCGGACTTCCCAGCACCAGAGGGAGGCATCGCCCCCAACCCCATCCCCTTCCCAGGCTGCCTGCCACGTGCTTGGACATCAGCAGCACGACTGGGAAGGACTGAAGAGGAAAGGCAAAGCTGGAGCGCGGTTTCCTAGCAGTAAGTGCTGATCACCTTGCCAAAAAACCACGCTGGGGAGAGCAGGAAGAACAGAACATTGCACTCCGCCACCTTCCCAAAATCCAGAAAGCTGCTCAACTCCAACTGGCACGAGAAGCAAGTGCGAGAGCAGCTTTGGGTTTTCCTTTACCCATGGACACCCCTTCCCTCCTTAGGCAGGGACAACGAACCTTGGTTAGGGCTCTTAGGGAGGCAGCTCCCACCCCACACCCAGCCCCTCCCAGGGGGTGCTTGGTCCCACCGGAGGGACACCATCCTCACCATGCACAATAGCCAAGGCCAAGATGCCCCCGGTGCTGGTCCCCGCGATCCAGTCAAAGATCTCGCGGACGGGCCGGCCCGCGGCCTTCTCGATGGCCAGGAGGAGCTGGATGAGCACCAGGCCCCGGATGCCCCCTCCGTCCAGACACAGGAGGCGGTCCCAGCTGGAAGGACAGACAGGGCTGACAGGAGCTGTGGGTCGGCTCAGGGACGGGGCTTGGGGGTGGGAAACCAGGCCAGCAACAAGAACGCTGCACGGGACGGTGCTGTCAGCAAACGAGTAACTCCAGCAGTGCTTCCTCAGGCACCTGAGGCCCTGCCTCCTCCCCAGCGCGGCCAAATAAGCCTTGTCAGAGCTGGGGTGACACTGCTGGCTCTACTGCAGGGACACTCACGGGCCAAGCAAGTCCCTGTCTACGTAGCAATGGATATTGATGGATATTGCCTCAAACAAAACAGCCCCGAGCTCCTGCTAGCAGCACCCCAGTGCCAACCCTCCCCCTGCTGTGTGCAAGGTGAGGCGCAGACACCGACAGGGCAGCGCACAAGTGGGCCAAGGGGCTGGGTGAGCATCAGGGCAGCCCGTGGAGATGGGGACATGACTGAGGCGGAACAGCATTTGGTGCCCAGCAGCAGCAGAAGGGAGGGACAGAGCAGGGGTTTCACCTGCTGAGGTCAGGCTCTGCTGCAGCTCCGGGGCTGCAGGCAGAAACAGGAGAAGGTCCTTTATGGGAACGGAGGTTTAAGGCAACGGGGTGGAGGGTGGGGGGTTCTGGCATAAACTGCAAAAAGGACACTGAAAAACGTCAGTTGAGGATGCCACACCCATGAGGGTGGGTGGGGGGGAATTCATGCACACAGCATTCGCCTTCAATTGCGCAGGAGTATGGACAGAACCTGCTCCTCACTTACTTTCTCTCACCCTCCCTGGGCGAGTCCGTGACATCTGGTGCCTTCAAGAACTGCCCAAGAGTTGTAGAAACATACAGAAGGTCCTTGTACCCTAGAGAGCCACGAACATGCAAGGGGAGAAAAGAATTAAGAGACCATGTTGCTAGCTGAACCCTCTGACGAGGGCCTCAGAGGTATCGGTCAACCAAACCATCCTCAACCAATTTGAAAGCCTTTAATTACTCTTCCCACTTTCTCTGCTCCCAGAAAGCCGGTCAGGGTACCCAAACCTCCCACCCCACTGGTAAATCATTTCCAGAGAGAACATCCATCACCTTTCCCAGCTGAATAAAGCTCCCTGCAAGAAACACGAGCCATCTTACCCACACAACCAGCAGGTACCCCCCAAACAAACTCCACACCAAAGAGGAGAAACCCCGTCCTTGAGAGCAGGCAGCTGGAGGTGCGCTGGCAGTGATGAAGGATTTGTAGAAGCAGATGATGAGCATAACAGGTGAGAGGAAAGGTAGAGCCTAGCAGCTTGCACACTACACAGCTTACTGCAAGCCATAAGATAAAAACCTAAATCTACTCCTGTGAGGTAACCTAAGCAGGAGAGCTCTGGGGACAGGGTGGCTTGTCATTACCCCTCAGCTGACGTGAGCCCGGGGCACCAATCCAGCCTAGGTGAGAAGGCAGCCTGTGAAACCAAGAGAAGAAAGAACACGGGGAGGAGAGGTTAAACACTGCTGCCGGTGCCCAGGCTGGAAGGTAGCTGGGTGACAGAGAACACGGTGAGGAGCTTCCTGAAAAGCCAGAGGCCGTGCTGGAAAAGGGCCTTGTTCTGCCACTGTATGAGCGCTCAAACTCGGTGGGTCACCTTCACAGGGCCATGGTGAGAAGAAAGTTCTGGTGACACACTCGGAGCCTGCGGGGGATTGCCCTCTCACCCTACAGAAAGGCCTTTGCAATGGAAACCACCAGGCTGAGAGGGAAAGCGGACCATAAGTTACCTCCCTGCACGCCCCGTCATGCTGTCAGAGCCTCCCTCCCAGCCAGCCCACCACTGCCTGCTCTGTAACCCTCCATGCTGCCTCTGCCCAAGCTCTGTAGCTCCCTGGGGGAGGAAAGCTTGGCCCACAGGCTTACTCACACAGCCTGGGTAGCACAGAGCACCAGCTGTGACACAACCGCACGTCCTGAGTTTGGCTCTTCCCACGGATAACGCAAACCCTGTGCCCAGGGTCACTCACCCTTGGGCTTCATCCCTTCCCTCTCCCAACTACCGGTCCCCAGGATGTGAACAAGCAACACCTGAACCTCCGTGTGCCCAGTGTGACACTGGGACGTCCTCAGGGCAAACCCTGGATACAGTGCACGTAAGCAAACAAGTCCTACACCTCTTCCAGAGGGGTGAGGGAAACAGCCTTCCCCTCCCTCTGCACAGAGCTGCACAGTGTCAGGTCTATAGAAGAGAAGCTTAGAGCAGTAGACTTTAGAGCCACACACAGGAAAAGCAGGGAAAACAAGAGCCTGGATCCTGCAGCAGCTGAATGAGGACAGAGCAGAAAGTGAGAGCTAGGAGACAGTCCAGCCAGAGCACGGGCTGTCCAGAGACCACATCTGAGCGCGCTGTGAGGCTAGAAAAGAGGAGAGCAAGGGAGGGTCAGGGGAGGCTTTACCTAAGCTGTTGAGGCTGCTCCGTGGGGAAGGCTGGCCCTCCAGGAAGAAGGAAGCTGCAGATGGTGCTGGGCTGTGGGAGTCAGGAATGGCTGGGTGGCAGCGTTCGGTCCCTACAGTTTGCAGCAGGTCTAAGAGCACTTTCCGGTTCGCACCTTAGGTGACGCAGGGGGAGTCACAGGTCAGAAAGAGAATCAGTGCACGCGCACACCAGGGGCTCTGCCAGATCCACGGCAGCCCCGACCCTCGCACAACCTCTGGGGCGACCCAGGGAAAGGAGAAAGCATGTGGGCAGCAGGTGTCCACGTGCTGTGCAGCTTCAAAGGTGAACCTGCAGCGCCCAGCACCATGGCTTGAAGAGAGGGAGCGCGTGCCAGCTTTTCCTCTTGCTTCTCTGTCTCAGAAGAGAAATTCACCAAGGGCTATTAACACAAAGCCTATGCCGCTAGCTCAGCAACTAGAAGCTGGGAGAGCGTCTTGGAGAAGCACTGCTAATGCTTGGCCTGCTTTCACCTCTTCAAGGCACTGTTTTAAGCCAATGAGGGGAGACAGGATGCTGGGATCACCCTGTAAGGCTGCTCGGATGCTCCCTCACCTTTGCTGCTCCTGGCTGCCAGCAGCCCTGGCGTCTCCCCGAAATCGTTGGGGATCTCAATGTCTCCTCCAAACACAACGATTGCTTTGATCATATCCAGGTGGTCATGCTACGAGACAAGAGAAAGCTCAGTCAGAAGTCATGCTCCCCTCAGCCACCTCTCTCACTCCCTCCCCTCTCTTTTCATTAGGCCCAGGAGATCGCCCGAGAGAGACAACAACCTCTGCAAAAAAAAAAAAAGCCTAATAATAATAATCCCACCTTCATGGCCAGGTGCAGGGGCGTGTTGCCATCCTGGCCCTTGGCATTGGTGTCGGCCCCGTGCGTCAGCAGCACCATGGCGCAGTCGAAGCGGCCCCTCTTGACCGCGATGTGCAGGGCCATGTCGGCTGTCCGGCTGGTCACGTTCACCTCAGAGCCAAACTTCAGCAGCAGCTGTGTCATCTGTGCCCAAGCACGCACGGTGCCAGGTCAAGAAAAGAGAAGGCAACAGTGAGGACAACTCACACCCAAGCCAGGTGTCGCGGGCAAGGACGGCAGGTGAAGAGAAGCAAGCCCTAGCCCGGGCAGGGCTGGCAGGAGCCAGCTGCACTGTCCCAGGCACTGGAGACAGGGCTCCTCTGCCTTCTGCCACAGACCTAGCTGGTGGTTTCACAATCTGCTACAGCTTTTGCATGTTTCGGGTCTTAGATGCAAGAGTAGCAGCTGGCTGAGATCGGTGGGGATAAACAGTTCCTACTCAGGCAAGAACCTTTGCAGGTAGAAGGGAAGAAGTTTGGTTTTTTGATCCTCTCCCCTTTGTAAGCCAAACATACTCATCCTGCTCCAAAACTCCACAGGATATGTCTGAGAGGGACGTGGTACTGCAGGAAGGAACACAGTCCTTCCATTGCAACGTTCTCTGCTTGAAACAAGCCCTTGCGGGTGCTCCAGCACAGCGTATCACACCTCTGATCTGGTCATCTCTGGAAGATGATGGACCGCAACCCCACCACCCTGCGCCCACCTCGCAGCTTCCAAGGCATCAGTCTGTTTCCTTCCGTGAAGCTGGCAGGTAGTGACAAGAGAGCTCCCCCCAGGGGTAAGTGGTGCAATTTCCCCAGCAAAAAGGGAAAAAGGGACAAGCTGGCAGTTTCACAACAGCCAAGCATGAATTCCTAGAACAAGCATGCCCTTTTTTTTTTTTTTTTTTTTTTTTTTGTATTGCAAGGCACCACTGCTCCCTGCAGCAAACAGCACCGATTAGCAGAGGGCAAAGAGAAGCAGCCAGTCCCAACCACCTCCACAGCAGCGCTGTCTTGTGGGCAGCTTGCTGGACTCTGAGGCTGCCAGGGCTCTGCGCAAGCACTCAGTGAAGGGCCAGGTCAGCAGCGAGAGGAATCAGCCAGGTGCTGGGAGGCAGCACAGCCTCTCACCACGGACTGACTCAGTTTACCTCTGCCTTCTTCGCCCAGTGCAGCGGGGTGGCTTTGTGACGCGGGTCCCTGGAGCGGACCTGGCTGGCATCCACCTCGAGGATGGCCTGGGCACACCTGGTGGAGACAAGGAGACGAAGGGATGGGTGCCTGCTGTCTGAATTCAAGACCTCATCCACGTCAGCGCCCGCCTCCTGCACAGAGCCTTTCAGGAAACCCTTCAGCAGCAGCTGGCTCTCTGCAGCACCTGCAAGTTCCTCAGCTGCAGAGGAACTGATGTCCAGTGCCTAAGAACTGTGCCTAGGTGAACTGAAGCCCACTGCCAAACAGGGCCAAGTTAGTCACGTCAGAGATCGAGCCCCTCTGCCAAGTAAGGGACCTAAGCATGTTTTTGGCTGGTGAATGCCTCTCTGACATTGGAAAGCAGTTTTCAAAATGCTGAGAAATCACCCAGTGGCCGTTACTGCCGAGGTCCCTATTTGTAGGGCCTGGACACCGAGAACAAGGAGCGCAAAGCACTTACAAAGAGAATGAACTTCCCCATGAAAAAGAGAACAGGCAGTAAATCTCACGTCTCTCGATTCAGCTTCAGAGCGTGTTACTG
>VXAV01006262.1:3851-25274 GCA_013399715.1 Alectura lathami
AAAAGATGAACATGAATAAATAAGATCTTAAGTCCATGCTCTTCCATGCTCTTCCTCGCCTACTTACATGTTTATGATGCTAGGTAGGTATCAACACATTTCGGACAGAATGTTCAAACTTTAAGTGCCATCAGGAGCTTGCATTTAAAGGAGGGATGTGAGGATGGAGGTGGAGAAGATGAAAGCTAGCTGTAAGAGCTAACCAGAGCACAAGTCTGTGAACTAAGCTGATTTCCAGGCTGCATGGGCAGACAATTTTTGTGGCAAAACTTCAGGATAAGTGAGAGATGTCTACTTTACCACTGAAAGGGCTGAGGCAGAGGCTGGGTAGAGAAAGTTGGCAATGTTCCTGTGCAAGACAGTGAAAGAGCAGCAAACATCGCTGGGCACCGTGCTTTACTCTAGGGAGCAGCACAAGCCTGCCTCAGCCAACTGTGGGTCTGAGGCTTATGCAGCATATCCCCCCCCACCCCTTGCTATTCACCCCTCAGGAAGGACTAGCATAGGGGCAGAAAGAAGGGCTGGTGGCCAGACTGCTCAGCAGAAAATGCTTTTTACCTTGACTCCCAAGAGGATTTTGATATCAGGGACTCAGATAAAAACTCTCTGCTATGGGTTAATTGAAGATTGCCCTGCAACAGTGCCTAGATCCTTCCTCCACCCCTCCCCTCATGGAGGCCAGGTAGAGGAGTGAGAAGACTGAGACAAGATTGAGACAAGAGAAAAGTATTTTACTTGAAATGGTAAAGGAAAGTGAGACAATACAATAAGAAATGAAATGAGAGCAATAAATCTGACAAAATGGAAAGTATATGTATAAGGAAAAGGGAGAGTCTCCTGACGGTGTAGTCCACAGTGGTGATCACAGGCAAAAGGGAAGAGCTCCTGGAACCCATAAACCACACAGAAAGGGGCAGGAGCATCTCAGGAGTTGTAGTCCTTGTGTCTTTTTCCTGGAAACCACGTGTGAGGGACAGAAATATTTCGGGAGCTGTAGTTCTCCCTCAGCAGCTCTCCCATCTCTGTCAGGTTATTACATGCTGTCATGATATGGAATACTTATGGAAAACCATGACACTGTCTTGGAAGAGCAGCACGCAAAGCACAGTCCTTAATGAAAGGGAACCATGGGGATGAGGTTCTTGCTCAGCCCTGCAAGTACGGGCTGTGTTCTCCCAGTGCTTCTACTGACAGTGCCCGGGGTCTCACATCCTCTGCAGTGTCTGGTGAACAGAACAAAAGCACACTGTAAAAATCCTCCATGGTGCAACAGGGAATTGCCACAGCCCAGCCTGATGTCCTCCAGCATGGGATTTGACAGTGACATTTATACAAACAGATTTGGGAGCCAATGCACGATAGAAGTTGCTTTTGTATAGCCCTGACAGTTTAATAAAGCTGAGCTTTTGCTTCCCATTGTAACACCATTTCTGCCAGAGGGGTGTTTGGGTGCTCATTATCAAAAAAATCAGACTGGAGATGCATTGTAACCGGGTTAACAGGTAACCAAGAAAGAAAGGAAATTACTTCTGCATCACAGCAGATATTTGAATAGGGTCCCTCTCCTTAAGGAATACAACCACAAATTACTGTGTGTGAACAAAAACCTCTCCAATCAAAGGGGAGATAATGATAGTCTGAGCTACTCAATGTTCAGTTCTCAATAGATTCCAGATTAGTGGGCACCAATTATTTGATGTCTTAATGTGCAGCAAGATGCTCCTAAATGAATAATTGCTAAAGGAGCAATCACAAGCATCATCTTTTGCAGAAAATTAATCTTCTTTCTTCGCAAGTCTCCACAAGTACATGTTTAATGATTATCTGAGTGGTTACCATGCTATCATACAGCCATCAACATATACCCAAATTAGACATAAAAAACTTCCTAGGCTTAAATTAATTACAATTTTGCTGTTAATGCATCTATAATCCTACATTAGAGACGGAATAATAACAAGAGCACCCTAGAGCAAAATTCCTCTGGTAAGAAAAAGTAAGTTTTCATCCTGTTCTTTCTGTTGCCCTTTCCCAGAAGTATTATGATTTGTGCTCTGTATCCCTCTACTGAAATTCTTACCTGTAAGAAAATTGACAGTAACTGTTTGGTGGCAGTCTCTGGCTTACTCTCTCTGTAGACATTCTTGTTTTGGTTTGCAGTTATTATCTGTAGTTCTGCATGGCCATACTGAATTTTTGGAGCCTGTTATGTTGTTCCTAAGGGTGCCACATGGAGGAATTAGTGGGTATTGTGTTAATGATATAATTGGTTGGAAACTGTGAAACTAGAAAGAAACTGATCTTTAGAATGTACTTGCCTGTACAAATCACCTCAAACTTAAATCATCAATGTTTCACTAATGTTACCTAACTTGATTTGACTTTAGAGTTTCCTACGGACTCTACCAACTAATGATTACTCCCGTGCATTTGCTTTTACACTGACAGACCTTCAAAAAGATGACCAGGAGAATAAAACAAAAAGAGATTTGCCTGTTGATCCCAGCCTACTTCTGCTCTTACCTTCCAACCCCTTTTTCGTTTCCCATCTGCACCTACCATGAACATTTGAGAAGGTACAGAGGTTGAACACTTGTATTCCAATGAGAAGCTGCCTGAGGGTTCTCTGGAAGGAATGTGTGTCCTTAGAACCATTCTAAATCACCTCAATAACTAACAAATCCTTTGTCATGACAGCAGATAGCTCAAAGAGAAAGCCATCCAGCTCTGAGCATCTATCCATTAAAGGTTTAATGTTGTAGATGGATGGACACGTGAAAAAGAATATCTCCAACACCCATTCCCTCTCTTGGGTTATTCTTTCTGATGAGCAGTGAAGTACAAGGCAGCTGAAGGATATGCACTGGAACCTGAATTATGTTGTCAAGCAGGGCTTTCAATGTTGACAGAAAAAAGCCTGAAGCCTTTAGCCTGGAACATGTCTTGGCTTCAGCACTCAGCTGAAGAGATTTCTGGTGAAATCTCACTGAGAAAACATGTGTGTAAATGCAAGTGAATACTGGCAAAGTGGTGAGAAATCCTAATTAATTTTGTTATGGTCGGTCTGACTGTTTTCTCCTTGTGACTACTGTGTGTGACTTTCCTGTTTAGGGGCTTCTCCATATGGGTGATCCTGGTGGACGGTCATTCCAAGCAGTTCTGTTCTTTTAAGCTGTATGCACGTGCAATGCCACAAAGAGAAATTGCAACACAATTAGTGCATCCTCTACCCATATGGCAGATAGTTGCTCACTAAGTGGATTTGCCATGGAGTCCACCTAATATTAAGACACAGCCATTCACAGCTTACACATAACAAACCAATTAGGTGTGGTAATGCTGATTAGCATGTGACAGTAACAAAGTGTTTGTAAAACGTAAAACGCATAACCTATTCTACGGATCTATTTTTCATTCTATGAGAGGTGGATGTAAAAGAAGTTGTGCTTAAGCTCAATTTGTAATGTACGCATCAAACATATATAGGACTGGACTGCAGCTATGTCTACACAGCAGTCAGCAAAAACTTCAATCCTTATAAGCCTTTACTTCTTTTTCTCTAAGAGGTACCAGAGACATCAGTGCAAACTAGTAATGTAAACAAACACTCATAGTTTATGGATGACTTGCATTGCCTTTGCTATGTTGTTCTGAGAAATCTTAACCAGTTTAAAGCAAACCATTGTGTTTCTATTCCTGCTTCAGTCATAGCTTTAATTGCAAAGCAGCCTTAAAGTCACATCTCTAGAGACTTAGAGAGCCACTCAGGAGAACATAGGTTTTGTTTCAAGCTCTGTCATAAGCTGGCGTTGTGAGGTGGGGTGTATTAGTGAATCTCTCGGTTTCCACTTTTGTGATTACAAGAACACTAAAAATACTTCCCTGTTTTTTGGAGTGCTTTAAGCAAAATGCTTGTCAGTTGCTTGGAACAAAGTTTGAGGGTGCATATAAATAAAATATAAAAAACAAACCTGTGTAATATCACAGAAATCATAGAATCATAGAATGGCTTGGGTTGGAAGGGACCTCAGAGATCATGTAGTTCCAGCCCCCCTGCTGTGGACATGATGGTTCTGAACAAAATTTTGAAAATAGGTACCAAAGCAACAAGACATGTTGACTCATTGATGCAGTCAGTCCAAGCACTGTTATGGGATGTTGACAGCTAAATGAAAATCACACTGGTTATAACTGTGCATTCAGAATAGTTTTCCTAATTGGAAGAATTATGTTGTATCTTATTTATCAAGATAGGGACTCTGAGAATCCTTAATGTGCAAAGAACTGTAGTTGATATACTTCCTCAGCTATTTCAGTGAGTCTAATGAAAGATATTATCCCTTATCTGCAAAACATGCCTCTCCATGGGAGAGTATGTTATTTTAAAAAGTCTTCAAAAGGAACATCAATGATATATGTAGTGTTGAAAGCTTTGAAGAAAGAGAGTATCACAAGTAAGAATGTTGCACAGAACCTTTTTGTAAGACAAACTTTGTGGGCACTGAGGATATGTTTCGTTAAAATAAGTAACATTCATGGTCATTAGAAAAATAGGCAGCTTTAGGGCCACGGTCTGAAGGAAGATTTTGAGGCCCATAAGCTGGAAAATACTTACCTAAAATTCTTAAAACCTCGTTTTGCTTATTTGTTTAAATCATTAGGGCTACAACACAACTATCACTGAGGTTTATTGTCATTACTGACTAAACCATAAGGCTAAGTCTGTCTGGCCAAGACTGTACTGGGTTTTTGTGCTGTAGTGAGAAATCGCAGTAAGTGCAATAAGTGAGAAGGAGGCTTGTTAGTAATGCTATTCCACAGTGCATGCAATACTACTTTTTAATAAAATACTGAACTGGAGTATCCCTCCTGCCCCGATCTGGACTGCTGGACACTCTACTTAAAGTACAAGTCACTTGAAGCATACTGCAGCAGTCTGTGGAAGCAGCAGCAGCCATTCAGTGAGAAGGATTCTCCCAGGACTAAGTAACTGGGGCAGAGTCTAAAAGGCTGCACACTCTTTTGAACACCAGCCTGTCCTCCCATGGTGGAAAGCATCTCTCATTGCAGAGGCCAGCTTAAGCAAAAGAGAGTGGCATACACGTCCAGCCCACCAACCAAGCTGAGACTTCAATTAAGCCCTTAACACCACATTGCTGAGTACATTGCAAAGCTGTCAAGACAAAGGTCATTAAAAATAACCACAGGAGGTTGTAAAGCAATTTTAGTTCAGGTGGAATCACTTCAAATTCTGTTATAATCTGACAGTAGAAGGTTCTTTTAAGAAAGTAGTAACAAGATGTACATGTATTTTTTTTTAATGGGAAGAGTAGGGTAAAACTGAAAGTTCCCACATCAAAGACCATACAATGTAATAACAAAATTACATGCCTGTGTCACTTCTGTGATTTCTTATCTGCCTGCTTCCTTCAATGTTTGTTTAAGTTAGCATCCTTACTTAGCTAATAATTTTGTACTGCTCTTTTTCAGTAGCTGACACTGATTCCCCTTGAAGAAAACAAGACAGGTGTAGGAGTTGGACACTGTGCTGGTCTGCATATGGATACAGAGGAGAGCTGTAAAAATGTACATGGTTTGGGAATGATGTATGCTTTTCCATTTATTTAAACCTCTCCAAGGGTGGTGTAAAACCTCTAAGTATAAGGACTGAAGAGGTTATTTCTTGTCAGAAGCTGCTGAACAGAGACAGTACTCTTTAAAGGCACAGTACAAGTGTATTTCCAGAATATGATCAAGAACAATGTTAGGTCTTTGCACAACATCAGCATGTAAATGTGCTTATGAGGTTGTTGTGGTTTAACCCAGCAAGTAGCTACACACCATGCAGCCTTTTGCTTTCTCCTCGCCTCTCCCAGTGGGGCAGGGGGGAGAACCGGTAAAAAAAAAAAAAAAAGTGGAACTCATGGGTTGAGGTAAAATCTATTTACTTATACACAAGAGGAAAAGGAAAACAGCCATGATAATAGTATATATATATATGTATATTTACAAAACAAGTGATGCACAATGCAATTCCTCACCACTTACAAACCGATGCCCAGCCAGTCCCCAACCAGCAGCTGCGCCCCCAGCAAATTCCCCACAGTTTTACAGGTTCTTGTTACAGGATGTCATGTGGTATGGAATATCCCTTTGGCCAGTTTAGGTCGGCTGCCCTGGTTCTGTTCCCTCCCAGCTCCTTGTGCCGCCAGCCTCCTTGCTGGCAGGGCAGTAGGAGAAGGTGAGAAACTGAAATGTCCTTGGCTCTGTGCAACGCTGCTCAGCAACAACTAAAACATTGGGGTGTTATCAACATCATTTCTCTCCCAAAGCCAAAACATAGCATCATACCAAACGCTATAAAGAAAATCTGCTCTGTCCCAGCTGAAACCAGGGCAGAGGTTCAGCATATTCGTACCTCAATGTTGCTGCCATCAGACATCCAAAACAAGTAATTAAAGTGATGTTTTGATTGATCAAATCTGGTTTATCTGGACATTGTTATGGTGCTGAATATTTTCATGTTGCCACCTATGTGCCCAAAAATCATGTCATTCTATCGTAAGTGAATAAACAGAAAGATTTGTATTAGTTGGGCTCTGCTCAGAAGTCTCCTTTGTCACTAAATCTTGTAGCTACTTTCTCATGATTCAATCCTTCTGGAACTTTTCCGCAATCATATTGATTTCTTTCAGTACTGATACGTGAGATTCTTAGCCAAAGTTGATTCAATTAGATCATTTTCAAAACTACTGAGAACTTATTTTATGAGATCATTTAGTTATGGGCTGGTTGCCAAAAGAAAGGAAGAAAAATCATTCTACTATTTCTGGTATGTAAATATGATCTCTGTATTTAAAGAATACGCAGGTGAACCAAGAAAAGGCAGCTCAGAATTGGAGCTGAGTAATCTTGTTCCTCAAGAGAAAGATATGAATTCTCTTCTCATTCACCCCTTTGTTCTCACATACGGTGTTTGGATCCGAAAACCCTTCTTGTCCACTCCAAAAAAAATGCTCAACAAAGAAGGAAACCAAATGTCTACTCTGCAGATGAGGGTATAGCAGTGATTTATAGCTCTTAAATTTCCAAAGTAATTTAGAAAGGATATGCTGTCCAAACATACAGTGGAGCTGCTCCATGGAACCTGTTCAGCTTTAAAATCCTTGAATTTAGCAGTATTTACACAGGTAAACTGCAATAACATACAAACATTTCAGTGGCCTGAAAGCCTGCCTTTTTTGGGAATGTCGTCAGCAATCATCCTGTTTGGATATCAGTCTTCTCCCTGCAAGTGTTTCCCCATGTACTTGCCAGGTATATTAATCTGCTTTTGTAGTGACATTACATACTAATGCTACATCCTTGGTACCCTCCATCCTTCTTTCATCCAGGTCATAGGTTCCTTAATGACTTTTTTTATGGCACTCTAAAACTCACATCTGGACATTGTGAATTATTGGCCTGAATACTGTTAATAGCTATTAACCTTAAGTTATCTGATATTTGATTAGAATCTTGTCTTGCAAATGCTTATCTGCTTCAACTGATATAAGAAAGGGCATCTGCATCCAAAACTTGGAAGGCCAGATTTATCAGCTGATTTTGGGAAAAACAGTATCTCTCCTTACAATTCCTGTCTTCGTTATGTTATGAGGCATTGTGTGAGCACTGTTCTGACTTCAGAAGCACATCATTAGTGAAAGTAAACTATACATGCAAATAAAATCCTGTAGGCCTGGGTCCTCATTAAGGTGATGACATTTGTAAATCCTTTCTGCAAGTCTCCCAGTACTATCTTGAATAGATTGCCATGATGATGTTTTTGAAGGAACCTGAAGTCCTTGTGATGAGTGCTGCTCTTCTTTCTTAAATATGGATTTGGTGGCATATCCCTTCTTTAGTGTCAAGTCAGGGTCTGAGGTATGTGGAAAGATTTTTGTGCCCTGTGCCTCTTCAGTTAGTAGGACTCTAAGATCTGTATTTCTTCTCTGTTGATCCTGTATCTCTTAGATATAGGCTGATACCTTACATTCTGGCATTGTATGCTAGCCAGAGATGTGCTTCCCTGGAATGTATGTTGTATATTATGAGACACAGCTCTGTTGGAAGAAATCCAACAGCTTTCCTTTTTCTATAGTTAAGTTTATTTCTGGATTGAACGCAGCTCATTTTTTTTCATTTTGTTTTTTTTTGTCCTGTGGTGTGCATTTCCATGATGTGTTTTGGTTCTTGACTGAGCACACAGACTTTTATGAATTTTATTTAAACTCCTTTTGTGGGGTTAGTATCTCCGCCACTCTCAAAAATATTTATTCAAAGGCCAAGAGCTAATTGTTTTTGAAATATCAGTAGAGGCACCAGTGATGCATCTGTTTCTGAGAAGAAAGGAAAATATAGGTTGACAGAATTCCCTCAAACTGTGCTTTTTGAAGTATGGAATTGTAGAGAGAAAAACAGTTGGCAGGTCAAGTGTCACAGCACGTGTATAAGCCATCTGGCAGTTGAATACTTCAGAAGTATTTGTGCACTTTATACAAACTTCTTAATATGCTTTTTCCTCCTTTTATATACTCTTTTCTTCCCATTTGCAAAACTTCTTATGCACTCCACGGAAAATTCCTTGTTTATAAAGTTGCACTGGAAAGCTGGTACTTTTTCTTCTAGCTGCCAACACCTGCATCTTCAAAACAAGAATTGAGAAATCCAGGGAAAACAGCAATGGAAAACACTGAAAGCCCATAAAAAGTTTAATCTTAAATTATCTCATTTATTTAAAAACTGATCGGGCAAAGTTGAACATTTTTTCTATTTTTTTTTTCTCATCAGGACAACACTATGCACACATGTAATTCATGCTTTATTTCTTACTGTACACAAGTTTATTTATGCCCCTTTTCTTGTAGAACGCATGCCCTTTGTTTCTTCCTCCCTCACCTTCATTTGCAGTTTCACCCAGCTGGAGCAGAAGCTTGAGAGATACTGAAGCTTCCCTCATATGAGTTCACCTGCCAGCATGTACAACAGTCTCAAAAAGCATAGCAGTCATTGTCAGGACTGCCTGCATTGAGACACTGTTTTTCCTTCTCATTCTAGTCTCCTGGGGGTGATGATCTGCAGAAGGACTGCTGCCTTGCATAGGCCGTCAAGCGGAGCTGTGAGATGCATATACTGTGTTTCTGTGATATGATGCAGAAGGGGACTGAAGCCATGCAGCAAACTGTTGCCCCAATATGTCATCAATATCACACAAGTCAGGTGAGATTTTTTCATAAATTTCCATCTTAGTTGGATGGACTCATCTGGTTAGAGTTCTAAACTTTCTTGATTTTGGTCATGGCAAGCCTGGTACCCTTCAGGTGAACTGCAGTCATCTTGCAGCAATGAGGGACCATTGTGCCTTTTACTTAGAGGCTGATTCACACAGGCTGGGTGGCCCTTCTGTGGTTCTTAAAGCAACGAAAAATGATGTTCCCATCATTTGATTGGAAAGATTTAGTTAACATCCTCAACGGTTTTGCGGTATGGGGATATTTTATGTCTTGTCTCTCTGAAGGAATAATTTTCTGAAAGAGAATCCCCAAGGATTCCTGAACCTGCATGAACTCGGGGACAAACTGGCCTCTGAATATGACACAGATAGGGTAAAAGTGCTGAGATGTACCCTGATGTTTTTGTTCACTGATATTTAAAATCACTGTGACAGCTGCATTTACAATGGTTTTCTAGTCTTCAGCATGCATTGAACGTGAAACAAAATGGAATGAGGCAGAAGGCAAAGGTGTCCAAAGTGACTATCACTATTTCTTGCCCTACAACTGTTTTAACAGGTAGTGCCTAGGATTTTTTCTGCAGTGTTCCCAATCTGTCTTAAAAGTGTGCGGACTGTTACCTGTGAAAGTCTTCTGTAAACATTTCCTAGGGAGAGTTACAACCCATTTTCTTGAAATCATGTTGAAAAGATACATTTTATATCAGGGATAAGTATTATTTTGAAGTGTACGTGCGGGCATGTTCACGTACGCAAAAGCACATACCAGCATACATGCATGAACAATTCTAGGCATATCCGCATCACCCATGCTGGGACACGGCATCTGCTTTCAAGACCTGACAGGAGTGCTTTTGTTGGAACAGCACAAAAACATCATGCTAGAGCACACAGCGCATTGACTGCCCAAGTGCTCACGCTGACATAGCACCGTGCTAGGCATGGGTCTCCTCAGCAAACTTCCATCTGCTTCAGATGCTGCTCTCTCAAGAGCAGAGCAGTTCTGTGTCTGAGAAAAGCCTGTAGTTAACACTTTTCTCAGTGGTTTCAAATTCCTATCCAATAGTATCACGCCGGTTCTGTCATATGTGGTGTTTCCTCCAATTAAAATGAACCCAGGGGCATAAGTATGTGTTACAAATTGATACTGAGAAAACATGTGTGGCTAAGAATATTTGAACTTCAAGCTAAACTTTCCTGTGGCAAGATTTGACTATCTCATATATTTTTTAAAGCCTTTTTTTTTTTTCCCAGCTAGACATCAAAAGCACTCTTTTGTCCTCCTATTATTTTACTAGTAAATCAGTTTTAACACTCTGCATGTAATTATTGTTTTGCTGACTTTGGAGGATGCCAAGAATAGCAGTGCTGAAGTCAGAAGGACTAGAACTACCATACAAGATCATGCCTTTATTCTCTTGGTTTCTGTAACACCTGCCACAGTCCTGTTTTAGGCTTGGCACACGGTAATTAGGTGTAGATATTACTAAATATAAACAGTACCAAAACCAGTACTTTGCATCTCCCAGACTCATATATTTAATTAGATTTATACTATAAAGAAAACATGGCATCTGAAGCTCTTGCTAAATTTCTTGCCTTCCTGCCCTGGACCAGATATACTGTTGAAAAAGCAAAGAGTAATTCCTAAGTTTCAACATTTTGACGGAACCTAGTTTAACTCCATTGTAGGAAATAAATAATGTACTACCATGCTTAGAGGTGGCCACTGAGTCAAAAAGAAATGAATAAAAATGTTGTCATATTTTAAAGCTGTAGGCCAGTTCTGACTTTGTGTCTCTTTTCCTTTCACTTCGGTTGTAGGGTATATTTAGTGGATTACACACAGTGGCCTGGCTCCTGTGGGTCTGCTTTATGTCTTCCAGGACAGTAATTAATTGTTAACTTTTTAGGTAGCAGAAAAATAGGGGAAGGTTTGCAGGTTACTTTACAGTTTGAACAGAAATACAGAATTCACTGGTAACCTTCAGAACGGTCTCCAAATATGCTTTGCATGCTTGCTGCATGCCTAAGTGATGATTGTAAAAGGAAGAGGAGAGCATGAACATTTATCCACTCTTTGAAACAATCTTGTTCCTTCTTCTTATTTTCTTTTTAGTATATTTTTTCATAGAAATTGTGATTGAGGTGAGAAGGACAGCAGATAGAGTAACAGATTTTATTTTGTGCACACCTGGACCTAATGCCTGAAATCCACAGATATGGCCTCAAAGAGCTTGAAAAAAGCCAGCCAGGAGTGACTGTGAATGTTGATTTTCAGTTCACTTGCTGTGTTATTCTCAGCCAATGTACACTGGATGGAAAATGCCTACATCTGTGCATGTCAAATTGATCTCCACCTGTGGTTCCTGAAATGTGCACTGCAGAGTCTATATGTCCTCAAAACTGTTTTAGAACTGACAGATTTCAGGTGCAGTTATTTTACAGATTGGTTTAACCTTG
Source organism: Alectura lathami (assembly GCA_013399715.1). Lineage (NCBI taxonomy): Eukaryota > Metazoa > Chordata > Aves > Galliformes > Megapodiidae > Alectura > Alectura lathami. The sequence goes on from VXAV01006262.1 coordinate 15,586, forward strand.
CTTAGCTCAGCAGTAATGCCTGGTTGGCACAGATGTATAGGACAGGAGAGAGAGTGCTCTCTACTCTGATTCTTCATGTCTGCCTCCTATGCGTGTGTGGGGAGGGAACACCCTTACTAATCTCAAATGGATGTTCTAAGGCACAACTAATACTTGTACTGTGCTCCAGGGTATTCTCCAAAGACGTGCTCATGTGCCTATTTAAATTAACATTAGTGTTTTTGTCACTTGAGAGACAAGCAGGAGAAAGACAGCAGGAGCAGAAAGGGCTAATTTTCTGAAGTTCCACCACAGACAGCATGACTGCAGGAAGAACTCTCTCCTAGGTTTTCAACATATGAGAACTTCTTGCAGAGGTAAGCATGTTTCAACTAGCCAATCCACCATTTAATACAAAAAAAAAAAAAAAAAAAACAGACTATTAAAGGATTCTGAATGTGAAGAGATTAAAAGAAAAAAAATATAAGTTTTTAACAGTAAAAATGATCACTCAAAAAGCAAAGCTGTCACAACAACAACAAAAAAAACCATTTAAGCTTGATCTGTTGTGTTCACTCATGGTACTTCTATGCTCCTTGTCCTGCAAGCAGCTGAGGCTGTGCCCACCTACAAAGCAGCTGCGAGAAGGTCAGCCTTGGCACAGGCCTGGGTGAGCTGCTGTTTCCACATCAAGTGCAGTGAGGCCAAATGCCACCTCTTGGAACAGTGGCAGCAGTTTACCAGGGGGTAAATGGGATCATCTTCATCCTCCTCCAGTCTCACCTAACCAGAAAAATATTTACCTTTCGGTATTCCTCTAAGCATTCCCTCTTCTGAAGATCAAGCTAGTAAATTCCTCTTATTTTTATTTTTATTTTTATTTGACTCTGTTTCTTTTTCTTTGATTGAATATTTGCAATAACATGGGTTGAGAAATCATGAACGGAACCATGTAAAGATGAACAGCTATTTTGCTCTCTGATTTTAATTGATTTTCAATATTCAGCAACAGGATCTGATTTTCATTAACGATACAGTTCTATCAATACTCAGCAACAGGATATCACTTTGGTGGGTGCTAAGACAGGAAGAAAAACTACTGGTTTCCTGTATCTTCTCTCACTTCTGATTCTTGTAGACTTCAGTGTATTAAATTATTTATTTAAGACATGTTGTTTGTTACTGAAAGTGGGGTTTATTGCCTACTGATTCTGAGGAAAGAAGGAAGGATGGCTTACATGTTCCTATTCTTCATTCAACAGACAAATCAACTTTCACTTCAGCAAAGCACTGAATTGTAATCAGAAAGTTAAACATCTCTTTCTACTCTTGCTGTTTAGGAGGTGGGAAAATAATGGCAAACTTTGCCCCACAGTAAGAAAAGAAAACAGTCTTGTCCTTAAACTGCTGCCCAGTGCCCAGAAGTTAGTGCAATCCAAAGGCTACAATTATCCACAGACTTTTGATTGAACCATATTTCTCTCCCATCAAGCGTTTTATCTTACGGTCAGGTTTTCCGTTGTGTTTTGCCATTCACACAGTGCAAGTGTCTGGAAAGCAGCCAGTCATCACCTGGGGAGCTTTTCTCCCAGTCCCACTGCCTGTGCTTGGGCCCAGTGCAGGAACAAGTTGTGTCAGCACATACAGTCATCCATTGACTCTTACCACAATGGTGGCGTTAGCAGATGAGTGCTGCCTTGCGCTGTGCCAGGTAATGGGGAATGGCACAGAGGTGCCACAGGGGCTAAAATTTCCCAGCTGAAACACAAAATGGAATGAGGTAGGACTGTGTCTAATGAAGCATATATTTTACAGGCAGAGAGCTGGCTTTTAACATGTGCCAAGCAATCAGGCCATACAGGAAACCTTCTGAGAAATGAGGAAGATTTGGCATTTTCTGGTCTCTTTTTGTCTCTCCTCCTAACTGGCATTCTGAATTGGATGGCTGAAAATTCAGATGTATGCATCTTCCCCATGTAGAGAATGTTCTTAAAGAAAAACACTTCAACTTCCAGAAGAACCATGTTGGCATTCTGTGTTATTTTCTGTTTCAGTTTTCCTGGGGTCCTCAGCGACACATAGAGTGGCTAATCAGAAGACTAGAGCCTGCAGCTCAGCTTTCCTACTTGCAAGGTGCCAGGGTTCAATCATATCCGAAGTCAACTTATCTCCAGACATAGCCCACCAGGTGGGCTGCTGAGGGCCTGGGAGCATAAGAAAACTGTGCTCTTAAATGAAGAGTGACAATCAACTTCTAGCACCAAACAATGAACAAATAGCTACAATGGAAGTAGCTAGAAGATTTTCATACAGATTCCTGTCTATTTCCACATATCTCTGGTAATAGCATCACTGTCTTTTCCTGAGAGTGAAACACAATACACTAACAGCTTTGTTCAGACTGGAGATCACAGACTTTCTTTGTTTCTCTGGAACAGCTGCTTCAAAGCGTTTACAACTGCTGGTCTCCTGCCAACCCTCAACATTTTTCTGGCTTCCAATACACCTTAATCAAATTTTTAATTGAAATCTGTTTAACATATTTCTGCAAACACCTCACAGTGACCTTATACAGGTGTTTTAGTGGAAATGTTGTACAGGAAAGCATTACATTCTGTGGATATCTCTGTTGAAACATTTTCGGTACAGAACAATAAACACCAAGGAGACAAGTGATTTCCATCACTGTCCCACTTACCCTTTGTAGGAGAGGCAGACTGGATCACTACTTGTTCTGTGTAACTGTCATAATGACAGCTGATTAACCCAGTAAATCAATATGGCTATTTTCTGATTGACGTGGGTGCAAAAATACCATTGACCTATACACTACCGGTTCCATGTGTTGCTCTAAATTCTGGCCCCAGGGTTTTCTAGGACAATGACAAAATCCAAATGTGATGGTGAGTTGTAACAAAAACCTTTTTCATTGCTTTGTCCAAGAAAGACAAGAGTCTGGTGACGGGGTGATACTGCAGAAAGGCAATGCCTTTAGAGTCTGTCTCCACTGTTTCATGTTGTTTAAGTTCAGAACCAGTGGTCAGTCTCCTACATGTAGTTAAAATCAAAAGCTAAATATGCTTACGCTTTGCAGATGCCTGAATTCATTTGCCAAGTATGAAATATGAGAAGGCGTGGCATTTCAGGTGTTACGGTCAACAGAGACTGTGATACCAAGTCATTAGAAATGAATCCTATCAGCACATGCCCTGAGCTGCTGAAAGAAAAATGGCTACCTTATGTGTTGGAATAGTCTGAGATGTATTCTAGAGGGAAACGTTTAAAAACTAGCAGTAAAAGCAAGCAGTGCTAATTGCATAGTGAGGTTTGCCAAGGTTGCGGGGAAAATCCCAGCACATGTTACAGCAAATGCCATCAAGATAATTAATCATTGGCTGGATCTAAGCTCAAACAGTGTAACATTTGTGTCAGCGATGCCGTGGGCAGGAGCTAAAATTGGCCTGTCCATTTGCTGCTCTTCATCCTTGCGCAGAATGTCTGCATTAATTGTGGGAAATTGGAGGCAAATTTATGCCATAAGGAAACAGGTAGAGAGTTCAGTGTTGGTATGTTCATACACAGACCCGGCTGTTTTTACTTTGCTTTTTCAACCTCTGGCACTCTACTTTCTGTTCCCGTTCCATTGTTTCAGACAGAAGGCCCAGTCCTATTTGCAGACAGTTAAAGAAATATACATTGCCTTTGTCCTGCATGCAGACCTTGGTCGTGCTAGTTCTCTATTGCGATCTCTCAAAGGCTCATTGAATGTAACTGTAAAACGTGTTTTTCTTTTGTTTTTCAGTGTACAGTCATCTGTGGCACTTCATGAAGAGTAGCATTGTTCAGCATTGTTTGTGATTATATTTTTTCCATTGATTAATATTTTACTTTTCTTACAGAGTAAGCTGACTCTTTGGTCTTAGTATTTTTGGTTCTGCAGATCTGTATTGTGTATAACACCACAAATCCTTTTAAGTAAAGTGAACTCCAACAGTCTCATCCTATCCTTTCCTAAGTGTCAGGGATAATGACTGAAGAGTAACAGCGTAATAATGATCTGAAGTAACAACGGCAAGTTACTAGCATTGTACCCCTTCTGTTCCCATAGCAACATCCTCTAGCATGGTGAAAGAAATAAGGTAAGCAGAAAAAGATTTAAAAAATAGCAAAGCAGAGAATATTATATATAATGCCTTTATCCGTGCTATCCAATTATGCTGTATTTGACTTTTTTTTTTTTCTGTAGCACCACCAAAGTAAACAAATGGTTAGACTTCCCAGCCACTAATTTTTGTCTTACATTTGGTGTGTCTTCCTTCTCTGAATTTGAGAATCAGATACACAATGGCATTTGGATTTGCATCAAGTTAAAGTGCCACTCAGCGGGCTTTGCCCCTTCTAATGTATATTTTCTTGAGTTAGTAAGGTGTGTGTTTTCAGTGATAATCTGTTTTCAACAAAATTTTATTGTGGTTGCTGTTATAACAGAATTTCCTACAATGTTGTTTTCTGTTAGTGTTCTAAAAAAGATCTCCTTACTTGTAACCTATGAAAGCTCAGGTAAGCACTGGGCTCAATTCTGCCTTGTCTGAAAGGAACACTGCAGGACAGCTGCAGCCACAGGTGATCCAAAAGTGGCTGTTGGTAAGGAGATGTTCTAGGGCATGAGAAGCAAAGGGAGCAGGAACTAAGAGGGAGAAAAAGCCAGGTTAGGAGAGGTGTGAGGAGTATATCAAGATGTTGGCTTAGGTTATATTTTTCTCTGTTCAGTGGTCTCCTGCTCTTCTGTTTCCGTATCTCCTTGTATGAACATTGATTTTAGCTATGTTGGCTCTGTCCCACTTTTTTTCTTCTTAGTCTTGCTCACACTTTTAAAAAACTGGTTAAGGCAATTACTGTGACTAAATAATCGTGTATAAACATTTCCCTCATAATAAGACTGTGACACCCCTCACTATCTATGTCCTCGTCTCTACCTTCTCCTGCCTCTAAGCTGTTATAAAAACCACCAGAGAGCAGTGCAGCTTTTCTGTTGTTCTAATGCAGAGCTGTCCTTCCACAGCTCATCTTTCCACAGTCTTTTGTGAAGATGTAACCCAGGCTCTCACTGAGAGAATTACCCAAAAGCATGTTGAGGAAAACAGGTTTGGAAGCACATAAAACTTCAGGGTTGTACTGTCCCCAAACCCACAATGGTTGGAGACAGGGACCAGTTCTGATACTTTCATGTAGTGACTCCTCTAGTGTTGCAGCTGGCTCACATGGAACCAGTTCAAGGATCATCCAAAGATCCCTCAGACCTGTATTTAATGGGTTCCTCAGCACATTTCCTCTGTGACTATTGATGTGAGACCAGACCTGTTTCCACTTCTCTCAGCACATGCACTTACTGTAATCACACATGAGCCATCTCCTAAATAACTGTAGCAGATTGTCTTTCTGCTAGAACTCATTAGCCTAGTGTTGTTTACAGTTTATGCCTGAAGAGTGTTTTCCACTTCTGTGTGACAAAGTATAGTCAACACCTCAGACAGTGATCTCCAGTTGACAAGAAAATACCTGTTTCAAAGAGAGATAACATAACTCATCTAATCTCACAGTCTGTGAAGGTGACCGTACGTCCTATATCATATGCTGGAATGAATAAATAGCTTTCTGTCACAGTTCTATATTAACTTTGGACTGATACCCACTCCAGTGTTTCATTTGTTACAGATCTGAACCAAAGCCATCTGGAAATTTCTGGAGAAAACTCCTGTTCATTTCAAGGGCATTTGAACAAGTCAAAGTAGGCAAAAGGAACCTACCATACATGTGTCCCTACCACTTTTTGCCAGTAAAGACAGGTTGTATTGGAGAGTGGTGTTTGTCTCTGACAGACAGCATCACACTGCAGGAATGTTTATTTTTTATAGACAATATAAATATTACTGTTCTATGTCGAGAATGAAATAGGCCCTGCCTGATAGCTAATTCAAACCCTATGATTTCCCATTGATTTTCCATTGCATGAAGGACAGTGTTGAGCACGACTTACTTTATCCCCTCATTGGGCCTGCTTACAACAGGCAGTTGGTTAAAACTTTGTCTTGAAGTCTTTTTCCTGGGCTTACAGACACAAAATTAATCAGCTTTATGGGATGCTATCTCAAGAAAAAAAGTTCAGTATTCTCGCTCAGTGGCAACAAATTGTGGCCAAGTTTAGTTAAAGCCTAGGACTCCAAATGCATTTTCGCTGTAGTCAAGGGGCAAAATACACCTAAGTTGGAGAGTTGCTGGCTGTTATTAAACTGTCACAGTATTCCCGTTGCACCTGTATGTGTACAAGACAACAGCAAAGACAAACCAATATGCAAAATGTCTTCTATTGCCTTTCCTATGCTTGTGAAAGTGGCAGGTATTTTTGCAATGTCTGTGCTGATATCACAATTTAATCCTTGAAAAAGAAAGGCTCCCCACCCCACTTGCATACTGTAAGATATAATTAGCTGGTGTTGTCCACTGCAGAAAGGTATCACTGGATCTAGACACCTTAGTAGGGTCCAGAAGTATTAAAGGTTTCAATGGATAATGAGAATGCCTCCAGTTTCAGAAGATACAAAATGCTTGTACGTATATATGTGTTAAGAGAGAGACAGAAATCCCCCAGCTTTCATTTATAAATATTAGGAGAAAATGTTATCCATGAACACATTACGCTCCGAAGTGATTTTTGTCTACCTCCAGGTTAGCTACTGTTAACTGCAACCAAAAATGTTGTATAGGAGAGTGAAGATATTGTGTAGTCCTCTATTATGTTTAACATGAGAAGAAAGAAAAAATTGTGGTCCTAATAAAATGAATGATATAAAGTGCTATGAATGCTTCATTATTTACCACTGCAACTCTGCTAATTGTCTGTTGTGGTTTAATCCAGCAAGTAGCTACACACCACACAGCATTTTGCTCACTCCCCCTCCTCCCAGTGGGATGCGGAAGAGAATCAGAAAAACATGTGGAACTCGCAGGTTGAGATAGAAACTGCTTACTGAGACAGAAAAGGAAGAGAGAGGTAACAGTAATAATAATGATAAATATAAATATATGAGTATTTACAAAACAAATGATACACAATGTAATTGCTTACCACCTGCCAACTGAGGCCTGGCTACTCCCCAAGCAGTGGCTGCCCCCCAGAAAACTTCCCACAGTTTTATATGTTCTTGTTACAGGATGTTGTATGGAATATCCCTTTGGCCAGTCTGGTCAGCTGTCCTGGTTCCGTCCCCTCCCAGCAACTTGTGCAGGCTCCCCTTGCTGGCAGGACAGTATGAGAAGCTGAGAAACTGAGATGTCCTTGGCTCTGTGCAGTACTGCTCTGCGACAGCTAAAACATCGGGGTCTTATCAGCAGCGTTTTTCTCCTAAAGCCAAAACATAACCTCATACCAGACACTATGAAGAAAATCAACTCTACCCCAGCTAAAACCAGGACATTGTGGCTAAATTAAACAGACAAAGCTTGCAGTTCATGTCAGGCTCAGACAAGCTCCTTACAGGAAATCACGAGGCAGGTGATATCAACAGAGATAGAATCCCAGCCCTGTCAAGTGAAGTCTTTAGAGAAGAGACACAATTACAGGAAGATTACTTTGCATGCAGTATAAGGGATGTGCAGTTTCTTGTACTGTCGTAGCAAAAGAAGAAATTGAGGCAGAGAGGACTGAGGAAGGAGTTAAATGGAAAATCAAAAACACACAAGAATAGTGCAGGTGTGACCATGACAAGAACAGCTTATAATGAACTTATGTTTAGAGGCAGAGGACAAGAAGGTGCGCGATAAACTAGGCAAGGACGAACTTGATAGAAAACTTATTGCTGACTATTAAACACCAATCTTCAGGTCAAAGTTTAGATAGAGGTATAGTTCTGTAAAAATGTGGAAGTAGCCATACTGCCTGTATAGTGTCTGTTTTGGCTCAGTTTTACTCACTTCTGTTTATCATTTTGGAGCTGAGAGTCTCCAGCTGAGAGTGGCTTATCTCTGACTCCTGAGAGCTTTATTCTTTAGTCTGTGGAGCTACATATAACTGATGCCTTTGGGATTAAACCTTTTAACGTGAAACCCCTTTGCATTAGATGGCATTAGCGAGGCAAGACAAGCATGCAACAGCATGCTTAGAGATTTTTATTTTCTGTTGTAAAGTGTGGGACACGAAGATATCCTGGCACTAGCCTTCGACCAGGCCTTTACCATGGAGATATCTGCCAGTGTAACTGGATCAACAAAAGGTTCTGCTTGGGACAGTTGCACACTGTGATGGATCGTCTGCTTGGCAGGATGGTACATTAATGCCTTACTGATGGCTTTCTGTCATGCCCAAGTATATCAGAAGTGCTGGAGACTGCTGTCAAAACTTATATCCCACATAAGTGCATACTCTGAGCCTGCTGCAAGCAGAGAGGACTGGTCAAGTGACTGTGGCATTCACAAGGGCTCTACATCTACTTTCTGCTCAATCAAAACCTCATATGCAGAAAATGTCAACAGACCTCAGTTGTGGATTTCAGTGGGTCTCAGATATGACCTCTAGTCTCTCCACCTCTCTTGCAAAGAGCAAATTAATGCGGAGTTTTGCTGTGACTCTATTTAAGCACTGAAATTAGAGAGGTTTCTGAAAATTATCATGAGGTACCAATAGCTGAATTTAGAGAAAAAAAAATGTATAAATCCTAGTAGCAGAGAATATGATTCCTTATCTCCAAATATACCAGAGATTATTTTGTTTCAGGGCAGGCACAGCTATGAAGTATTAATACGAGAAACTGCTTCTGTTGTGTTTTATAATTTGGTCCAAAAAGAGTCTTAGATACTTTTTCCTTCAAAAATTAGAAAATTTCAGTCTCTGTGAAAATCCTCAGATTTCATCTTTCAATGAGAATATGTGTAACTAAATTCTATCATTTTTTCAGCTGGTGCCTATTTTACTGGTTTTGACTATCTCAGTAAAATACTAATACATTTTGCCAGATATGCATACAACAAGATGGGTTATTTCACTTCAGCTTCTGCCACATTTTAGCACAGAATCTTTCAATTATCTGCATTAAAAAGAGTATCCTGAGCCTGGGAAAAAATTCTTCACAGGATATTTCTTTTTGCTGTTACCATCATACTCTTCTCTATATAACTCTTTTCACCATCCTTTGTACTAGTCATGAGTAAGATGTGGCTCATACCTATCTCCATGTCTGGTATATTCCAGAGACTGGAGTGCAGAAGAGTAAAGATTTTAATTTTGCCTGCAATGATTATCAGAACTCTCTGAAAATGAGGTTTAGGAAAGGCAGTGAAATTTATTATTCATTGCCAGAATTTAGGGAGTGAGGAGTCACACGTAATGGAGTCACTCCAGGAATTCAGCTTCGACTTATCTCTACAGAAAACTGAAAGCATTATAAAAACCTTCTCCACTCCATTCCTTACTCCTCTTTATTAACCAAATAAATGATTAAAAGTCCATTACAGATTACTTCTGGGTGCTGAACCAAAGATTAAGGTGAATCTAAAATTCAAATGGAAAAAAACAGTCCTTGGATAGCAGAGAAAGCAGCAAGAGCTCAATACTGCCAAGAGCTATGGGGAGAAAAAGAGGAGATCCAGCTTCCAGCTCCACCATGGAGCCTGCCTGGGAGGGATTTTTTAATTTTTTTTTTTTTTTTTTTTTTTTT
>VXAV01006262.1:40191-64251 GCA_013399715.1 Alectura lathami
AAAAAAAAAAAAAAAAGGCACTGAAATTATGCAGATATTGTACCATCATAGCAAATTATGAAATATGAAAGTAAGAACTGTTTAAAGTTCTAGAGATGCTGAATGATTATTATCATGATAATAATTTCCAAGTAACATGAAATATTCATATGTTCATCTTGTCAAAATTTAATATGTGTATTTGGACAGAGAGATGTGTGTGTGAGTTTTTCTTTATCTATGTGTTTCCATATAAATGGCTGCTTTGATTTTCATTTAAATCCAAAATCTCACTTAAATATCTGCTTGTCAAACACCTTAAAAGTGGTGGGAGAGAGTCAGACCCTGCCTTTCAGTATTTTCAGGGATCTCTGTGTTTGTGTACAGATAAAAGAAGCTTATGCCTAAATCATAAGCACACACAGAATGATACTTGATGCACAATAAAGCAGTGAAATCAACATTTCAAATGAAACTACTTTTGCTTACAGAACATGGATTTCCAACTACCACCAAAGACAAGTTAACAGCCAAACAAGGGAAACCTAGAAGAAAATGTAGAATATTTTTGTTCTTTTTTAAAATTGCAAAGCTGGAAGTATTATTAGGTATCCTATCAACAATTAGGAAAATTTGTTTTTGTGGTCCCAGTTGCATGAACAGGGAGAAATGCAGGAACCGACAGGGGTGGGCACAATGGGTACAGAATGTTTTGTCTCCTTTTGTTACTTCCATCCCATGGTTTCAGGTTCATGACCGTAATGGCAAAGCGATTGTGTGGCTGCTGGCAAAGTTTTTTCTGCCCTCTTCCTCTTTTCTGAAGAAGCCATTGCTCAGTAGACATTTTAGCAGCCCTCTCTCCAGCCATCCCAACCACACCCCACTTTATCTGCTGGATCACACACTCCCCTCTGACAGGCCATTTTACATGTGTTTGTGTTAGACTTGACACTTTCCCTGCAGATGTCTGAAGAGAGTTATCTGAAGGGCTCCAGCAGACAGGGTCTGGTGGCTTCAAGGTGCTCAGCTGGCTCACAACAGCAAGATATTCACAAGTGCTTGTAAGGTAACAGGAGCCTTTTGCCATTCCTCTGGCAGAGATAAGGGGAGAGCCTCTCACCGACTAGAGACACCCACTGACCAATTCAATTCAAGCACAGTCTTAAGTGAATAACAAGTGTGGTCCTTAATTTGATTGCAGCCTCTCTAATCAGCAAAGCCCTTAACCCCTGCGCTTTATTCTAGCCCAGTCTGCATACCTATGGGCAGCCCAGACCTGCTTTATGAGCCTTTCCAAAGGCAGCACGTTGTAATCGGTGTGCCTGTGTAACCAGCTGCCTGCGAGGAGATAGCGCAGCCGTGTTAACAGCAGCCGAGGTACCCAGCTATTTCAGTCACGTCTGAGGACGTGCCTTTGTCCTGCTCTGTTCTCAAGCAGCAAACGTGCCACGGGAGCACCTTAGCAGGCATTAACAGCTCAGCTTCTTATCCTGCCTTCCCTTGTCCGGAATAGCCTGTAGTGGCATTGAGGGCCCTGCAGCTGGTAGCAGCAACACAGGGCTCCTGTGCTTCTTTGCGTGTCTCCTCTGTGCTGCACTACTTCCTAGCAGGGTGCATTGGGAAACGTGGCTGACACATGTGCATGCCCTTTGTTTCTAATACGCTGCTTCTGTGCTATCAATGTCAAGGTCAGTAAACATGTCTTGTACTAGGAGAGGAATTCAGTACAAACCTACACAATCCCAGCACAGTCTGTAGTACTGAGACACCAAGGTTCACACTGCATATGTGTGCTGTACATTAGCTTTCATCTCAGTGAAGAAGCAGTTAGCATATCTGTAGGGCTGAGTACCTGGCTTATTGTGGAGTTCATTTCGTTATCTCCAGCTAGCAACTCCGAAACTTTAGCCCGGCATTCACATACCCGTGGAGATTTTGGTTTTGTCTTAGTCATGCAGAATTATATTCCTGGAGCCCCTTGAAGATGAAGACCCCTACTATACAAAAATTCATAGAGGAAGACAACCTGGGAAGGGGGGAGAGTTCTGAAGTGCTCATAGTAAACTTTCTTTAAAGTCTTATCTGAGTTTATCTTTTGCCAGGTGCTGAGTGAAAAGCTCTGAACTAAATTACCTTTTAAATCAGTCCGGATGTACATTTGTTTGGCTATAGGCTCTCAGACAATATAAATGCTCCTTCCCTTTCCTTCCTCTTCCCTTCTCAAATGTTCCGAATCTTCTCTAAACACAGGATAAGACATGGGGCAAGAAAGTCACATAGCACAATTGCTCCGGTACCTGGGCTAGTCTGACATTCCTTTTATCCAGACCTTGAGGAACAACAGCCTGTTAACCCATTCATTTTAAATGCAAGATAGTGAAGTATATACCTTGCTCATACTGATATTATCTATATACAAAGAGGTCCATTTTAGTGTAAGATACTGAATTCTTTGACAGTCAACTTTCAACATAAACAGTTATTGAGTTAAACATGCAAGTGACACTATCAAAAATACATTTAACTTAACTATCAACTCTTAAGTGCCATTATATATGTAACGGAATGAGGGCCAGAGATATCCCACCTTGCAGGCTTGGCTGCCTATCTGTATTCTATTGTTGTGCAAATATTACACCACTTTTACTTTATGAATTCTCCCACCATTCTGTGTGACAAAGACAAATGCATTTTGGAGTTTGGAAGTCTGATCCCAGGCATAAGGGATTAACTTGTACTTTCAGAAAAGATCAGTTTCACCTCTGATTTCTGTCTGCACCCACAAAGCCTGCAAAACAAATATTTCTGTTCCCAAGATGGCAGCTGATCACAAATGTTACAAACTCGAATGGAAGGACCACCTTCTGGTAGTCTCCATACAGTGTGTGCCTTCTCTTCTTTGCTTGTGCTCCCATGGCCAGACTAGAACACTAGAGCTCACAGCAATTTCATAGAATGGTCTCCTTCAGATAAACTTCTTTCATCCAAGGGAATTCAGTGGAAAGACTGTGAGCCAAATATGTGCAGGAAGTTACATCATTCACAAATCCGTCCTTTTTATTACAATATTTGTTTGGGAAAGAAAAATGTCCTTCCGGCCACCTCTCTACCCCTAGTTTTTTTCTTTTAAGTTACATTGAGTCCCCTGCAAGACAAAAATACTGAAAATTTGTTACTATCATTGTGAGTTTGCTGGTAATTGAAATTACGACCTTAAGAATTAGATGTGAGCTAGTCTTGACCTTGCACGTGGTACTAAGAAAGTTTTATCTAACTCATCTCCCCAAACTACTTCAATGAACTAGGTTTTTCTAGAAAGTACGATGATTCTTTGCAGATGCAATGTTTTGGCTTGTGTAGTTTATATCTGTTTTGCCAGTGTTCACTGCCTGTTTTCTTCCACACTGCCTCAAATCTCATATCAGAGAGATTCATGCCTGTTTCTCCAAGTCTTTAATGCCTTACTTCAACTACACTCCATTATTAATTCTCCATGAGCTTAAATAGCTCCTTTCTGAGTGGCAGCTCATGGTGGGATGTTTTGCATAAAACTGCAGCTGTCAGTTCTGTAAGACTTACAAGAGAAAGTTAGTATTTTCTTGTATCAAATGTTTCTCAAGGGAAAGCAGAGGAGAGCAGGTCCTGCTGTTTGCATATTGTTATAACAGCTTTCCTTAAAGTCCCCAACTTTGCATGTTTTACTGTAGGAATTAGTCGTTTCCCTTGCAACTAGGAATAGGCCAGGGATGGCAAATAGCTTCCAAAAGGCATAATTATGTAACACAGCACGTATGCCTTGACGTAACATTAAGCGGATTTCTGAAGCCAAAAGTAAGATGTCCAAGGTGCTTCTCTTGAGTTACAGTCGAAGGAAATGACTATTTTCCCTATATTATAGAGGTCTTTTCTTTTTTTTTTTTTTAAGAACAAAATATTAGTGGTTTAGCTGATATTTCTTTTATTAAATAAAAGGAAGTAAATGAATAAATGAAAATTAAACAACCCCAGTATTTTCAGGTTTCAGTATTATCAGTGTGATATTTCTGGGTGCCTTGATCCTTGCCACAAAGGAAAAGGACCATTTTTGGAAATGGCCACTTCTTGCAGGGAAATGTTTTCAATTCACGCACAGAAAAACTTACCTCGGAACTGCAGTGTTCAATTTAAAGCCAAAAATTTACCATAACCAGAAAGAAGATTTGAATCTATATGACAAATAAGTAATTCCTATGCTTCATCGTGTGTAATAATTTTCTGTCAGATTTGGTGAGTCTCTGTAGCAAGCAGCTTTGTAGCTGTGATTGCCTGCTAAACCTGAAGTGATGCTACAATGGAGGCTTGACAAATAAAGATATTATTCCAGGAAATCTCTTTCTTGTACTTGTTATCTTCATATTTCTGCACACAAAACATTGTAAAAAGCCTTTGTGTATTCTGCATTTCTTTTACACTTGTGAAATAGAGCTTTTAAGCCATTTTTGCACCTTCCACATTTTAACTTCCTGTAGATTCTGATTTAATATCTGTAGTACTGGATTCCCCCCATATCCCTCTTGTTTTGTTTTGTTTTGTTTTTTTCTTAGCCTAACACATCCCTTCATGAAGGAGTGAATGCCATTCATTCCATACAGTTTGTTCTTTCAATCATAATCTTAATGAAATGTCAGGTCTGGCCAGGTCCCCATCTCAAAATAAAAGGTACAGTAGAGCCAAGAGTGTTGCAAGGTTGATCTTAGGTATGATGGTTTCTACACATGGAAAATTCTTTACTAAGACACTTTGCTCTGTAAAGGGAAGGGGGAGTATAAAAGGAGAAGAAAATGAAAAAAAAAAAAAAAAAAGTAGGAAAAAAATCTATAACCTCATCATTGGCTGGAAAAGGAGCTTGATTAATGTCTCTTCTAACAATGCAGCAGAGGGAGCATCAAATGAAAATGGGAAATAACTGCTTCAAAGTGAACAGAATATAGTCAAACTCCTTGCCTCAGACTGCAATGGACATTAAAATTTATTCATGGCAGGGAAGAGAATCTAAAGCACAGAGGGCTATGAAATGTCAATACGCCCCATCAAGTTCACAGGTCTGTAAGCCCCAAATATGTGATGTATGAGTGAGCAATCTGGAAACGTAGCACTACGTGCTTGCTTTATTAAATTCTTCTTGAGGCATATGCTATTGCTTACACTTGCAAACAGAATTGCAAAACTGGATAGACCTGTGATCTGATTAGGCCGTTCTTATTTTTCTTATGGCCACCATATTCTGCTAGAACATCTGGTCAGTTGGGTATCTGTTCACTTCATTTTAGGAAGTCAGGATAAATCTGGCTAATATATTGCTTTTATTATCAAAGCTGCCAGGCTTCACATACAAACCAGTGCACTGTCTTTGGTGCAGCCTATTGCAAGGCAGCACACCTCTGATGCAGAGGTGCATCTGTGGAGATGCAGCTTTGTGCATAGTGCTGTGGGAGCTGTGTGCAGGACGCACCACGCTCATAACTGGTTTTCACTGTTTGCTGGGGCAAGTGGGCAGCCACATAGCTTTTATGCACAGGACCAATGCCTTAACCACCAGGGGAGGACTGCACCACCAATAAAACATAGTACTGTAGTTGCATTCAGGCTTCCAGGTTGGGTAGTAACAGAATTCAATGCCAAATAACCGAAAAATTCAGAAATCTGGGCAATCTGCGTGTGTGTGTGCGCATGTGTGAATAAATCCCTAGGGCTGTGGGGTGGGAGCCTGGAGAGATGCTCCTAGTGATCCCTGCCTCGGGGCTTTCCCAGTGCTCCCCACTGGGTGGTGGTAAAACACTGTGGATATCTGCCGCGTCCCGGTATCCTCCGAGTCACAGCTGTGTCTGTCCAGAGAGTAGCCAACAAGGAGAAAATTTTGCCGGCTTTATAAATCGTAGTTGGTCAGTGCATTTTACCATCCTGCAGTAACACTAAGTCTGCTCAGCTCCGTGACGACTGAAGGACCCCGATGTCTACAGTAGCTGTTCCCTCCACAGCCACAGAGACCCCTGTGGTGGACACCTTCTGGACACACCCACAGTTGTTACAGCTGACTCAAAAAAGTGAAGCTAGAAAATTAGCGGCACAGGAGGAACTTCCAGATTGGCACTGCTTGAATATCCATGCCATACCCCAAAGCATACGTATCCACCAACTGCAAAACACCGCCAAGGGCTAAACACTCTGCCATCCTGCAGCCAAAGGAGACAAACATATCTGAGAAGTCTGTGCATGTACAGAAATGGTGCAGCATTTGAAATGCTGTCTGGCAGAGGAGTGTACTCTCACTATCTTTATCATTAAAGGATTAGGTTAAGTGTAATGTAAGATACACAAAAATTATTCAAATGTACAGTTTTATTCTAATTCATTATAGCTTTTGTGCCTGAAAATGAAGATATGAACAAAAGATTTCCTGAAGTTTGAGTTCAGATGTAGAATTACCTAGATCTAGCTCAGACTATTACAAACATGGTTCAACCTGTGCATCTCTTGACACAATAGGATTTTCTCAGCAACATCAATCAAAACATTAAGATCTAAAGATATGTAAAACATATTTCTATTTCATCTTCTCTCACCTGATCCCCAGATTTTCCCCCTGAATTCTTCAGCTCTCCCTTTGGGTGTAAGCTTTTGTACTATGCCAAGAAATGTGATGTTCGGTAGAAACTGGTGCGAGTTGAATGCTTGTAACAATACGCATACACAGGTGAAAATGGGACAAGCCAAAAAAGTACCTCAACAACAATGCCACCTCACTCTCTAAAAGTTACCTTGCATCTAAAGAAATGGTAAACTTAGAAGTAGTCAGCAAGGAGATTTATAAACACAATAAGAAAACACAGTCAAAGTGCGGAGTCAACATTTAAGTTTCAAGAATGTTTTTGCAGGAGACACAAAGTACTTTGCTAAAGTTTCTAGGGAGTGCACTATGCAGTTTGTGTCTGAAAATTTGCAGTTTTATATGCAGACTTGCACAAGCGCCAGTCTATTCCCTCTGCCCCTCTCTCTGGGGCAGCCGAATGATAGTGGCAGATTTTGTTGCTAGCCCAGTTTGTTTTCTGGCTTGCAGCTGGTAGTTTATTTGACAAAGAAACACTTTTAAATGACCACATCTATAAATTTAGTTGAGCTCAGACACCAAGTTTGCTCTGCGTTTTCTCAAGGCAACTTAGGACTACGAGTAAGTTAGCTAAGGCGCATGTTTTCCAGCAGGCACTTAGCTGCATCAGAACAAGACTGCCCATTACCTTAAATGAGAGTTCAAGATCAAAGCTGAACAAGACTGAAGAAGAACATAAGAAGGAGCAACATCTAAGTGCCAGGATATTCTGCAGGTCCCTGTGAGCTGGACCAGATGTTAAAAATTAAACTTGTAAAGAAGAAGCTGGTTCTAGATGAAGAGCACTCTCCTCCCCATATGTTCAGGTTGTTATTTATATCCCCAGGATAAAACGGTTTGTCCCAGCATGGTAACTGACACTTCCAGATCAATAGTACAGGTGGAATAACCGCAGTCAGCAAGCAGTATAGGGCCTCTGCTGTCTGAGAGGACAGAACATGTCCTTGCTACACGTCAGGAAGCACAATCCCATCTGGCACTGTTTAGCTGAAGCTTTATGTGAAAGGAACTGCTGTCTGGCTTCGGAGTTTGTCCTTTTGAAATGAAATGGAGGAGACACTCTTGTCCAGCATTTTCAATTTTATCCTCTCTTTGAATAGAGAGTAGTTTTCACTCTGCTAGGTTGCGAAAGGACTAGGGCATATCCTGTGCTTCAGCCTGAAAAAGAGAGAAGTGGGTACACAACAACAGAGTCCGTATCACTGTGGCTGATGTGAAGAGGAAGGAATCTATTTCTCTTCCACAGAACAAAGTGAAAGAGGAGGCAAAAAGCTGTGACTTCACTCAGCAGTTTTTTCGTATCTCATGAAGAAAACTGTGGAGCTCACAGCCGTGGGGTGATTTTTAATTAGTTTCCGGGGAGACTGCACAAGTTCATGGAAAATAATCCAAGGAGGCCCTTAAACAGGAAGTGAAGAAAAGAACCTCTGATTAAGTCCTAGAGAATGAAGGGAGTCTGGGAGAGCGTTCTGGGGAAATGCTGCCGTGAGCTCACTCTTCCTGCAGCTGCTGCCTCAGACAGCTGCTGGGCCCTATTAACCTCTCTCTTCTTTAGTGCTGTAGCGGTTGAAGCTTGAAAGCACAACACAAGACTGTCACAAAATAGAATGGTGCTTCATCAGGCAAACCTAATGTGCTGAATAAGATATAGGAGATGGAGTCTTTGTAACATTCATAATAGTTTAAAAGCCAAGATGCAGTGTATGTCACCTGCAATCATGTCTTTGCAGCATTATTTATTAACAATGATCATGAAAAAGTAATTGGCAAATTTGAAAGCACTATGTTGCCTGCTAGTGGGAGAGAATTCAGCCTTCTGAGTTCAGTTGCTTAGCACTGCAAAATACTTCTCTGCCAGTGTTCTACTGGAAAACTTAGAAAAGGCACAGGCAACAAAAATCACCCTTCCACCTGCAAATATTTTGCGTGCCTATATTTCTGCAAAGAGCTTGTGAGTCAAGGCAAACTGAAAGGGGTTTGGGGAGAAAAGGCACTATGAAGACTGCATTTTTCTGTGTTCATTTAAAGTCAATGTTTTGGAAGCCCTTTGTTTATTTTGACTCGCTACTTTAGAAGTGTACCTAGTGCTCACATGGTCAAAGATCATCCCCTTGCACTGCGTCTGTTCTACCTATTTATTGCAAAGTTCAGGGCTGGCTGCCTTCAAAATGTTGTGTTTGTATGTGCTGTTAGCAGTAGAGGCTTCAAGAGCATTGTGCTGGTCTGATATTGTTCTTTAGATGGCACTGACATGAACTCATTCTGCACTAAACATATAAATCCTAGAGGAGTCAGGACCTCAGAGCAGACCATCAGAGGCTCTAATGCCCTGCAATTTTGCATCCAATAGCTGACTCACCTACTGATTTAGTCTCCTGCAGGTCTTCATGGCTGTATAGGACAGCAGAGCTTCCTTTTTTCTTGTCCTGGTGTTCAGACATGAGCAGCTGAAAGGCCTTGCCAATGATGCCCTTGGATCTGCAGTGCAGATGTACCTCTAGTAGGAGAGGCATCGGAGTTACTAGCATTTCCGTGCACTGCATGAATTAACATTACATTCTGGCCTTTTAGGATAAGAGATAAAGCTTACAAAAAGGAAATTGACTTTTATGATGTGTACACATGCAGAGTACACAGCAGGGTAGCACTGCCTTTCTTCACTCATTGTCTTCTGCATTCTTCACCTTGCTTCTTTGTGCTGCTAGAAGTTTACTCAGTCATTTCTGCTGAGACAGCCTGAAGCAGGGTGGAGGCAAAGGCTGGTGCTGAGGAGACAAAAAATTATCAGAGTCATTTCTTCATTCCCTAGATGAGATGATGACAGCCTGAGAACAGATCAGCTGGACACGAGCACTTGTGACCACGCCTTTGCTATTTTCAATGTCAATGCGCTACAGAAACCAGGCAAGCCATATAGCAGCCTGTGATTCCTCAGAATAGAAATAAGCACAGGGCTAGCCTGGTTTCAGTCTAATTTACCTTCTTGCACATTGGGTCAAAAAAGTAAGTATGAGCAGGGCTAATCTGTTGATTAATTAGTTATAATTTTAATCAGAACCTGAGGAAACAGATGATGGTGTATGTTAAAGGCTGTGTTGAGTGCTTTCATCAGAAATGTTCCCTATATAGAGCTGATTGACACGAAGGAGATGAGCTCCAGGCTGCCATGCCATCTACCTCCCAGGACTCACTGATGCTCTTAATGTGTCCCACATTTCTCCATTACCTTGGCTGTGAGAGTACAAGATGCCACTTTTATGAGAAAGCAAGCAGTTATACTGACAGCTGTGGAAAGCAAATCATTGCTTCTCCCATTCTCTTTTCCTTATTCTGAGAAGATATTCTCAGAAAGTAGACCAACCTCATTTTTATCTCAATCTTAAATTATTGAACATGCTCTATACCAGGCCATTAACAAACAGAAAAGATGGTTAAGAAAGAGACTTGCACATATAAAGGAACAGGACAGTTATTCAGTTTTCAGAAAAGGCAAGAAGGAACCTTCTGTGGTTTTGTTTGTTTGTTTGTTTGTTTTATTAATTGGTGGACAACATTTTTATAGATGTTTTAAAAATAAGAGCTTTTTCATTTAATGAGGATCCATTTCCGAGTATAGACAGAATTATTATGGAGATGGCAGACATCATGGAAGTAAATTTCCTTTTTATAACATATCTCTCTTTATCCTGAGGCTTTTCTAGAATGCAATGTTAACTCTTGCAGTACATGGAAATGCTAACAACTCCAATGCCCCTCACACTGGTGGTACATCAGCACTGCAGATCCAAGGCATGACTGCTGTTCACAGAAGTGTCTGCCTCATCTGGAAAGATATATAGCTACAGCAGAGTAAGATGTGTTCAGTAAGTACCCATGATTCTGTTTCCTGTGGTCTGCAAAACATTCAGTAAATGTACATCTACATAAACTGCAAGAATATCCCCATGTATGTTATCACTAGCAGCATTAGTGAAGTCCTGATCTTAAGTCATATTGGGCTAAAAAAAGGGAAAATGCTCTCCCTCCTGCCCATTCTGCCTGCTGCATGACTGCCTGGCAGCCTGGGGAGCCCTAGGGGAGTGGCAGAAAGAGGTGGGGCACGAGGGGCACCCATTGTTATACCAGTAATGGATCGAGGGAGTCAAAGTCGAAAATGATCCAAATGTATGCTTGGGTATCTTTCTAAGTGGAGTCCATGCAGCAAAAGAGCAATGAAACAGTGGAGCAGTTCCTTCAAAAGCATAGCCATTTCATAGCGCTGCTGCCTGTACAGGTTTAGAACTGGGTGAGGGATGGCGGCAGTTCAAAATTCAGTCTGACCACCCGGACAATTAACTCACAGCAACTTCCACAGCGCTTGCAGAAATGCTGTGTTGTGTTTGTGCTGAGCTGTGCATGAGAGAGGATGAATGAATTATAGAGGGCTTTTTGAATGCATCTGTGCAATCAGCGAGGAGGAGTTATACAAGCCTTCTCTTCCTGACAGAGAGTGAAGTGCTTTCTTCACTCTCTTATCTTTCTTCAGCACAGTTCAGGCAGGGACAGGTGCCATAAAGGAGAATGCTGACAGGTTTTCTTGAAAAAATATACATAAAACCAGCTGGTGATTTTTCCTGTGGCTCTTAATTTCCAAGAAGGAACAAATCCTAGGTCTTGTGTCACGCTAGAGTAAACCAGCTTTTAGGCAAAAGACCTCAACAAGCAGAGGAAAGTTTTGAAAAGCATTGCAGCTGCAGGGCTCCTGCAGGCTGTGGAGCCACTGCTTCCTTTTGAAAAGGAGACAGCCTAAAAGGAGACATACTTAGCTACAGATTCCCGTTCCCTTTTCCACTCTGAGGGTATCTTATAACCCTTGCTGGCATGCAGGAGTGGTGAGCCACAGTCCTTATGTCAGACATTTTCTGGATAAACATTTCTGGTCTGCTACCTGCAGAACTTCCCGCAGCTACAAATGAAGCAAAATCTGTCTAAGGAGGATGTGGGTAAGCACAAAAAAGTACCTTCAGTGCAAAGAGTGTTTCAGTGACTGCATCATGGTGCATCCTCCACAGAGCAGTTGCAAATACCTCATGGCTAGAGGTGAGAACAGATTGTTTTTTCCCTTATTTGCTTTAAGAAACTCTGAACAGATAGATAGAGAACTCTCCTAATCCATTAGGAGAGGGCAGAGATCCTCTCCTAATGTTTTTCCTAAACATTAAGAGGAGAGAGGGAAGACGCTGTTCCCAGAGATTATGGTGGAAGCAGGGTTATCTCTAAGTAAAGAAAGGTAGCTACAGAAATTCCTGCTCATCCCATGAACTGCAATAACTACTAGGTGTTCACTAGCAAATAACCCATGGTACAGCATGCTAGCCCATTCTAGGATAATTTTCTTCCATATAAGTACATGTCTCTGTGTATACTTTTACTGATACCTATGTGACATGAGAAAACATTAACCTGAAGGTGTTCCATGTACTAATCAGATGTTTCCTACACAAAACCTCTGTGCCTGCCACTGCCATTTTCTGAACTTGAATCCTTGTTCTGCCCCCTTGCTATAGCAGAAATCTTGTTAAACTTACTGCAGCTGTTCTGCCATTGTCTGAATCAACCTGGCAAGAAAGAAGGTTTCAGTGTTTATTTCTTCTGCAATTTAAAAAATTCACTGGAGATGTTTATGCTGCCCATGTCTTGCTGCAGATGGCCTTCAGCAACTCATCAGAACCTGATGGTGCAAAGCGTGTGGGTTGTAAAGCAGTCTGTCCATATTTCATATCTGCGAAGACACAGCTTTCTTCTTACGTGTTTTTAGGTTAGAATGAAAGAGCCAACAACAGCAAAAATAACAACTGAAATATCATAGTTCGGATCAGATTTTTCTGTTTCAAAAAATAAAGTGAAGAATGACTTCTGGCCCTGGGTCCTGTTTCTGCCATAATATCCTCACTTATTTTTGATATTTATCTTACTAACTTGATAATTATTATCAGTGGCTCAATAAGATCCTGTCTTCAGGGGGAGTCTGACAGAAGCAGTAAGAACCTGGTAGGAAGCCACAGGCAGGAGCCTCGCTGCTTGTTTTTCATATTTCTGAAACACTCTGGAAGGCAGAGAAAGAACTCTCTAAGTGATGCTTTTCCTTCCCATCTTTTTCCCACACTCATTGACCCAGATGATCCCAGCCTGCAACGTCTCCCTGCTCTTTGCATTGCTGGTAGGTATACAGTCAGCAGAGTTGTTCCCAACAGCAAGAGTTCGTTCTTGCAGAGCAAGTGGCACCCTGAGGAGAGGGACCTTACTGAACAAATAATAAACACATAGAAAAGTCTTCACGAGTAACAGAGAACATGCAAGGAAAGGAAGAGGGACCTGCCAGCCAAGGGAGTTATGCCTGCACTGTGCTATTAGGAATAAAATCAGAATTGCAGAAATTGGAGATAAGTTTGAAGTTCTAAAGGAAGTTAAAGTCTGCAGTTACCAGAGCTACCTGCAGAAAGAAAATAACCACGCTCTGTGGGAGGCTGACATAAACACTAGCGTGAATCTACATGTGTACAAAAATAAAAATGTGTATTTTGACTGGATGTGGAATAAAGGTGATGACATCAAACATGGACACAGAGATGGAATGGCTAATGAGAAAGACAGTATGGAAGGGGAAATCACAGCCCAAGTAGTAAGGATTTAATAAAACTTTGTGAAGTTGGTACTCTCTGAAAGTGGTTTGAATAGTGCCCATACCAAAGAAAAGAAAAAAAAATGCCTATCCAGACACTAGGCTGTAGTTACATGATGATTAAGGTCACATTTGCGAAGAAGCAGATCATCTGGCAGTGGAAGGTTGAACTGGACCAGTGAGAATGCTTGATTACCATAACTGTTAAGTTCAACAACATATGATACAGTGCTTACGTCAGGTTTACATTGTCTGCAGGAAGACAGATAATGCCTGAATGGATAATACTAGAATAAAATCTACCAAGCTCCCTCCCTCCAAAGAAGTTATTTGAACTGATAAAGAGATTTAATACCAATCAAGTGCTTTGCATTAAAAAAATATTAGATCCACTGATACTGGATTTACCATATTATGACCACTACATAATATAACCTTAAAATCACACAAGTTTTTTGAGAAAATTCTGAAGAGAGTAGTTAAAAACTTGGAGGCAAATGGAACAAATCACAAACCAGTTGTACATACTGTAAATTTAATGAAAACATTTTGTCTTTGTCAAACAGAGTACGTGAATTTCCCTGTTTTCCAGTCAAAGAAAGTCTGGAGAACTCCTGTGAGTAGAGATTTTATGAAGTCAGTAAGATAAAGCAATATGCAAAGTTAGGTGTTATGGCAGGGTACTGCACGATGTAACTCTGGAGGTTATTCTCTGTCATAGGTATCCGGTTTTGCAGCAATAAAGATGCAAATGATAACCAAATGATGGGTGGTGGGTTGGAAGTGTTTGTACTGAATGTCATGTTCAGTTCAATGATGTTTGAAAAAGCATTGTCCCTACACAACAGATTTGTGTTTTACTGATTATATTGAAAAGCTTTCTCAGACCAAACACTTTGTCCTCTGTAGCTCCCACCCAGGGTATTTTTTTTCATCCTTTCCTTATACCTGCAGAAACTGAATTTTCTGCCTTAAAAAGCAGTAAAATATTTGATATAGAGAGGGGATCTTACTGTAAACGATATGAACTTCAGTACAACCTAGCCATGCAGCAACTGATGTACTTTTCTCTCTTGCTTTGTAGTATGAAGAAGTTTTGCTTTCTTCCTGTATTTGCTACTCAGAATGCATCATTAGAAACCCTGGTTGATGGCAATTTAAGCACACCTAATTACTTAGTCAGTCTGATCTCTGTGAGGTCAAGGCTAATCTCTTCTAAAATCCAGACCTTCTGCTTTTGTTTAATATAGCCCACTGAGATTAAAATGGGATTAGAGCTCATCTGATTGGCAGAACAGCATATTCAGATGAACTCTTAAACTATTATTTTGCTAACACCACTAGGTGGAAATGGTGTCTTGCAGTGGCCCTGGCCCTGTTCTTACAGCACTTATTGTTTTTTGGTCCCTGTGGAAGTTTTGAAAACAGAGTATATAATTTCCTGAAACCAGATCCAAATCACTACCCTACATATGGAATACATAGATAGGGATATCAAACTGACTGTTTTTTTTTTCATTCATCTCCATGTATCTTAAATCTACTAGAGCAACAAAACTAAGTGAATTTAAATAACTGGAAGCTGTCCAGCTGTACATTTAATAAAGTGTTTAAAATTTCTTCTGTTTTATTACCAAGATTTCTTTTAAAACTGTTTTTTCTTCTGTAAACATCAGTGCTGATTATGTTGAATTAAGATTTTTTAATTAACCTTGATTCAACGTCTACATTATAGATATTCCAGAAAAAAATATATGTATCTATGTGTTCCAAATGATACTCTTCAAACTTCGTTTGTGATAATCCAAGCATAAAGATTGCCAAAAAAAAAAAAAAAACCCAAGAAATAAAAACACATAAACAACAAAAAAACTAAACTAATGTAAGTCTGCTGCAGATTTTCTTTCCTTGTATTTTGAGTACAGATATTCTTCTACAGTATTTTTAATCTCACCACATTATTTTTACATTAAAGACTGTAATGTGAGGTTAACAGTGGAAGCAAAATAAATGAAGATGTTTGATCAATGTATTTCCATTATCCTGATCCTATAAAATGTGAAAATAATACAACTGTCAATGATGAGGATTATGTAAAATATCACTGGCAAAGTGCAGTAAAGCACAATGTGAAGAGAGTTCTGAAAGTGCTATTTTTGCACAGACAGACTGCTTGGCTGCTGTCCTGGATTTCAGCCTGCTCTGGTGAGGTCATGCTGTGGCTGTGGCTAAAGTAATTAACAAGGTCAATTCCACCAGTTCAGTATAAACCTGGTGTAACTGCATTGAGGTGCAGAACTGGAATGACTATGAAGAAAACAGATTTTTTCCTAGGTTGCAGCACTGCCCATGCTAGTAGTTATACCAGTTTGTGCTGCAAGAACATTTCAGCATTTCTCAACTTTAGGGTGATCCTTGGCCATCTCACCCCTCTGATTTACGGGTTTATCTTTCAGGTGATATTACTTCCTAACATCAGTCTTGGAATCATTTTGCAGTCACGGCTAGATGCTTTCCTTCTTTAGATGTTAAGGTTTGTCTTTGGCTCTGTTTGGATGTTGGATCAAAGGCTACCCCTCCAGAAAGACCAGTGTACTTGTTTAAGAGTTGACTGAGTTCTTAAAAAATTGTCAGTGGAAGCTGCAGAAGGTGCTTTTAGTAACATGGACAATTACATTTTCTTAATCAGCTACCACACAATTTTAAATGTGGAGACAATACATCAATTGAAAGTATCAAATGAGAATATATGAGGATATCAGAAATCATTCTTAAGATGTGAGATTTCTCTTTTATCTACAAGATCATAATTCACCATTTTAAACAGAGTATACAGCTATGTGAATACATGAAGACGAAAAAAGCAGTTATTGCAGTTATCAACAAATTGTAGTAATTTGCCATCTCACTGAGAAGTTACCCAGCATTCCCTCCTCACCTGATAGCACAATTAAATCATTTTTTGTGGCTATATTGTATGTAAGTTTTTCTTTGAAGAATTCTTGGTGCCAGCAAGTAACCATTGTAATTATTCTGAAATTTTAGTATGGTAAAAAATGTAGAAATTTGTTTTTCACTGATTTTGAAAGGTCACAAGAACCTGCAAAGTTCTGTTGTTCACCATGTCATTACAAAAAAGAATTACCACTACTCAGAAATATTTGCTTACTCCATCAGTTTGCAGTCATCCAACTACTATGGTTAGTGTAATAATGGAACATCTAGTTAGTGAATAACAAGCAACGTTTAAGGTCATGGTGCCCAACTATGTTCTTTTTGTAAAACATAATCTGCAATGTATTCCAATTTCTGCCTGACTGTAATTTCACATAATAATACGTTGCTTTGGGTCCTAAATTTTTTAGTGGGATGATTGGTTCTTGATTCATTTTAATGACTGAAAATGGAATTGCAAATTGTTAAGGTAATTTTGTTCCTAAACTTTCATATTATCCAATTTGTGTCACAGCTGTCATGGGATTCCTGACAAATACTGTAGTCTCTTTGTATTTTTTCCCTTTAAATGCATATGATATCATGTATGATAGGAAAATCCAGGCTCACCTTCATCCTGTTGCCTATACTTCTCATGGAAAGCACACATTTGCTTTCCTAATCACAAGACCAGAAAAGCATGCGAGCATTGGACCAGTATATGCTTTCACAGAAAACACTTTTTAAAAGAGCCAAAGCAGCAATCACCCTAATGGTCAGGAGATGAAGACATATTCTGTGCTGGACTTTATCTCTGAAATTATTTCCTAAATGTTGTTTCCATTTCTTCACTCATTCCTATATTCTATATTAAGCAACGCAGTTTTGTTGGCCAGGCGATATAAAAAACTTCCCGCTTTTCTTAATGAATATGGTCCCTTATTTTTCTGGGCTGACACACAGCTGATGTTGTATAACTACTTCTAAACTGAAAGGTCTCATCCACTGTCTCTGTTCTTCTAGTAAATATGTTCTAATGTGTCTTGTGTGTCAGAAAAACATGCCAAGGCAACGCCAAAATGCTTTAATTGAAGACCAGAAAAAATCTAACTCTTTTACAGAACTTAGATTTTGTTGACTAGGTGTTATTCTTCTAATAGTTCAGAGACTGCTTTGCTAGAAAACAGAGCATAACATGCTGTATGATTTTAATATCAAAGTCTTTCTTGCCAGATACTACACAGCTGATAATGTCTAACAGTGAGACATTGCATAATAGGCATGAGTTGAAGAACTGTCAATGATTTTGTAACCTTACTGAAATCAATTCAGCAGCTTGGTGGAAAATTATGTGTAACCAGTAAAGCAGACACATAAAACTGGTATTTGATGACAGACTTTAAAAATAGTTAGCACTGTTAAATGGTAAGATGACATCACTAAATCAAGGCTTGCTGCTACAGAGGGTTTCAGTTACAACAACCTGAAAATGGGACTGTGTTGTTAAACTGAGAGCCGAAATGTCTTGGTTGGTAGAATTATGCAAAAACGTGCAAAGTTGCAAAAAAGGGGGTTGAAAAAACAAACAAACAACAACAACTATTTGGAGGTCTAGAGTTGTAATATGCTTACATATTTAGAATGCAAATGAATGGTGATGGAAATTATGAGAGGGTGTGGATGATGAGGGGGTGTCACACAGACTAACTAAAAGAATAGCTGATACCTTTACACTCAGAAGGAAAAGGAAGAAGAGATGTGAAGAATGTCATTTTATGCGGAAGACATGAACGCAGCTACACCTATATCAAGGTAGGCCAGGACATCATTGGCTAAGGAAAAAAAAAGAAAAAAAAAATCGCTATCTGAAAGTCGCAGCAGCAGTAAGGGATGCAGTTCAAATGAAAATGTTTAGAAAGATTTGTAAGTTGTAGAACTATAGGAATGTGGCAATGCGTGTTATAAAACAGTAGTACAGTAAAACGTGCTTTAGAATAATCATGTATGATATTGTTAGCTATGGTTGTAAGGAATCAGGAATTCCTGAACTGGCCTGCTACAGTGGTTGAACTATTGCACAGAAAACACATTCTTCCATGGCTCTGGGACCTGCAATATTCTGCAGTCACTGGTATTTGAAAACATGCAGCTTCCCCCAGGACTTCACAGTAGTGGGACTGGCAGTAAGGGGAGAACCCTGCCCCAATGCATATGGTGGCCCCCAATGTCCTGTGTCATCCCACAGGCCTGTCAGCTCCTCCAGGCCCATGACAGCACCCAGGAGCAGGGCTTCGCTCTTCCTCATGCCTCCCCTCCACAGTACATGTGCCCATGGGATGCAGCAAGGCTTGGACACCCATCCTGCCTTGGTTCATCCCGGCTTCACCCAGGAGCCCTGTCTGACAACGCTGTCCCAAGACTGCCACACAGGACAGTCCAGTAGCTCATCCCTACCCTCTTCCAGGGATTTCCTCCTTCAGCCTCTGTTTTATTGTTCATGAGCATATGTGCTGCCCCTGGAAGGGGAAGCACCCCAGTCATTTCCCCTCTGCTTGCAGTCTCACTACTGCAATTGCTGCTTCTACTCCCATCTGAGTCACACAGCTTCTGTGCTTTTCTTATTTATGGGAAAGTCTCCATTTGTTGGAAAGCAGAGAGAGACAGTTTGGTGTTAAAGTGTGTTGGCTTATTAAGAAAAAACATCGCTTTCAGTCCCAAATAAAGTTTCAGATAATAAATTTCAGAGATGAGTGTAGCATACCTACATGAAGATGGTTATAACATTTCTGCATATTTTGTTTTGATTTTTAAAATGTATTAATCAGTGGTTTAAGACAATTAGTGACAGAACATGTTTCATACCAGTTAATAAAACTTCCAGGAAATAAAAACTTCCAGCTTCTATTGTCAGTAAAGTCCTCTGTTTTGCTAGTGGCATAACAAGTAGCAAACCTTTCCCTCCCACCCCCACAAATAAAACATAGAGCTAGAACACAGCTGAGTTACAAGTAGGTTGGCAGAATTTCAGCCACCATACAAAACCTCAGCAATTCAGGTAATTTCCCTGACTAATTCATCCAATTTGAACTCTTGGTCTAAGCAGGCCACAGATCAAATAAAATAACACACATCTCCTGTGCTGTCTAGGAGGTGGTAGAAATCATTCACAAAGGGAACAATTTTTCCAAGCAGATTTGTCTTTTATGCTTTTCAAGCCCACACAAGCCAATTTAGTGGAACTATCTCCCTCCTGTAGGTACTTAAAAAACAAATTCTTGATTTACTGTTTAAACACCTACACTGATGAAGTGAGTCTCAACCCTGTATTTCTCCAGCACATACTTACTTCCCACATCTAGCACTCCTGTCCAAAGTGTCACTCGAGTAAGACACAGCCTTTGCAAAACAAGGTCTATGCCAGTCCTAAAACCTTTTACATTGGTGCATTTGAAACAACACAGACAGAACCTTTCCAGCTTTACTGACATCAAACATTATTGGACATCGCATCCTAGGCAGCAATGGCCATTTAGTACTTTGAGAAAGACTTTCAGACTCTGTAGGAAGTGATGTTGGTGGTCCAGCTGGAGGTAGCTGCAAGAAGTCAGCATCTTACAGATCTGACATCGAACAGAGGTTCTCATCGTTAAGGATCACATATCTGCATAATTCCCAGATCTAGTAATGTGTTCTGTCTTCTTAAATAGCCCTTAATGTAATGAACATGCTACAGTGACCTTTAGAATATCTAATGGGCAGTGCATTTGAGCTTCTTAAATATTTAAGCCACGTTCCAAATTATCTCTCATTTATTCCCATCTTAGCCTACATATTTAACTGCATCATAATCAAGATGTATTTAAAAAAAAAAAAAAAAAAAAAAATTATTGTTAATTCCAGATCCCATTATTGTATTTTCTCCTGAATTTCAGTTGTAGAAGTAATTCTTTGCTGCTTCTCTCAAACTACTATGTTGGAATGTTTTGTTTATCTGATTTCTCAAAAGAAAAATAAAAAGAAAAAACTACTGCTGCAGTGCACCAAAGAGATTATTGCATTGTGTTTGGGATCAGAATTATCCTGAAGAAGATAAGTTTGTAATCTAGGGAAATATGGCTAGGTTTTGAGGTGAATATCCACAAAATCCTCTAATGAATGCAGAAGAAATGCTATGTGCTTAAATTATTTAACCTAGGATAGAGTCTTCCACTTAAAAAAAAAAAAAAAATCAAGTAGTTTATCTTCTGAAAGCTTCTCAGAGTATTCATTTGCTTCAGTTACAACTTTCCTGTTATCTTTTGATTCGAGATTCTTCCATTCATTGGAAAGGTCTGGTTTGCTTTTTGTTAGTTAGTTAGTTAGTTAGTTTGTTTGTTTTCAGTTGATGGGACTAATTTTAAGGTGCTGCTTAAAACCACACTTTTGATCTGACTCTAGAATTCAATATAGCATGACTCAGTGAGTGCTGTGACCGCTACCAAATGCAAAGCCTAATAAGTGATTTTTTTTCTGATATATTTTTTGTTTCTATTGCATACATCAAAAATACTGAAACTCAACTGACAGATGGGGTCTCTGTTCTGTTGGCCTCTGCATGTTTTAACCTGATGTATAAGAAGTTTCAGTGCACATGTGAAGGACTCTTTTAACAGAGCTGTGCTAGTTGGAACTATGCAGACAAGGACCTTCCCTTCCCTTCCCTTCCCTTCCCTTACCTTACCTTACCTTACCTTACCTTTCCCCTGCTCTATTCAGAAGTATCAATGAGTTAGCATTGACTTCAGTCATAAGATGGTATTGTTCCTTTTGTCTTTGATTCCACCTTTTTATTTATTTATTTATTTATTGCACACCAGCTATGTTCATAGTTAGTTAATTAGTAGGTTGTAATGCTCAGATCTCACTATTTGAGGACAACTTTTAGCTTATATTTATTTCTCTGAAAGATTCCACAAGGTTAGAGGAGATTACTTGAAAACTAGATTGCTGCAGAGATGAAGAAAAATAGCTTGTAACTCATCAAGTGCAAGCAATATGAGAAGGTTGAACATATGGACAGAGGAAAAGATAGAAGAAGGTAATTACTGCATGGTTTCATAGCAGTGAGGATAGTTTAATTTGGGAGAATGGTATGGTCAGTGGGGGACATTTGCCTCCAGCTCTGCCTGGACAACAGCCTACTCAGAAATAAATTGTGTAAGAAATCTGAGTTGTAGCTTGCTTGTATCATGTTTGACCTTGTCCTGGTTTCAGGTGGGACAGAGTTGATTTTCTTCACAGTGTCTGGTATGATGTTATGTTTTGGCTTTAAGAGAAAAACAATGTTGGTAACATCCTGACATTGTAGTTATTGCAGAGCAGTGCTGCGCAAAGCCAAGGACATTTCAGTTTCCCAGCTTCTCGTACTGCCCTGCCAGCGAGGAGGCTGAGGGCACAAGGACCTGGGAAGGGACAGAGCAAGGACAGCTGACCTAAACTGGCCAAAGGGATATTCCACACCATATGGCATCATGCAAACTTTAAAAACAAAGGGGGATTGGCTGGGGAGCAGCTGCTGCTCAGGGACTGGTTGGGCATTGGTCAGCAGGCAGTGAGCAATTACCTTGTGCATCACTTGTTTTGTGAATATTCTATACATATATATTACTATTACTGTTATTTGTCTCCTCCTATTCTGTCTTAGTAGATAGTTTTTATTTCAGGCCACAAGTTCTACTTTGTATTTGTTTATGTTCTTCTTTTTCCCTAATTCTCTCCCCCATCCCAGTGGGAGTGGGGGCAGTGAGAGAAAGGCTGTGTGGTGCATAGCTACTTGCTGGCTTAAACCACAACAAGCTCCGTCCCTCAGGCGCTCTTAAGTGTTGCACAACACAGCGAGCAGGTTTCATGCTGAGTTCAAGCAACATGATACATGAAACTGCTGCGAAATTGGCAAAGATGTTGGAGCTCATCCACTAAACAAGCAATTGTTCCTGAGACTGCTGACTTGCCAGCTCACAGGGATCCTTATAAACGACCCTGGTAGGCCACAGATTGTAATGAAATATGCATTCTTTTTAACTTCAGGGCATCTCACTGAGGCTAAATTACAGCACTTACAAACATAGAGCATCATAGGAGCAAATGATGATGTCTGGAAAAGAAAGACATCTGAAGGAGAAAGTCGTGTTGTTCTGTCCCCTATTCACTGGAAATTTGTATTAAGTCATAGGTAAAAATAATCACCTGGATATTACATATCTAGATTAAGTGGATTTCAGTAATGATATGGTATTTTTTCTGTCATAACACTAGATCTTAGGCGGTGGTTGTTCTGCTTGAGATGGACATCTCAAGCCTACTAAACAGGAGGAAGAGTGATATTTTCATGGAAGAAGACTGTCCTTAAAGAGACTGGCATACTCTGATGGCAACGTTTATGATTCCCTAGTCAACATTTTGAAACACATTAGAAAAACACATTACTTAGTGTTCTGCAAAAATGGCAGAAAAACCCTTCGTGTTTTAAAGGTATTTCTGTTTTTCCTCCACTATATTCATTGGCAGTAACTGCAATGAAAAATTTAGTAAATGTGGTTAAAGTGCCCATCATAAACAAGCAGAACACAGACAAAACCACTAGATTTCTCATGCTGTATGTTAAAATAAAAATCTAAAGTAATCCAAAACCTCTCAAAGGTTTTCAAATCAATTGTCTGTAACAAAATGTAAATTTGCACTACAACTGGTCATGACTTACACAGTAATTGTATCATGATTGTTTCAAAGAGCAAGTATTAACAAATAAAATCTAACCCCCACAAGTGAAAAAGATACATCGCATGATCTTTGAGAAAATATTAAGACTGTGCTTACAGTTAAGGCAAAGTGCACCTTCCACATCTACAACTTAAAGAATGTCTGGTCAGACATTGGTGTGACAGCAATTTGTAGTAGCAATAGTGGCCTACATATCATCTTTGCTTACAATTTTTTCTCTAGTGAGAATCTACCACTGTATTTAAGTTCAAATTTATTTCATGATGTATGGATTGGAAATAAGAAATGTTTTGAACCTCAGGCATTTGTGAAATTTCTTAATTACTGAGAATTTAAAGTACTTTCTGGATACTGACTTTTAATAGCCAGTTAACTACGAGCAACTGAATCTATTGTGATAACTAACTTGAATAAGATTGTTTAATTTTTCAAAATATATCTACCAAGAATGTATTATTTGGATAATATACACAGTTTCTGCCCCACATGCACCATGATCTCTATATATGTTTGCCGATTACTATCAACAAGTAAATAATGTGACATATTTTAATGATGAAGGCTGTATCAGTGTTTTAACATAGAATCATAGAATCATAGAGTGAATTGGGTTGAAAGGGACCTCAGAGATCATCTAGTTCCAACACCCCCCCTGCCATGGACAGGGCTGCCAGCCACCAGCTCACCAGATCAAACTGCCCAGGAACCCATCCAGCCTGGCCTTGAACACAGCCAGGGATGGGGCAGCCACAGCTTCTCTGGGCAGACTGTGCCAGCGCCTCACCACTCCCTCAGGGAAGAATTTCTTCCTGATGTCCAACCTAAACCTCCCCTCTTTCACTTTTAGCCCATTCCCCCTTGTCCTAACATTATCCACCCGTGTAAAAGTCAGTCCCCCTCCTGCCTGTAAGCTCCTTTCAAGTATTGGAAGGCCACAATGAGGTCTTCCCGGAGCCTTCTCTTTTCCAAGCTGAACAGTCCCAACTCCCTCAACCTTTCCTCACAGGAGAGGTGCTCCAGCCCTCTGATCATTTTGGTGGCCTCCTCTGGACCCGCTCCAACAGCTCCACATCCCCTCTGT